>CM024240.1:49199842-49295673 GCA_013421045.1 Propylea japonica
AATTCATTCAGACCGAAGTATTCCTTTATTCATATTTAACAAATATGTAATATGTTAACGTGCAGGTCAAACACAGGTGGCGATCGGAGTCCATATATATCTTTTATTGCTAAAAGGGTTTTCTTTTACTACCGAAATTTGGATATTGCTAGATTGAACGTTACAAGATCAGGACTATCGATATACTTACCTATAACTATTTAAAATATCTTTGTAGAAGATTTTTTCGAGTCCAAGCTACGCCATTTTGTGAACAGCCATTTCGTCAAGTCATCTTATTATAAGGCCAGTATCAACCAAACTACTATATTATTTCAACTATTATATTCCTGAACATCCAGGAAAGGTTTGGTGTAACCAGCACTTCACGAATACGTCACATTTCATTGTTGAGAACAAACACCCACATATTTGCATTTTTTATTGAACATTGTCATTGCTAAAGCTACTACCTTTTTTTTGAACATTGTATAACTGAAGTCCATCATTATAAACTCTTATCGTAAAACACTATTTTTTATTTCATCAATTGTCATCTGAATCAGAAATTATACACTGCTTGTTTCTTGATTTTCAAACAGTTGGATCATTAAGAATAGGTTTTAAATAAATCAAGTGGCGCCCTTATAAATTACTTCTTATTGGTGAAAGTAGAGAAAAGTTAGATAACCCACGACCTCAATGTTTTCTGGCGAAAATCTGCCGTCTATATACAGACGCCGTCGTAAGTACGTGGCATAAAAATTATACGATTTAATCTGACCTGAATAAATCGTAGATACGATAAAATTTAGAAGCAATGGTAGATAAAGTTCAGTATTGATTTATTAGTACAGTCAAAATGACAAGACGCTGGGGTAAAATTTTAGTCGTAGGTCAAACCATTCTAGAATCTTCCGTAAAAAGAGCACAAAGATCGGACAAACAAATCCAACAGGAAAATGCATATGTGCGTTTTAACATGGCGCATTTACGAGCAACATAATCGAAAGAGGCAAGGAATGAAAGGAATAAGCGAAAAAGAATTGAACAAACAGAAGGGCGCAGATTCGTAATCGACAGACGCAGTTATAAATTATCCAAAAACTTACTCTCAGAACGGTACTGTTGTTAGAAACCACAGCTGGCCTGAAATAATAAATCCCATCACAGGTACCCCCCAATTTCACAGAGTTGATATCCAATCCACCCAGTCGAAAGAGGCTCCATCCCAGTCTGTCCCATTGATCAATGGCCATCCTCCCAACTCTCTGAGAGCCTCCCAAAAATTTGAGTCTTTGTTCTGGTCAATTCTAGTCTCATCATACAAGCCTGATAGAACTTTTTCATGGCAATGTTTGATTTCGAATCTTTTTTCAAAATCGGATCTACGATAATGGACTTCAACTCATTCTCGAACTGCTTCTGGATCCCTGATATAGGTGTAGGTTCATCATTTTTGACAGCGTCTTTCATATAATGAACCGCAGACGTAATTGTAGAAATCATTGCAGGGATCTTTCTTGAGATCTACGAATTCTAGTAGGTCAGCCGCAGCCTTTACGCAGTGTTTGTCTGTACATTCCTCTTCGGATGGTGAACCTGTAAAGTACCAGAATAGTATCAGTATATACAGGTGTCCCAAGGTGAGTGGCCTATTAGATTATTATGGAACTATTGATGATGAAGATTTAAAATTTTGTGGATCGATATTTGGCTATGTATATTTTTGAAATAATTTCACATTTCCGGTGTTGGCGGATTTACGACAATTTGGCAACAACTTTGTTATTTTAAATGGATAATCCGGTATTTTAACTTCTTATGATACTCCAATAAATATTGAACATATTCAATCTTACTTTTCCATACCCATCTTCAACGTTATGCTGGATTCACAATGGACGTAACCATAAAACTCCCGAACGTTAACGAAAAACGCAAAGTTGAACCAATGCAAATCATATGGAACTGTTCACAATAGGCTCTGTAATTTTTACGTTTACGTTGAGCTTATGGTAGTCCGTAATTCTAACCTTAATTATAGAAATTTGTTTACATTCTGTGATTTGTAGGTCTAACTCACCAACGTCGTTTTTTCTTCTTTTAGAATTTTGCTCTTCAATTTCTTTTTTTTTTCAAACATCGTCTCAATAAAACAGATATAATACTTCATACATTTTTAATTAATGACAATACTTCATAGTAATCAATTGTCAAAAATTCATAGAACACTTATTATAAACGTATAAAGGCCCAAAGTCCATTCTGAACACATTTACGTTTACGGACAAAGTACGTTTACGTGTTCGTTATGGTTACGTCCATTGTGAATCAGCACTTATTAATTATTTTTCGAAATTTCAGATCAAATTGGCGTGTTACGAAAATGATTTTAGTTCGCTCAATATTTGAGATTTAAGTCAACATTTTTCAAGTCATCAGATATTGATCTGATCTATGTCACTGCTTCTGAATTACAGTTGTAAATTGTAAAAAATCATCATTTGCCAAGTTACAAAATCGTTGAGATAGGTATAAGGACGTGAATAGAAAATTGTAGAGTGCGTTGTACTGATTCTAAAAATTGAAAAATATACTAGAAGTCTAATTTAAAAAAACAGACTCTTTCACGATTTTGTAACTTGGCCAATGATGATTTTTTCCATCCTGTATAACTGACAACTATAATTCGAAAGCAGTGACATATCAGATTAATATCCAATGACTTGCTGAATTTTTGTTTAGATCTCAAATATTAAGCGAACTAGAATCATTTTCGTTACACGCCAATTCATACAAAATTTCGAAAAATTGATAACTTAAAAACCGTTCAAGATAGGTATGAAAAAGTGGAAGTGAATAGATTTAATATTTTTTGGAGTATCATAAAAAATAGTATCATAAAAAAATAGAAATACCGGATGTCCCTTTAAAAAACCAAGTTGTTGCCAAATTGTTATACATCCAGCAACATTAGAACTGAAAAATTGTTCTGAAAATGTACCTTACATGACCAAATATCGATCCACAAATTTGAAATCTTTACCATCAATAGTTTCCATAATAATCTAATAGTCACTCACCTGGGACATCCGATATACAGGGTGTTTAGAATAACGTCATCAAACGTCAAGAGGAAATTTCTTAGCTTATTTTAAGAAGAAAATTTCATTTATACACGGGTCCGAAACGGCTTCGTCAACGAGAATTATCATTTTTTAATATTTCAGAATTGACTATTGCTAAAATCATTCGAAATACTCTGTAACACTGAAAAAAGGGCAACATTCCAAGTGAGCGGCGTGAATCTTGGGGTTGTATATTTTACCCCTTTGTCTCAACGGGGTAGCTATTTTGTACATTAAGTAGCACAAATAACAAACCTTGTACTCATTTGATACATTTCATTACCTGCTCCAATTTGATATCTCTAACCGTTTCCAAGAAATACACACTCGAACAATGAAAACATAAATGATAGGTTTCAGCAACAATTTTTTTCATATGAATATAATGCTTTTCATGATGAGTGCATTAAAGATGAAGGAATTCCGATTCAATGGCAATAGTTAATTTCAAACTGTAACATTCCGTATCTCGGAAACGAAATCATTTCGGATATAAACCTCTCCTCCCAATAAAGCTCGAAAATCCCCTTTTGGAGTTTGATGGCGTTATTATGAAACACCCTGTAGAATCGATCATCCGTATTGTGACACAAATATTCAATTCTACACCGCATGGTCCTTACAATAATTCAAAAAATTCAATATGGACACTTTTGGAAAATCAATCTTATAAATATGACTTTTTCACGTCTAGTTATAGTTTTGCCATTTCAAATTATGAAAACCATTTTCTAGTCTCACGAAAAACGACTATAAAAGACCATATGTCATAAATCAACGAAACTTATGTGGCCTTAGATCATAGTAACAAAACCTACAAAAATACATCTGTTACAAGCTCATAGCTCCTGAGGTATTCACTAGAACGAAGCTCAGGAGTATCATTTACCGTCCCCAATTATATTATAACATAGTGACATAAATATTCAAGCATTGAAGGACATTCACATTTTTTAGAAGTGGCAATTAGTCAACCTACAACTGTAATTAATTAGTCAATTAATGGACTAGTCGTCTAGTACTTATCACATTATATTATTTCATTTTTGGAAACCTATCTCAGGAAAAATGATGTTGTGATGTAGCATACATTGACCTTCTAACGAAATGATGAATGAACTTCATATGGTTAGAAATTAAATATTTATGAGTCCAGCAATTACTTCCTTATTCAACAGCAACAAAAAATATCATCAGTCTGCTTCGGAGTAAATCATTTCAAACTATGTGGTCCGCTCAAAGTATTCTCGTTATTGAAATCAATTCTTCAAAATTAAAAAAAAACAATAAAAGTATTCGCGAGAAAACATCCAAAACATAAGCCTGGTCTGAAATTCCATATTCTCCCAACTAATAAAAGAGTTGTTTGGAATGCTTCTTGTTATAATTCCTAACATGGATATGAGATCGAATTTCAAGGGCACTGAAATTGTTTTATTCCGTAGCGCGAATTATTCGACCTAGAACTGTAATTAATTGATCCATTAACGAACTAGTTGTCTATCATTCCGTTATTGTACATACATATTATTGTATTTTATTTTTAGACACCTACCTCAGACTAGTTACATACATTGAATCGAGTTTGGATGGACCTACCACAAAACTTGTCATAATAAAGCGGTTGGTAAATATTCCATATTTACAAAAACTTACAGAACGAAAGAAGGTGGTGGTCGTGATTATGTGTGACCGTATTCTTCTATTGTGAACAAATATTCAACAACGCCTGATTTCTTATCAGTGTTTTTCAGGGAGGAAGATACTTTTTTTCATACATATTCAAGTCGAAATTTTTTTTCCGAATTGCATCTGTTGAGATCACTAAGTTTATACAGGGTGTCCCGGAAAATGTGAGAAATCTCTTGGATTCAGATGAAGAAATGAAAATGACAAGTTCCCATAATTTTTTTTCCTAGCGGCCCTCCCTAAGAAGATACGACCTCCTAAATGACGCCACTGGAAATCTGTTTTAGTGGAATAAGTTTCAAACTACTCAATATAATTTGATGAAAATTTGATATGATTAATATTATTAAGGACCTCTTAAATCACCGCACTCAAATTTCAATTAGCTTGTTTAGTTTACAAGGGGCGGACTGGGTTGTACATTTTAATGCTTACATTTTCAACACCCTGTATGATAAGGTGCTAAAAAAACAAATTTGGATACCTTGAACATCAAGCTAAAGAAAAGGTACTCTTGTTCAATGTCGATAAAATGAACCGTTTTCGAAAAATGATGAGAAAAGTAAGTAATTGAAATTTATTCCACTAAAATGAATTTCCAGTGGCGTCATTTAGGAGGTCGTATCTTCGTAGGGAGGGCCGCTAGGATAAAAAATAATGGGAACTTGTCATCTTACTTTTTAATGTTCTATCTGAATCCGAGAGATTTCTCACAATTTCCGGGACAACCTGTATAGAAAACGGGAAAAAACAGCATTAAATTTTGATGAATATTCCTCGAAAAATCAAGATGGGTCTAACCTATAACAAAATTTCGTCTGACCATTCCTTTCTGAGTTATAACCCTTAAAAAAAAGTACCTAACTACAAATTTTTGAACGTGTACTGCAATCCCTCGCTGGAAGACAACGTTCATCAATTAAACTTTTATGAAAAAATTATAAAATATTGTCTTTTTTTATTTTTTCTCAGATGTTGCGTTTGGAAAAAGATTCAGGAATAAAAAAATTAAATTAAAGAACGATTATAAACTTAGAATTTTTTTCATGATACCTACTTCATGTCGAAAAAAGTTTTGATATGAAATAAAGTAAGGGTTGCTCACATTTCACCCCAGTATAATGTAAAGAAATAATTGAAAGAGCCCGTTGTTAACTATCTAGGAGTTCTTGAAAAGTGGAGAATTTCAAGTTTCTGTCTCAATGAAATTTCAGAAAAAAACACAATTTTAGTCACAACCTGAGGAAATGTTGATATGAAAAAAACTTGATTTCATACGTGCAATTACCTCCTAAATATTGTCATATGAATTTTAAATGAAAAGTATAAAAAACATAATAAATCGATTTAAATAATAATCATGTAGCGGGACGTACTTTGAATACTAGTTGCTGAGGTAGTGTTGCTTTCACACATAAAATCCGGAAAATATCAGTTCTTATATTAAAATATTTCGCATAAAAACCTAATTTTGGTTTATGTACCTAAATCCACCTAGTTAAAAGGAAAGCTCTAGATGCAGAAATATCCCATAGATTCAACTTCATCATAATGTGTTCAGATAAATCATTGGATTCAGATACGATGAATTAATTTTTCTACGATTTAAAGACTCTCGTACACCGTTGCTTCACTCTATTATTGCTGAAGATTCCACAATTATTTTTATGATGCAGTATTTCTCAAACCTACACAAGATCATCCTTCACCTTGTTTATTCATTCATGCAAATTAAACCAAATTCAAGATCACAACAATAAATGAATTAACATATTTTCAAAGCCATTCGTTCGAAATAGAACATGGGTTTTCATACCGGTTCGATTTATTATTGTTGAAAATATTCATAATATTGGAAAAATTTCATAGGACGTGGGTTAAAATTAAATCTTTTTGAAGTTCTCAAGCACTTGGTGATTAATAATATCATCTTTATTTTGAGGATCTAATATAGTTTCGTTTATTTTCTGATACGTACATTTACTTGAACTGAATTTCTCACGAGAAACATCATACCCATCATAGCTTTTTATTGAACTTCATTACAGTGGAACTTCCCTATAACGAACATCTGTATAATGAATTTCGTACAAGAGATTGCACCTTGTGTTCAAATTCCATGTTAAAAACACCCTCTGAAACGAAGTGAATTCTCTCTATAATGAAATATTCAAACAACATCACTCAATGAATGGGGATTGGTAAGAAGGTATAAGGGTGGATTTTTTCCGAAATTTTTCCGGACGAACGTAATAAATCCCGACCTTAAACTAAATCATTACGGCGGGTAAAGAGATCCTTCTGAAACAGTTGTAAATACCCCCTGGCTGTTGGGTTTCAATCTAACAATTACGCTAGTGTGAAAAGTTGTGCGAAAATGTCTAAAAGCAAGTGCTTAAGTTTCAATGATAACATAAATTTATCAGTAAAGTCGACCGCAACATTGCCGACTATGGAAACAAATTTTCTGTATAACGAAATTTCCTTATAACTAATTTTTTTGCTGGTTTAGCGTTTTCGTTATAGGGAAGTGCCACTGTGATTGAAAAATGTTTTGAATCAACAATTTTGAAAATGGGTACGGGAATAATTCATCATAATACTCTATTATTTATGCTATATGTATTTAATTCAATTAAGGAAAACTCACATTTCTTGGTGAAGAAGAGGATAAGGAACACCAAAGCAACTATGGACACTATAGTGAACCAACAATCAGAAACTTCTCCAAACCTGACCTCCGCCTCTGCTTCTCCCCTTGCGCGCGGCTACAAACAAGAAATATTCAAAAATCAGCAATACAGGCGAAAAGTTAAAACAGATATTTCGATAAACGTTTAAACATTACTTTTTGCTGGGTTCCAGCATCTTGCTCAACACAGTTCACGCCGCTTACTAACACTGAAGGCAATTTCGGACCGCAAAAGCGCAACTCAAGTTCTTGTTTTCAAGCAGGTTGCGAACACCGAACTATTACGTAAGATCGGAAGAATTCATTGGTGACTCGTTTGATACTGTTGCTGTTTATGCATGAAGTATCTCGTGTATCTTCTGAACGCCGAGCGTTTTTATTCGAAACCTGAAATCGTTGAAACTGACCTTTTCGGTTTAACACATTGTGAAAATCTTTGAGTTTTTCTCTTCAAAGGTTCATTCCATATTTCATGCAATGCTGCCTAATAAATAGGGTGTCTGTGAACAAATGCGAGGGACTTGGGGAGATGATTTCTCGATGAAAATAAGCAGGGTAATTTCTATAAACTTTTTTCCAAATAGACCTCCCTTCCAAGATACAGCATTTGGAAGGCGATGACAAGTTGACAGTTTTTAATTTTTTAGGAGTCTTAAAAAACACTGAGTCATAAAACTGTACATAATATGATTCATTAAGTAGATGTTACTCACACGATTTTTTCATATCTTATAACTTTATTATTAGCGGTTGAAAATAATAATCCCCTATGATTTTCGTTCAGGAATTGTTTTCGTGGGATAGATTTTCGCAAAATAAAATTCTTATATTGTTTCCCATTCAATTCTGGAGAAAAAAAGTATCTTGCAAAATTTCGATACAGTCGATGTTCTTCTCGGAAAAAATACAAACTAACAAGCAGTTATTATGTTTATTCCATTTCATCGAATGTTTCATAGAATGAATATTCTAAGAATTGTTTATGCCCGAATTTGGTTTTGTCAATTATGCTTATATTAATCGAAAGGTTTTATTTGTGAAATTAAAATATTACGGATATGATTTTCTTCCAGAAATTAGTAATTAAACCTTCAGAAAGATTGTAAGAAATCTTTATCTCCTGTAATAGATATACAATATCTCAGCATATTCATTCTATGGAACACTTTTACGATGAAATGGAATGAACAGTGATCATAACTGCTTGTAAGTTCTTATTTTTTCCGAGAAATTTATCGACTGTTTCGAAATTTTGCAGATGACTTTTTTCTGCAGAATTGAATGGGAAACCATAAGAGAATTTTATTTTTCGAAAATCTATCCCACGAAAACAATTTTGAACGAAAATCATAGGGATTGTTATTTTCAACCCCTAATAATAAAGTTATGAGATCTAGAAAATTTGTGTGAGTAACATATACTTTAATTTATTATTTTTTTTTATTTCTTTATTTAATACATTTTCAATACACTTACATTCATACTTAATTCTTTATTGTGTATAGTTTTATGACTCAGTGTTTTTAAGAAGCCGTAAAAAAATTGAAAACTGTCAACTCGTCATCGCCTGCCAAAGGATATATCTTGAATAGGGGGTTGATTTCGAAAAAAAAATTATATGAACTACCCCTGCTCATTCTCATCGAGGAATAATCTCTCAAAGTCCCTCGCATTTGTTTACAGATACCCTGTATTTTCCTGCATCTTTCCTTCTTGGTAATTTCTTTACGTTACCCAACTCACTCTTATCTTCAAAAGAGTTTCAAGCACCGTGCTGAGTTTTACTTGGTATATAAATTTGTGAATGTAGATTGATATACTGAATGTTCATGCAAAATTTCAGAAGGATCGCATCATCTAAACCATAGAATTTATTATTATTTAATAAGTTATTTTTTGCAAATTTAATTTTTGAATAATTTCCAGAATAATGTTCCCATCGTGCTGAGATTTTGCATTTATACAGGATGTTCCTAAATTGAACGTACAAACGAAAAGGGGAGATTTCTTAAGTGAGTTTAAGAAAAAAAGTCCCATAAACATAAACATGGGGTCGCAAACGTTTCGTTTTCGAGATACAGAGTGTTGGAGTTTGAATATTTTTCAAGTTTTTTTCTTATAGTATCTACACTTCACAGATATTCAACTGAAATTTGATATAAATATTATATTTGAGAGTTCTCACCACGTGACATGGTAATTTCGATAGAAGATCTACAGGGTGATATTTTTTCTGGAACATTGCCACCTGTTCTTCTGCAGAACTTTTTTTTGGTGAGCAACTGTTAATTTGAAAAAATGTAAAAAAAGCTTTGTTCCTATATACTAAACTTTTCGGTCTCTTATAGTTTTGTCGTATTTACCAACGATTTCGAGAAAAAAAATTTTGAACGATTCTCTCGAAATCCTCGTGAAAATCCAAATTATGATGGGAAGGCCACTGTGAGCTGTGGTGAATGAATTCAGTGTCAGTTTTCATGGAAATTTTCCTGATCTGTAGCGATGATTGATAAAGATTCGATAAACTCGAATAATCAACACCTGTTTTTTATTAAAACTTTAACACCCTGTATCTCGAAAACGAAACGTTTGCGACCCCATGTTTATGGGACTTTTTTTTCTTAAACTCACTCAAGGAATCCCCCCTTTTTGTTTGTACGTTCAATTTAGGAACACCCTGTATATTCAGTATAATTCTCAAGTCGTCTACAAAATTTTGAGGTAATGGCCGCATTGCTCCACCATTGAACGAGCGGTCAAGAACACCGGCTCATGATGGCTTTCCTAATTTTTTTCAACTGATGTTGACATTTTGCAATGTCCCAACAACATTAGATATCGAAATTGGCCAATTTTGTTTCCAATATTGGGGTTATATTGGTCTATCATTGGATCCGAATGTTGATATTTTGCAGAACTCACAACAACTCTTCATCGGCCCAAATCTTGGGCCAGTATTTTCATAATATTGTCCTTCTATAGGGCCAATACGAAGAAAAACAGTACAAAAATTGGATAACATCTAATAGGGATGTTGACTCATGTTACGAATTCATATAAATTGAGGTTTTCCTCATAGAAGGAAATTTTTGCAATCCTAAAAAACCATTTTAGTGATCTTATTATTCTCGTTGAATTAAATAAAGCTGATTTAAATTATGTTATTATTATCAACTATCACGTGACTGCGAACGCCAATCAGAGGTAATCCGTATAGTGACGTCAAACTATCCGTATTGTCATTGCAAATTCGAATGTTCGGTGCTCAGATCAACAAAATACATTCATAGGCCGGGTTCCACAAAACTCCAATCACCTTGATTATTGAAATGTCATCATTTCTCTGCAATTTTCAGTTCATTTTTGACATAAACCATCGACTTACTTCAATATAAACGATTTGATTGCCAATCAAGCTTTGTGAAACCCACGGTTCTGTGACTTGAACCATAGTAAATATATAATATATCATATCTATGATTCGAACTTACGAAGTTGAAAGCTGAAAGAGTACAGAATACCTAATTCGTTACAAGAACGATAATCTACAATTTTCTTTATAATGGAGATAGGATTCATCAAGGGTAATAGTAGTAACTTTTACCGAAGATAAATTCCCTTATGGTCGCAAGTTTCTTTGCTGAAAACAAGGATTTTTGTGCAGCGGAGCTTAAAAACGTGAAATTGTCTTTGTAAGTAGCAGACTTTTAACTCATATTTATTATTACAAATAAAAGAAGCACCTCATTCAGCATTTACAGACCGACCTATTCATTTTGAAGGCTTAGATTGAACTTATCCACAAGGGATCGGGCAAAATATGTTCACTGTATTATGACGTAATCATCAGAACGTGACAAAATTGAGCATTTCCGCGGGAATTTTGAATTGTCTTTTCATTTACTCATTTTTATTGGCAACTACTATATTTTTAAGGAAAAAGTAATTTTTTCGTGTTTGTATAGGGTTCATCTTTAAAATAAAATAAATTCCAAAAAGTAGTCAACATCCCTATTGATCAATATTCATTGATCAATTCAACTAATTCTTATCTTCTAGGAAGGATGGAAAATTTTTGCTTACAGATATGTATTCTTAGTATTTATTTCCTTTCACATTATTCTTATTGTGTACTATAAACATATCAAACTATTGCAGTTTTATTTACATGAATTAAATTCAGAGAAGAATAAAGCAAATGGTTACTCTATATAATAGAAACATGAAGTAGAAAAAGTTCATTTGATGAATGATCAGAGATTCAATTCAGAACGTTACCATGAAAAACCATGTATCAAATATTCAATTCATTGAATGTCCATTCATCAGATGAATTGAAACCAAAGATGAATTTCATAGAATCCTACATTTCTCTTTGGGGTTCATATCAGAACCCACTGGACAATTAAAGTCATTCGCGAAATATCTCGAATTTCTGGCACCAGCAGTTACTCTGAACAAAGGTATTGCATGTTCGTCCTTTTTGTTCAAATCAAAGGTATTATCGTCCAATTTCCTGAAGCACAAGAAGGCCCCTGATTGTATCCAGAATATTTGTCTGGGCGTAAGAGGTATTCCTGGCAACTTCTTTTCTTCGCCATGTTTCTTGACCCATTTTTCATAGGCTTCGTAAGCCACGTCTATACCGACAAGATCTGCCAAATTTTCTTCCAAAGTAAGCGTGCCATCAAGCTGTAAAATCGCAGTATTTTATATTTAGACAACATTAATCATATTCAAAAATTAGTAAAGATCATTAGCTCTCAAAGAGTCATTATCGTCATTGTAATAATTGATATATTATTTGAGCTATTTCCATTATATACAGGGTGACTGGTGACGTAAGGGACAACGGCTAACTGGAGATAGAGGACCTCAAACTGAATGAGGATTGGGGGTTTAAATGTCCTATAAGGCTATTAGTTTCAGAGATACAGGGTGTTTTTTGCAAAAGTGCTAAACCTATAAACTCCCATATCTTCGTCGATATGGCAAATTTTTCGCTGATATTTGGCAAGCTTGTTACTAAACATATTCTACATCAGATCGAGAAAAAAATTCCCAAAAATTGCAGGTCCGTATTCAAAAATTTCAATTTCCGTGTCAGGTGAGAAACATCACTCGGTATATGAGATAAAAAAAATTTAATTGGAAAATTGGAATCTTCAAGAAACACTGAGTAAAAATCTGTTTTTAGTTTGAATGGCACAAATTTTTCATAGTTTTTATGATATGTTGAAAGTCGAATATTACAATTTATTCATATTGAATTCAAGAAACATACTATTCCTGATAGAAAAAACACTGAATTTGAGATGCTTAAATAATCCTGACGCATTTTGAATATTCCTTCACATCTTGAACTCCTTTTTTATCAATATTATAAGAAAAATTAAAAAAACAATAGAAATACAAAGAGAGGAACAGTAGCACATATGATTCATAAAAAAATCAAATAAACAAATGCTCGATATGCTAGAGCCATTCCTCTCACACACTTAATGACTCTTTTGAACAATTGAAGTACTTTTCATACCCACAAGATGAAAAATTATACTCTTGATAGAACAGAAACACTCGAGAAAAGTTGACTTTCTTCTCAGAACCCCTGAACAATAATCAATCTGTTACTTATATTTTCAACAAAATTTGTTCTTCAATGAAATAATGTATGAATTTTGAGGACTTACTTTCCTCTAATATGTACTTAGGTATAGCAACTTCATCTTCTTTTGAGAAGCATATGAATTTCTTTAATGCAAACAGAATATTAGGGAAACAATTTTTTAGAATAAGAGGTTTATTATTCATTATAAATAAAATACATCCTACTACACAGAGTAGGCTTATTTCAAAAAATGACGTTTATATTCATACATTCATTGATTGTGTATTATTGGGAATTGTGTCGTTTGTTTATCTACTGAAAAATGCATTCAATATTCACGAATGAAGAATATGTAGATGATACTTGTTTTTGAATTGCGCAAAATGAACGGATATAATATTTGGTCTCAGAATAATCCTCATCTCGAAAGAGAAAGAAATCATTAGAGTTCAAGAGAGCCAATAAATGCGTTGAAGCAAATTGCTCTGATTTCGAGCATTTGCTTAGTTGTTTTCTCATTGCATTATTTAATAAAAGAATAAATTTTGTTGAAAGAATAAGTATCAGATGGATGATTGTTCAGGCGTTCTGAAAGAAAGTCCAACTTTTCTCGAGCTGAAATCTGGTGCTACTGTTCTATCAAGAGTAATTTTTCATCTTGTGGATATGAAACGTACTTCAATTGTTCAAAAGAGCAAATATGTAAGTGTGTGAGGGGAATGGCTCTCGCATATCAAGCATTTGTTTATTTGATTTTTTTATGAACCATATGTGCTACTGTTAATCTTTTTGTGTTTGTATTGTTTTTTGAGTTTTTCTTATAATATTGATAGAAAATTTAATGAAAAAGTATTTCAAGACGTGAAGGAATATTCAAAATGCGTCAGGATTATTTAAGCATCTCAGATTCAGTGTTTTTTTCTTTTAGGAATAGTGTGTTGCTTGAATTTAATATGAAAAAATTGTAATATTCGACTTTCAACATATCATAAAAACTTTAAAAAATTTGTGCCATCAAAACTAAAAACAGATTTTTACTCAGTGTTTTTTGCAGATTCCAATTTCCCAATTTAATTTTTTTTTTTCATATACCGAGTGATATTTCTCACCTGACACGGAAATTGAAATTTTTGAATACGGACCTGCAATTTTTGGGAATTTTTTCTTGTCTATCTGATGGAGAATATTTATATTAACAAGCTTGCCAAATATCAGTGAAAAATTCGCCATATTGACGAAGATATGGGAGTTTATAGTTTAAGCACTTTTGCAAAAAACACCCTGTATCTCTGAAACTAATAGCCTTATAGGACATTTAAACCCCCAATCCTCATTCAGTTTGAGGTCCTCTATCTCCAGTTAGCCGTTGTCCCATACGTCACCAGTCACCCTGTATAATTCTTCCGTTCAAGGTTTCAAACAGCCAATCTTCAGAAAAAACACTTTGGATTCTCAACTCCCAAAATAGTTATTTTTGTATTAAGTGTGTAAAATGAGTGTTTTTTCATGGCACATGAGAGTGTCAATTTTTGGCCGAGACCGCAGTTCGAGGCCAAAAATTCACTAATATGTGCAATGAAAACAAGAATTTTATACTCACGAAATACAAACAACATTTTTTATACAACTGTGAATGTGAATTTACATTGTCTGAAATATAATTATTTAATATAATGCTTTCAATACAATATTTCTATGCATCCAGATCCAGTTATCTTTTTGTGTCGTCACTATAGAAACTTACTTTCATTAACAGTGAAAAAAGTCCTTTTCCACGGTGATAAAAGTAATCATTCACGTATCTATAGTAATGAAGAAAATTCAAGTTTTTGTAACAATTGTACAAAATAGTATATTATATTATAAGGATTAAAAGTGCATATTTTTTTACAAGCAATATTTGGAGTTGCGAGGCGCAGCCGAGTTAAAATAGGCACTTTTAGTCCAAATAATATATACTATTTTTTCTCCAAGCAAGTCAAAATTACAATCAAATTGGTATTATTCAAAAATCGTTAATAATTTGGTTATAAATTTGAACACATACTAATGAAAGTGATTGTCAAGTAGACGTCAAATGCAATTACTTTTAGTCATAGGATTAAAACTAGGTTTTTAATCCTAGGATTAAAAGTGTTGCTAAGTAACGAGTGAATTTTTGTACGATAAAGGAATTGGTGGCTTTTGCAGCTGAAAATAATACAAAAAAGTAAACATTTTTTATGGTTGGAGAAAATAGTTATTTATTATACATGGGAAAAAAGTATTAGATTTTAGCTCGAGGTACGACAAAAAGCCGAGAGCTAAAATCTAATATTTTTCCCGTGAATAATACACTATTTTTTCTGTGACAGAAAAAACGACCCTTTAATAGTGAAAGAAATATAACTGTTCACGAAATTAGTTTTTTTCCCAGGGAAAAAAGTGAGTACTTTTTTCCCGGCTACATAGAGAATCATTTTTTGTCAAGGAAAAAAGTAATTTCGTGAAAAGTCATATTTTGTGACCTGTCAAGAGATATTAAATGTCACATTTTTTTCCTGTCATAGAAAATAGTATATTATATTATAAGGATTAAAAGTGCATATTTTTTTCACGAGCAATATTTGCAGTTGCGAGGCGCAGCCGAGCGAATGCAGAATTGCGATTTAAAATAGGCACTTTTAATCCTAATAATATATACTATTTTTTCTCCAACCAAGTCAAAATTACAATGAAATTAGTTTTAGTGAAAAATCGTTCATAATTTGGTTATTAATTTGAACACAGAATCATGACAGTGATTGTCAAGTAGACTTCAAATGCATATACTTTTAATCCAAGGATTAAAAGTAGCGTTTTTAATCCTAGGATTAAAAGTGTTGCTAAGCAACGAGCAAATTTTGTACGGTAAGAGAATTTATGACTTTTGCACCTGAAAATAGTACAGAAAAGTCAACATTTTTTGATGGTTGGAGAAAATTAATTTTCGTTACTCTTTGAAATTGTTTATCATTTCTGATAGTTCTCCAAGAAGATTTTCAAAGCCACCAAATCTTGGTATCTCCTTTCGTAGTATGTTTGACAATCTTTGATTGAAGGTGCTTTGAATGAAGACCGCAGGATTTCTTGGAGTGAAGCATCCTTACGATCAAAGGATAAAAACTGAGACGTAGAAAATTGAAGGAAGCAAATTTCATGTCAAAAACCCAAAACCCAATCGGCTAACCGTCTGTTGATAATGAAAACATCTGGGCTCCAATAATTAGATACAACACAAAAAAGATCCAATGAATTTTTGACAACCGAATACATTGATTGACAACGTATTATGCATTGAGAGTTTTGATGAGGACTATGGATCGGCAGTCACTCATTTCTGTTTATTATTCTCTAGCATATAGTTTTATGCAATATCAAATTATTTTATGGGGTAATGCTGGTGACTCCCGAAGGGTTTTCGTGGCACAGAAGAGAATTATTAGATTTATTTTCGATATTGATCGTATGACATCTAGTAGATCATTTTTGTTTCAAATTCGCTAACTGTTCCATCAATTTTTATTTTTAGAGCAGATCTGCATTTCAAGAATTTTCTGAATGAATCACAAACTGCATCATCCAGTCATAGTTATAATACAAGACCGATTTACATAGCAGTAATTTTTTTTTAACAAATTACCCATAACGATTAGAGAACTATCAATACAAACTGCAATTGAGAAAATTTCTCTCATCAAGGCTTTTTATTCTATACAGGAATTCTTGGACGGACTTTTCAAGGATAATGATTTCGAATGACATGCTATTTCGTAGTCTGATTTGTATTTGTTTGTTGGTTTATTTTTGGTGTGTATAATGTATTACTTTTCTATTGTTCGTATAATTTCTGACTTTTTATTATTATGTTTGTGACCTACATTAACTCATTGACTGTTACTGCATGTTCAATAAATAAATCTTATCTTATCAAAAAAAGATCAAAGTCTTCAAAGATTGTTTTCGAAAACTGTCAGAATTCAGAAAAGACACACATTTTTTTCTTCTTATGCGTGTCTACAATTAAATTTTTCTTCGATTTTTTTTAATGTTTTGTAAGCATAAGTTTTTATGTTTTAAGAAAATTAAATTGATTATCATTTTGTTTGTTTGGTTGAGTAGATCAGGGCTCTATCTACTCTTGGAGTAACTCATCTGGGCTCTGCCATTTTTGCTTATTACTTTGGAAAATTGTTTTTTGTTATCATTCGAAATGAAGCCATGATTATTATAAATTAAGAGGCTATACCTGATACTCAAAGGGAAGTTGCTCATATTCCTTGATAGCACATTGCTTCGTTTTATTGAAAGCTTCAGCTGTAGCATTAGTCCACCAATCGATCTCTTCGTTGTTCTTCAGAATAACCATGCGCCCAGTTTCTCCAAAACCATGTTGCAGTTCATGACCTATAAGTCTTCCCATTGATCCGTAATTCATGAAAGCTGGGGACTTGTGGTTGAAGAATACTGAATTTAAAATCGGTGCAGGTATAACTGAAAATAATTAAAATAACAGCAATTCAATGCAAGCCAACACGTTATTTTTGAAATTGGACCTCAGTGTTGTCTTTGATTATGTCACAAACAGTTGAATTCTTATCTTAGCTCTACATTACATAGTGTCAAGGAAAAAAGTACCACGCATAATGCCACGCGATAGAGGGCCTTAAAATGTGAAAAAAAGGTTTCAGAATATATGTTTGAAACTGCTTCCTTTAAGAAATAAAGGGTGTTGAAGTTTATGTTTTTATTTGTTTTTTTTAATAACGTTGGACAAAGAAGTAAGAATTGAATGAAATGTGATATGCAGGGGTTTTGATTGATGATGCAGAATACATATATTCTGATATCGATTAAAATATATTCTGGGAGGATTCTGCATTTCTTAAAAACTTTATAGGTTTTCACTCCCAGTTTCTGAAGCATAAATAATTAAAAAGTGTTTGATTAAGGTGAAGTGCTCCTGCGAGAATCTTTGCACTTATTTGTCAGAAGCAAATTGGTCTTGAAAAAAATTGTTGCCTAACAGTAAAACTGAAAAATGAAATAAATTAAAAGGATATTGTAACGTTTCGGTGGCTATATCAGACTCCTTCTTCAGACAAACTCTTAAAATCTTCAGAATTGTGCATTTTTTCATTTGTAATCTGATTGACATTGATAGTTGTCAATGTAGCAGATTGTCCAGAAGCGCCAAAGTAACCTACTTACAAAAACGAGGACAAAACACTTCAATAATAAAATTTTAATAACAACAGCAAAAGATAGATTAATTAACAAAAAATTGAGTATTTAGAAGATATTCGAATTGCTGACCTTGTGCATGAATAATAAACTTTAACACCCTACATTTCTTAAAGGAAGTAGTTTCCGTCATATATTCATGGAACCATTTTTCATATTTAAGGGCCTCTATCGCGTGGCACAATGCATGGTACTTTTTTCCTTGACACCCTGTATACAGTATTTTTTATCGCGAATGGAACCAGAGATGAACATTAATCGATTAAAATTAAACTCATACTTCGGAACCAATGTATGTTGTTAATATCATCCAGAGCATCCATAGCTATTTCATCAGTACAGAGAAATGCCTGAATGATATAAGCATTCTTGCACCCAGGATTAGATCCGGCATAGTACAAAATATCTATCTATTGATGTTCTGGATGATATTAACACCTTGCATGTTCTTCGAAGGTTGACGAGATTAGCTGAGTTTAATATCTGTTGATTTTAATCGATTAATATTATTCTCTGCTTTCATTGTTTATATTTTCACTTGCGATGTTCGCATCAATTTTTAGAAAGGCGGAAATTAATGGAAAAACTATTTGGGAATATCCACAGATAGTCACCCGACATTTTATTACAGGGAATTAGTTAATCGTTTGTTTCACCAATAAGTTTAAATATATGAATATTTATTAAATAAATCAGATGTGTATACTCAATGGTTCCACTGAACATCTGTAAAATTGATTGCCGAAATATATCAACTCAAATTCATACTCGGAAAAAATAACCATAATTTTTTATTTTAGGTAAGATTTCAAAAGAAATGTATACTTACTCATCACATTGAGCGGTGCTGCGAAGAAAGCATTGACCGTAACAACATTACTGAAGAATGTATCCCAATCATCAGGATTTTCTTCGTAATTCTTTCCCAAATATGTTTGTTTTCTCTTATGCGTTTTTCTCTCAAAATCTGGTAAGGGATATCCGAAGAAAACTCAAGCTGAAACACATGATTTTAGCCTTCATCAATCAAAACGGAAAATCAGTAAATATTACACCTTTTTTTAACACTATGAAAAATGATTCAAAAATGACGCGATACTGATCACTGAGGCAGGATTTGTGACAGTAAAAGTTTTAGAATACCAGATCCAGAAAAATCTCTTTCAGGGGAAAAAACAGAATTTGATAACTGCCGATTATACCCTCAACCGAATCATTATCAAATACGGGCTCTTTATAAATGATTGTAGCATAGTAGGGTGCTTTGAAAATTTTTTATCTTGTCGGTTCTCATGCAAAGTCTACAAATTTATAATTCCAGTCACATTATTCAATTTCTATCGGAATGACCAATCTAAACTCACAGAATCGTTTGTTTAAATTAAAGTTTACACCAGAATATAAACACTTATAATAGTCCAACGCCAACTGGTTGTTATAATCATTTATAGAGACCCTGTATTTCTTTTTAGGGAAATTCGAAAAGTGAGATTCAAAATTCCTACCCCACTATATCCAAGATATTGGTCAAATTTTTCAACATCATAAAGGATATCGTCAGCTCCCACAATTTTTTCTATCAACTTGGTTTTCTCAATAGCTCTCTTCTTGGTCTCTTCGTCCATCCAAGTCGAGGCCTTCAAATGTTCAATAAATACTTCTTTCACGATTTCAATCATCTCGTTGATCTGTTCCTTCACACGAGGATTGGTTTTTCTTCGGATGTATATTGTTTCTTTTAAGTTGGCGAAGCTAAAAAATTTCTTCGATTCATAAATTACAATCTTGAAAATGACAGGAGATTGTTGGAACGACGAGGAGGAATGAAGAAAGGCTTACTATACGACAAAACGTATAGGCATTTAATGTTAGAAAAGAATATGGTTTATATCTCAGAGAAAAAAATGAACATAGAGATGTCCCTACGCGTAAATAGTACTGCATTGTAATCAACCAAGCATTAGAGTGAGATGGAAAGTATTTCACTGCCAAACTGTGGTGAACTGAACAGTGAGTTGGATTCTCATTTCTAAAATTCCTGAATATAATTCGAAATTTTCGTAATTTTGCCTTAGCTATAATTACCAAACTACTCTTCAGCAACAATAAACTACGACCAAATCAAATAATTTAGTTTACAAACTTCAAATCGAAAAGAAAATGCACAATCGCATAGCGAAACTAAACACTAACAGACGATGTTGCCAAACTGACAGAATTGTCTGTAACAGACGCAAGTCATTAGTATCAAAGAAGGGGAGCGGTAGACCAATTCTCCCAATACGGAATGAAGATACAGCACGAGTTCGCAACGCCGGAATATTGTTCGCGTAAATAGACAGATTCTACGTGGCTTCATAACAAATGAGTGAAGGCATCTCTAGGTTTACTTTTTACTCTGAGGTATAATTCATTTAAAGAAATTAAATTCATTATCACAAGGAAACATTAGGGAATAATGGTTTAATTTTTCCTCTGGTGTTGAACTTGTTAACTCGTATTTTTATTGTCTTAGTCAGCTCTTAAATTTCTCAATAATAATATTGGAACTTCTATGTATAATCCTAAAATTTGGTATAATATAAGAGTGATGTGTATGTAATAGAAAGCTGTAAAAGCATTTATTGATACATTGAATTGCAATAACTTAAAATTTATTTTCTTATTTTTTTCAGGTAAGTTCAACCAAGTTATTTACTTCTTGTCGGCTGAAAGTTACCCTTAGTCGTAAAAAGCTGTAAGTAAAAACCTGATTTTGTTCCCCTTCAAAACATCAAGCTCAAATTGTGAATAGTAGGTACTGCATTGTAAACAACCAAGCATTAGAGTGATATGGAAAGCATTTCGCTACCAATCTGGGGTGAAGTACACAATTGGTTAGATTTGCATTTCTCCAATTCCTGAATATAACACAACATTTTCCAAATTCTGCCTTAGCTATAATTAACGGAATAGCCTTAAGCAACCATTAACTGCCACCAAATCAATGAAATAATTCAGTTTATGAACGTCAAATCGAAATGAAAATGCAAACACATCGCATCAAGAAACTGAACACTAACAAATGTTGCCAAACTGACTGAATTATCTGTAACAGACGCAAGCCGTAAATCAATTACCTATCCCAATATGAAACGAACATAAGACATGATTTCGCAACGCCGGAAGTTTATTCGCGCGTATAAACAGAATCTACTTGGCTGCATAACAAAAAATGCTTGAAGGCAACCCTAGGTTTACTTTTTACTCTGAGGTTTATATGCTCAACTTCGCTCTGGTAAGTAAAGTATACTAAAGATATAAGAATAGTATTTGAATGAACTACGTCATGTTTTCAGAATTGGTCATTGACCTTTGGGACGTAAAAAAACAAAAACAAATGATTTTAAGCTTTCATTTAAATTTTCTGTGTGAAATTTTTCTAAATTTCGTTCAATATGTGGTTGAACTTATGAGAAACATCGGCACTTTCTTCCTTGATTTAACTTTTTATGAATTTTCAAGAAATATGCAATGGATTGCAGGTGCGTTTATTTTTACGAATGAATCAATACTCAGTAGAGTGGTATTTTTGGTTCGAAACAATCGTTTTAATTCTTTAACAAGGGACTATTAGCTCTATGCATAGGATCGATAACAAATCGACATGGTGATACAAGTTGAAATATTTACATGATGTCCATCGGTAATTATTTGGTTGCAATATTCACTATCTTAACGTCATATGTGGAATGAACTTCGTTCCCCTAGATGGCGCATGTGTAAATTAGTTGCATCGAAGTAAATTTCGCATTGTTTAGACAAAGTAAATCTGATAACTATAGTTGCAGCACGACGTTGTCAAAACCCGAAAATGGTTGACCAAATTGGTGCAAATCATGGTTGTGAAGACGTTGTTTGGAGGTCGGCGAAGTCACTTAGTTTGGTTGCGTGACTTCTTTATATACGTAGACGCAACGTTAAATTGCTACTTGGGTCCAGGGATATTTTGTTATTCAACTGCCAATGTTAGAACGCTGCCTTATAGTGGTATTTTCCAAACTCACAGGAAGAATCATGTCCAGGGATAACAAGGGATTCGAAATATTAACATAAAACCCAATCATCAACATCTACCTGGAATACTGATGAAATAGGAAAGATGTAGATCAAACACAACATTTAAGAGATCTCAAAGTTTCCATCTCTATTTGATACGCACGCAACATAACCCCTTAAAATTAACAAGGTTCCAAGTTTATTATCTTCTTACCTTTCATCTGTTAAATCCATGCAGGCCTGGTATCTACCCGCAAATCTTGTCCGTATATCTTCATAAGCAACTCTTACTTTTCTGCCCATGAAATCATGAGATTTATGAATGATGCTCCATACATAGTAATCAGCAATTACCCTGAAAACATCGATTCTCATTCCAATGATAATCATAAAAAAATTTCAGTTTGGAGCTCAAGTCAACCAATTTTTGTGTTAGTTCGAGGATTAGCATAGTGAAATATTTTATTTCAAATTCAATTTTTTTTGTCAAGTTATCTGTTGTTATTCCGTAGGTAAAGAGTTTTCCAATAAGAGGAGTCATTTTGATACTCAAAGAAAAATTTTATTTTTCAATATAGATTATCCGAGGTTTATTTCATTATAAGGAAGAAGCTTTGCCGTTAATAATGGAAAATAACATCAAGCAAATGACCACCACGACCACGTTTTCAGGACCATATCCTTTTAATGAAATTTTTCCTAACCAAATAGCAAAGTGGCTGCCCTATGTCCCTGATAGTCTCACGAATTCCATCTTTGAGGTCTTGAATCGACGCTGGGCTATTGGCGTAAACCTTCTCTTTCACGTGGCCACAAAGAAAGAAGTCGCAAGGTGTTAAATCAAAGATGTCGGTGGCCTATTGTGATCACCTCTTCGAGAGCTAAAACGGTCCGGAAACTTTTCCCGCAAAAGATCAATGGTTTTGTTCTTTGTGTGGCGCGTAGCGCCGTCTTGTTGAAAGCAAACGCTGTCCAGATCCATACTATCCAATTTCGGCCAAAAAAAATCATTAATCATCTCTCGATGAGGAATGGACAAACCTGGGTTTACTTCAACACTTTCGGCTACAGCAGCAATATTGTCGGCTGTTCTTGAGCGACGTGCACGAGTTTTATTCTTCACCAACTTTTCCCAACAGCTCGAATTTTTCCACCAATTTCCTTATTGCGGTCCGACAAGGTGCTTCACGACGACCCAAAAATGTTCAAGTTTTACGAACCGTCTCTGCCAAATTTTTATCATTTTTAAAGTAAATTTTAATAATTTCAATGCGTTCTTGAAACGTGTATCGTTCCATTTTTACTTATCAGATATCAAAAAGTGACAGCTTCAAACGTGACATCTACCGAAATAGCGGGCTTTCCAAAATTACACCTAAAATTGGAGAACCCTTCATAACGGATTTTCAATGATGTAATAGTATATTATTCAATGAGCGGTAATGCATGTCAAAACACACGCAGATGAATTTTGCACCACGAGCCGTCAGGCGAGTGGTGTAATTCATCAAGTGTGTTTTGAGCATTACCGCGAATTGAATACTAAACTTTATCCACGACTTCTTCAGTAAAATTCGAATTTTTCTGCATTTAAAAAATTTTGAACAGTTGTCAATAGCGTTGACAACATTTCGTCCAACCGTCAAACCTCTGTACTCTGTGGTCGGGAATCAAATCAGAGTGTCTAACTAATCAAATCTTTCGCAAATTCAAAAATTTACGTTTTCCAAAAATAAATCTGGAATAAATCGCTAGAACGTTATCTTGATGGCTGAAATAGATTTCCGGATCGATACTACTTTTTATTCATTTTTTTTGTAAACAATTTCATTCTTCCTAGGTATTTTTATTAGCGGGTGTTATGGGCGGGTGTTATTACAACACTCGCTTTTCGGTTCATAGACATGTCTACGGTTGCGTTATGACTAATATTACACATAGAAATTAGTTTAATGGAGTGGATAAAAATCAATTAACTCACTTATTCGTAGTATTTTTCAGTAAACTTTCCAGTTGAGTGCAATATCTTCTGAATTTGCCATAAATAATGGATGATTCATTTGTCATTTTCCGTACATCACCCGAGAGGCCATTCAGAAGTTTTAGCCATGGTACTTGTGGACAATCATCATAAAGATCTTGAACTGTTTTTATATCTTCCTCTTTATCTCTTTTTTCCTCTAAAGATTCAGCCACCTATTGAAAACATTATAATTGAAGGTTGAAAGTTTGAAAAGTGTATGGATTTCAAGTTAAAAATAATGATCATGAAATACTTATACCTTTTTCAAGTTTTTCATAAAATCATAGTCCTCTCCATTTCGTCGTTGATACCACTCGTTTCTTCCTTATAGGCTTTAGCTACATCATTCATTAGAGATCGGTAATGAGACCTGCTCATTCCAACGCTTGAAACTGGTGGACCAGTTATCTGCAATGAGAAAATTGTATTATCACTCATAATTATCTAAAATTTTTTCTCTAACAAATACTCGAAGAGTTCTTGCAAATTGTGAATCAAAAGTTGATGTCACATTATCTAATTTTTTTTGTTCTATAGGATAATTTATATATTTCTTGTAATTGATTGCTGTAAATTTTTTCTTGAGCGTTCGTTCTACCTAAACGAGTACTATATCGTTTCACCCAAATGTCCGTAATTTTCTAATTTTTAGCCGAAAATGGTCTCAAGCGATCCGTGGTCGAATTCAATTCTGTCCGTCCGTCCGCGAGGACGATAACTTTCGAAGGGATTGTCGTAGAGACTTGAGATTTTCATGGTGAGTTCCCAGAAGGAGCGGTTAAGTTCGTTAACCAGCTATTGTTTCATAAAATATGGCCATTGAAAATTTTTCTTTCTCGATATCTCAGACCAAACGAACCAATCGAAATTTTGTGTTCACAGTAATAACAGAACCAAAGAAAATCAATTCGGAATATTGAAAAAAAGAATCTTTATATTTCCATAACAAGATACCCTATTTCAGTATTCGAAATTTCTAACAGAAATATAGAAAATTATTTTGTGAATGAAGATTGATATACTGAATGTTAGTGCAAAATTTCAAGAGGATCGCATCATCAGAACCATAGAATTTAATCTTTTTCCAATAATTGATTCTTTACATATTGCAGTTTTTGAATAATTTTCAGAATATAATTCCAATCATGCTGAGATTCTGCATTCATATACGTAGCATGAATCTCAAGTCCTATACAAAACTTTGAGGTAATAGCATCATTGCGACACCAATGAACGAACGCTTAAAAGCACATGCTCAGAGATTTTCCAAATTTTTTTATTATAAATACGGCGAAAGCTTAACTTTTCAATTCAAAGCAAACCCCTTTCCTTAAATTATTTTTGTGCATGTAGCTTGAAGGATTCGCTTCTTTTTTCGGAAGAAAAGGTAAGAATTATCCATTCAAGCAAGATTGATATATGAAAGGACAATTGAAGCATGATATAAACATTTTTTTCGATTCTCAAAGTGTCTTTATGAACAATGATTTAAAGACTTTTTAGATTATCATACTTAACTTTTGTATTGATGAAAGAATGAAAAATCTATAGATCGAGAATATGAAAAAATGGAGCTACAAAGTTCCCGACACGGTGTTATTCTTCACAAGTATCGACTTCTGCAGTCTTAGTAGTTATCCTTCTCATAATATTATAATAACAATATAGTGAACAAATACCTACCCTCAAAAGAGTGTTGTTATTCGAAGCTTTGGCTACCCGGAAGTCAAAAAATCCCATTACAGGTATTCCCAACTTCACAGAGTTGATGTGCCAATCCACCCAGTTGAAAGAAGCTCCATTCCATGCAGTCCCATTGATCAGAGGCCATCCTCCCAATTTGTTGATAGCCTCCCAAAAATTGGTGTCCTTATTGTCATTTAATCTAGTCTCATTCATACAAGCCTGGTAAAACTGTTTCATGGCAATGTTGGATTTCGAATCTCTTTTCAAGATTGGATCTATGACAATGGCCTTCAACTCATTCGTGAACTCCTGCGAAACCCCCAGTATGGGGGTAGGTTCACTATTTTTTACAGCATCTTTCATGTAATGACCGCAGACAAAGTTGTAGAAATCATTGCAGGGGTCTTTCTTCAGATCTACGAATTCGAGTATGTCAGCGGCAGCCTTCACGCAGTTTTTGTCTATGCATTCTTCTTCGGATGGTGAACCTGAAAAATAATATGGTAAAAGTCATCGTGGATAAGGAATGAATTATTTATAGCTTGATGTTGTCTAGCAATGACTTCCTCAATCGTGTTATGAAATAATAAGTGGAGTCTTAGGTGTATATTGTCTTGACCAAGGTCGTCTAGAAATTTCTCAGGTTTTAGGGTGTGGATGTTTTATATTTTCTGTCGCATATACTTTGAACAATGAATAAATTAGAATATAATATAATGATGCACTGTTTATCTGAAATATTGTTTCGCTATTTTACTTGATCTTAGCGAAACAAAAAATGTGTAATCGAAACGATTGCAATATTTGAAATTCATTATAACAGTGGAACTTCCCTTTAACGAAAGCGCAAAATCCTCAAAAAATTCGTTATAATAAAGAAATTTCGTTATACAGAAAATTTGTTTCTATGAATAAGTTAGATTATAATCCTGCATTGTTTACCTGAAATATTGTTTAGCTATTTTACTTCATCTACTTCATTATAACAGTGGAACTTCCCTCTAACGAAAGTGCAAAATCCCCAAAAAATTCGTTATAATAAAGAAATTTCGTTATACAGAAAATTTGTTTTTTCTGTGACGGGAAAAAATGTGACATTTTATATCTCTTGACAGGTCACAAAATAAGACTTTTTACGAGATGACTTTTTTCCATGTCAAGAAAATGATTCTCTGTGTAGCCGGGAAAAAAAGTAATTTCGTGAACAGTTATATTTCTTTCACTATTAAATGGTCGTTTTTCCTATCACAGAAAAAATAGTGTATTATACACGGGAAAAATATTAGATTTTAGCTCTCGGCTTTTTGTCTGCCTCCGCTTCGCGTCGGGAGACAATATAACCTCGAGCTGAAATCTAATACTTTTTTCCTTTGTATAATAAATAACTATTTTTCTGTGACGGGAAAAAAATGTGACATTTTATATCTCTTGACAGGTCACAAAATATGACTTTTTACGAGATGACTTTTTTCCATGTCAAAAAAATGATTTCTATGTAGCCGGGAAAAAAGTGAGTACTTTTTCCCGCGGAAAAAAAGGAATTTCGTGAACAGTTATATTTCTTTCACTATAAAATGGTCGTTTTTCCTGTCACAGAAAAAATAGTGTATTATACACGGGAAAAATATTAGATTTTAGCTCTCGGCTTTTTTAAATAAACCTCGAGCTGAAATCTAATACTTTTTTCCCTTGTATAATAAATAACTATTCTATAGCCGGCAATGTCACGGTCGACTTCACTGATGAATTCAAGTTTATCATTCAAACTTAAGTACCTCCTTTTAGACATTTTCGCCCAACTTTCACACTAGCGTAATGGTTAGATTGAAACCAAACAACCAGTGGTGTATTTAAAACTGTTTCAGAAGGATCTCTCGGCCCGCCGTAATGATTTAGTTCAAGGTCGGGATTTATTACGTACGTCCGGAAAAATTTCAGAAAAACCCACCCTTATATTTTTTTACCAATATCCATTTAAAGAGTGATGTTCATTGAATATTTCGTTATAGAGAGAATTTACTTCGTTTTAGAGAGTGTTTTCAACATGGAAATTGGATTCAAAGTGGAATGTCTCGTACGAAATTTGTTATACAGAAAATTCGTTATACAGACGTTCGTTATAGGGAAGTTCCACTGTATTCTGTAATGGGAATATGTTGTTATAATAATTTCTTTCCCTGGTTACAATTTTGACGAGAATCATTCAATTTCTGAATTTTAATAGGAAAGGAATTGGCCCAAAGGAAAATGAAATATTTCATTTCATTAGTTTGAAAATGGGGAGCTTTTTTGAACAAATCAAAAACTTCGCAATCGGGAAACTGGTAATTGTTTAAATTTCAGTATCAGTAGGTATGAGTTGTGACCTCCTCTAGTTTTGATTAAGTACTGCATCCAAACGTCCTTGTGCACTCGTGATAAGCCTATTCTCTTGTGGAATATTCTCCCATTCCTCACCAAGTGCTTTAGTAAATTAGTGGGCGATGGAACCTAGTTCTGACAAATTCCCTGCCCCCTAGTTATGGTATGTGAGGTACAACATGATCCATCAGAACTTCTCAAATTTTCCTTGCTGTCGTTGAAGATAAACTTTATAAAAACCAACTCTGTACGACCCTCTAAAGACACATCACTTCCCAAGACCATTACAGATTAATTCGCTCTTTTATACTGTTATCAGCGTATCTTTCTTCTGGACATCTATAATCACGTCTACTACAATCAGCTCCAAAAATACTGAAGCTGGATTCATCAGACAAAAAAATCTGCTTCTCAGCAGTTTGCATGCAATTCGAAGTCGACCATTTCAATTATCTCTGAGAAGTTCTGGACCTGCAAATTCGATTCTGAGAGACGTCAAGTCATAGTACCTTCATTAATCAATTTCGAAATTCAATAGATTTCGAAGACTTTATGATAGCATGAACCTGTCATCTCTGAACATGCAACCCGTATTCCTCCAGATCTTCTGATCTGATTAATCGATGTCTGACTTAGCCCATTTTCAACGAGTTGCTCAGTCCTCGCACAATTTTCTATATTAGTAATCTCATTTTATGAAATTATTTCTTACAATGAAAATAAAAAAAATTTTTTAGATACCAATGTTGGACGGAACTGATAAATGATGAATTTATCGTAAAAAAATATTTCGAGGGTTCTTCCTTTCACCAAGTTTTCTAGCCTATATGACTATATGTTTTGTCCATATTTGATTCATAATATATTTTCAATATATTATGAAAGACAAGTGATGAACAAATATTATTGATTCAGTTCGACCACGTGTGTCTACTGGGAAAAACAATGTAAAAACTTAGTACCCTTCCTTTCATGTTTGCCAGTGTATTATCATGAATATCAATATTACCTCTTTCAGTCGAACAAACCTTACTTATATAATAATAAATACTGTTTTCGATCGATTTTACATACTTATATTAACCTACCGTAAAAGCAAAATTATTATTAGTATAATATATATATAAATTGCGTTATGACATCCTCTCTATGCAATGGAAAATATCAATCTCACAAGTCTTTAAATAGATCGTTTGAACTAACATTGCGGCTTAAAATATTCACATTATTTTCCAATGCCAATATTTTTAATTTGATGAAGTGGGAGACCGAAATGTTTCATTTATACGAAATTGTATTTCCTAGGATCATGAAAATCCTGAATGAGATTTGATATGATAACATATTCCAAAGATTATGAAAACAAATTTTTGATTGGTTGATGTTATGAAAGTGAGAATAGAACGGTTAATATTTGTTTTTATGTCAGTTAAAGAATCGTCGAATTTTTGTGTACTACTCACGTAGCCTACCACACTTTGTTTTGTTTCAATGACACTTTCCAATAACTTGATATTTCGAACAGAAGTGCCGAAATTTCCGATTTTGTAGTTATGATTATTATTATGTTGATTGTGGAATTCATTTAGGTTCAATTGGTGGCAATTCTAATTACCAATTCGCACTGGTAATGCGCTTAATTTTCTCGAAACAATAATGAATTCCAAGAGACTAAAGCAATAAACATCTCTCAGGATTATATCCTACAACAAGATCCTATTAATTCAAAATACGAAAGCAGTTCAGTGGTTATTGAAATTGATTTTTCTATAATAGGTACTATGACTTTTCGACTGTAGGTATACACCTTGAAATTATCAGATTTCAAATATTCATTAATCATGTAGGAGAAAAACATGCATTTCAGGTGATGAAATCAAGCTTGTCTTTAACAAAATAAATGTTGGTGTCTTTTCTGAGCTTATTTGAATTAGGAACTATCAAAACTTCGTCGTTGTCAGTATTGCTGGGTCAATATTACATCAACATGAAACGAATTGCTGCGGTTAATTACTGACCAAACTTCACACGTGTGGATAATGAAAAATAAGAAAGGAAGAAAGAAAATTAGTTTTACACATTGTATTCGCTTAAAAGCTATAACTACCTCATCACGGATAAGGAAACCACGCATATGAGTAATCAGTATACCCTTCTTTAAAAAGATCAAACTTCATAGGAACATCACAAAAGACATTTACAACAAAAAATTTCATATAACACATGGACGAAATGTTGTTATTCTTCAATTCAACATTTCTTTATTTCGAGAACTATTTTTAGTTTTTCTATAAAATCAATTATATTTCAAGTATTCTATGACATCAAGTCTGACCACTTATCATTTAACGGCAATAAATAAGCTGCAAGATAAGTACTTATGTCCGACAAAAAGTTTGATATCACGATTCTGAAATGAAAAAAATCTGTCATATTTTTCCAATGGTCATAATTAATAATAATTTTCTATTGATAAAACGATTATCAACATTGGCTAATTAAGTTCGCTTCAAAATTTTTGATATTTATCTCCTCACTACGTCTGCAATGAGAGTGTTTTGTCTCATCTTGTAGAATTTTTGACGCCGTTACTAGATATGTGGTCAAATTCGATTAGGCTACAAAAATAACCGAAGTATAATTGATTTCTTGGAAAAACTCGAAATATCGTAAAACTAAGAAATTTTAAATTGAATAAAAATCTTTGGCATTTGGACCATGTACATATTCATGTCATTTTTTTATATTATCTATCCTCTAAGTTGAACTCTCTTGAAAGTAGAGACCTGTATTTCGATTTGGGGCTTTTAAACTTTTATTTAAATTATCGATTCTCAGTGAGAGGTTCAGTTGTTGACACCCTGATAGTGATTGACACTGTGCACATATATACCGATGTAAGAAACTATTAGATATCTTAGGTTTTTTATCTGTTTCTACCTATTTCAGAATGTTTTATTTTTATTTGGGCCAATTTCAATTTCCTCAGGTTATCATCCTGAAAACAGCATCATTCGATATTTGGCGTGAGATTTTGCAGTTCCTAGTGTCAATAAGTGTATATGCTAAAGATTACTTAAGTAAAACGACTGCATACAATTGCGTATATTTTCCGATTTTTTTATGTTTCATATTCGTTAGAGGCTATACTTACATCAATTAAATATGCTTTGGAACCTTTCATCCAATAAAAACTTCTAACTAATATGAAACAGAACAAAATCGGAAAATATACACAATTATGTACAGTCGCTATCTTAAGTAAACACATACACTTATTGACACTACTGCAAAATCTCGCGCCAAATATTCAATGATGCCGTTTTCAGAATGATAACTCAAATAGAAATAAAACGTTCAGAAATATGGGGATACAGATGAACAACCCTAGATAGCACTAATAGTTTATTATATCTGTACCTATAAATGTGAAGATCATTAATACTTTTTATTTTTCCTGTGTTTATATGGAATACAATTGTCTAAATCTTCTTATTTCTCTATTATTTTCAGTATGAATGTCTCAATGACCCACATGATGAAAATGTTAGAGTGAGAAAAAGCAGGTGATATCATAACCAAATTGATGCAAAAGTGAGATGAAATTATGTCGATGACATACTGGGTGTCAATTACTATCGAAGTATGTCAAATCAATTTCGACGAAAGTTGCGTCTCCTCGAATATTCAATCGATATTTATTGAAAGTTTGATGGTGATACCAAATAGCAACATTCAACTATAGTTCCGTAATGGTGTTAAAGTGATATAATGAACCGAATTCGTCTTCTGAAAGTATCCATGCCCTTAAGGTGTCAATCACTATATCTTTTACCCTACTCTCCAAAAATTCAATATCATCGGGCACTCACAATTTTTCGTAGTAAAGTAGAGAGTCAAAAACACCACAGCAACAATGGACACTATTGTCAAAACAACAATCAGAATCTTCTCCAAACCAGTCCTTCCCCTCCGTTTTTCCCAATTCGCGCGGCTGCAAACAAGAAATCAGGGTAAATATTTAGTTTACCGCCCAGTTACCGATTTTCAAAATATTTGGCATATTGTTCCGTTATGATGTTGTGATATCACATTTTCAATTTGAGCACCGGCAAATCAATATTTCCCGAGAATATCGAAAAATACTTTCTATTAATTAGAGCCAGATTTTTTTTAAATAAGTGATTTTGGGCGTTTCCCACTCTTATAAATACTTGGCACTGTTCCTATACTAGCTAAGCTAACCTAACCTAACCTAACCCAAGCTAGCCTATTAGCTCATGCCAGGTTAGGTTAGCTAAAATAGGAACAGTGCCATGTATAAGAGTTGTTGCTGTTCCTATCTTAGCTAACCTAACCTAACTCAAGGTAACCTATTAGCTTAGGTTAGGTTAGTTTAGCTTAGCTAAGATAGAAACCACTTATTTTTCACTGAAAAAACAAAGGTCTGGCTCGTATTAAGACAAATGACACCTGAATTATGAACGATTTAAAGAATTTTTTTTCGATTTTCTTGGGAAATATTGATTTGCCGATGCTCAAATTGAAACAGTGGCATCACAACATCAAAACGAAACAATATGCCAAATATTTGAAAATCGGTAACTGGGGCGGTAAACTAGATATTTCCCGAAATCAGATATCAACAGACAAGCGCAAAATTGATGCAGATATATCGAGAAACATGTAAACAAACATTACTTTTTGCTGGGTTCCAGCATCTTGCTCATGCGATTCACTGCACTGACTGAAATCAGATTCCAAGTTGTGACCGCGAAAGCTCAGCTCGCGCTCTTGTTTGTTTTCAAAGCAGGTTGCGAACACTGCTATTACGTAATATCGGAAGAATTCATTGGTGTCCCGTCTATTGCGATCTGTTGAACGCCCGGCATTTTGAATTAGAAGCTGGCATTTGGCAAGCTAATTTATCATGAAATGATAATTTCAAGGCTCAAAGGTGAAAAAAATATGATAATGATCTAATTTTTATAAGTTAAAGGTTGTTTTAGATTTCGTTTCATTCAATGCATTTTGTGACGTGCATTGTAATATTGGCAAGAATTTCGCGAATCTCGCAACTAACCGACATGGAGTCCTGGTCAAATTGAAGGATAGAGGTGAATGATTTCTCAACAAACATTATTTTACGCATGCTGAATTGGTTCATACAATCCGGTAAAATAAATATATGTCATGAAATTTTAGGAAGGGAATATGCCAGCAGTTGGCCCTCTGTTTCAGGTCAAGCTTTTTCAGTTTCTATACTTCAGCCCAGTGATAATTTTCTTACTGACATAATGTCTGACAACCAATTAAGATTTGGTTCAATTCAGATCTTTCCATATTGCTAAATTGAAGTAGCTCCATTCAGTCGAGAAATAGGTGGCTCACTGACATTTGATAAAAACATAAAAATAACTGTCAGAACGAAAAAAAAAATCGCTTCGGAAGAAAATTAAGAAACCCTCTGAGCAGGAGCTTTTGAGCGCTCGTTCTTTGGAAAAAGAAGACTATTATCTCAAAATTTTATATGGGATTTGAGATTGATACCAAATATATTAATGCAGAATCTCAGTACAATCGGAATTATATTCTGGAAATTATTTTGAAAATGAATTATGTAAAAATTAAATGATTACAAAAATTAAATTATATGGTTCTGATGTTGCGATTCTCTTGAAATTCTGCATGCATATTCAGTATATCAGTTTTGATTCACAAAATACATTTCACTTGAATCGTTTATCCTGTTATGGAAAAATAGAAATTCTTCTTCTCAATATTCCAATTGAATTTTCTATGGTTCTGTTGACACTATGGCCACAAAATTCTGCATGAACATTCAGTGTGTTGCGGTAACTCTTTAAGTGAGAGAATTTAGTGGACTGTATAATCAAAAATCATAGGTGTTGTAAAAATAAAGTGAAAGAAAATAAAGTTAAATGCACCAGACTCACCAACAGTATTCTTCGACCAATCTTCTGGAGAGTACTCTCGGACGGGTCGGTGATCTTCAATTCTTCAATAATAGTGTCTCTTTCACAAAATAATAGCGTAGTTCACTTAAAATAGCGGAACACAAGGTTCTATCTCAAAATAAGAGAAAATATATAATAGCGGAAAATACAATTTAGAAAATTAGCGATAGCGATAAGAAACACTCGGAGGTTGTTCTTAGACTCTGACATATTGTTCAAATTTGTTGAATTGCGCAGGCACTGCACATATCAGTTCCAGGTAACTGAGAATATACAGGCTGTCCAGTGCATATACTGTTGAAATGAATTTAAATTGAAAACTATTAAATTAATAAACAAAAAAATAGATATTACTACAACATTTCCTGCCCCCCAAAAATGCCATAGCATTTTTCAAAAGAGCCTGAAAGAAAAAATAGAAAAAAAGGATTGAATATGAAGTCGTACAAACCATCATGCAGAAAGATTCATAACAAAAATAACATGAGCAAAATAAAAAAAAAAGATTATTCCTCATTGCTTCTTATTGGTAACGCAAAAATAAGATTTTGCGTTTTTTGTTTGTTTTGGATGTAATCTTACGTAAATGGCCAACGTAATCACAACCGATTTGTAAAAGGCCATTATTGTTGAGAATTTTGAATTGATAAGTTGCCCAGAGGGGCTGATAGACTTTGGGTTTTTTGAAACATATCAAAAACAATTTCTACAACTGTTTAACAAAAAAAAATACAGTTGGTGTGTTACCTGAAAATTAATTCAGGAAAGAAACAATTTGGTATATTTCGCTAGCGTTATAGCAATGTCAGGCGTCACATCGTTTCTGATCTCCATGAAAGATATCATGTTTAAATCTCATAACATAAACAAAAATACATGATACTGTCGGACAATCTGAATATTTTTCGCATTTACAAAATGTTGAATTTTAGGGGTTCTTCAGATCCCTCAACCAAAACGGGTTATAAGAAAGTGATCGAAGCCATTCCAAAACTACCTGTGAATCCAACCAGGCTTGAATGGTTGCAAAGGAATATTCATCAGCTAAAAGTTTTAATACTAATAATGAAAATTTTATTAGCAAAACTGTAGCACACAATTCTAAGCGCGGGATACACATTTCCTTGAGAAATGCAATTTCACGTTCAGCAAAAACAAAATTGATGTAAACGCCATCATCAGAATGAACCGTTTCCGAATACAAAATAGCGCAATAACCTTCTTCAGAGCTATCACAAAAGCCGTGTAACTCAAATCTGGAATTGATTGAACGTTTAAAATGCCTTGGTTTTTCAACTTGCGAAAGATATTGAATTTGTGAAACAAACATATTCCAAACAAGCAAAATTTCGTCCGGTGGTTGATCATTCCACGCAAGACCGATAATCCAGAATCTCTGAATTAAGTACTCAATTAAAAATGAAACTGGCGCCAAGAAACCTAGAGAATCATATAGTTGGGCTAGTTGTGACAAGACCTGTGTTTTAGTACATCTTGTACCATTCGAAGGTGCAACAGAAAACAAAAAACTATCTGAAACTGGATTCCATAATGATCCCAAAATTTTGGAGAAGATGTGTCACCATCAGAAGAGTAATCAAAACGTTCTATGCTACGAATGGAAGTAGGAATAGCTTCCAACATAATTTGGTTGTCACTTGACCATTTTCTTAATTGAAAACCTCTTTTTTCAAATGCACCAATCAACTGGTCTTGTAATACTTCAGCTTTTCGAATGAGAAAGCACCAGTGACAACATCGTAAATAAAAGTGTCTTCAAGCAACACTTCCGTTGCCAAAGGAGAATCGTTACCTTCATCTTGCTCAAACCGTTTCAAAAATCGCGAAACTACAAATGGAGCAGATGATATTTCATATGTAACGGTCTTAAAGGTACTTAATGGTTTCAAGAGACAATGGTGAATGAGGTTATAAGGACTGTTGTGTAAAGAATTATATGGAACAATCTCCATATGTCCGCAATCGAGATATTCGGGAATAAAAGCAGAGTAATCGTTACGGAGAAAAGGATTTTTCGTAAGTCGACGCTCTAATGAAAAGAATCGCTTGGAAGCAAGTTCTTCCATGCCGCTAAAATCGGGCATATTATTCGAAAAAGGTAAAGAAACTATATATTTACCATCAGAATCGCGGTCATGTGTATCAACAAATATTTTTTCACATAATTGATCTTGGGGGGAGGCAATACTTACTGAGGGAATAGATTCGGTTTCCCAAACACGTTTCACAATTTCAGGATGTGATATGTCGCTTTCTTGACAATGGATGTCGCAAAAAAATGAGGCGGTACTGTTTTGAGAGGGGTCTGATCCACCTCCCATAAGTATATAACCAAAAATTGAGTTGAAGGCATTAATACCATTAATACCAGTGACGTGACCACAGAGCAAAATTTTCGAGAACATATCCGCTCCAAACAAAATATCCACATGTCCAGGAATATGGAAAGTGGCGTCGGCTAATTTCAAATTTCTAAATTCATCACCAATGCAAGCGGGCACATTTGTAGTCGGTAATTTTTCAGTTATTTGATTAATTATAGATGCGTTTGTATACAAAACTGGGGATGCTTGTCCGACTGGTTTAACAGTGAGAGAAACTAAACCTTTACTGATACACGATTTCGAAGAGTTCAATCCTGTAACTTCAAGAAAAACATTTTCAGATTTCAAACCCAAACGTGACGCTGATTTCCTTGTTATAAACGAAGTCATACTACCAGAATCAATTAGACAACGTAATTTATGGAAAGTCCCATTTGAATCGGACACTTCAACTAAAGCAGTGGCTAAAAGAACAAAAGAAGTTTTTTCAGAATTGAGAACTCCAGCTCCTGCAAAGTTCACAACAGATTGCGATTCTGAACTAGTTGTGGTAGCGTTTTGCGCACATGAATTTTCATCTTTCTCTACTTTGAAATGTAAAAAGGTATGATGTTTCATGGAACATTGACGGCAGGTAGACTTAGACGAACAAGAACGTATATCATGAACATTTGATAGGCAATTGAAACATAAATGCAGTTTTTTTAGCCAAATTATAGCGCTCAAACGGTTTCATGCCAAGAAAGTTTTGCATTTAAATATGGAATGGTCGTTCTTGCAAACGACGCATTTTGAGGAACTAGAACTGTTCGAGTTTGCCGAGTTTTCAACAAAAAGTTTTTCATTTTATCTTTGGTATAAGGTTTTCTACCAACTGAATTTATACCACTAGTAGAAGGTTGATCACTATTAATCATTTCGGAAGCAATACATTCACGTTCCAAAAATGTCGTGAGATCTTATATTCGGGAATCTCAGATGAACCAAAAGCATGTTCAAATCGGGAGATTATATCAGCATCTAACCGATCATATAACATCATCAGTAAAATGAAATCCCATTCGTCAGTGGGGAATTGTAAGTTTCTCAAGGCAGATATATTTTCTTGAAAAGTATCTAATAAATTTCTCAGGGCGTTTGGTACCTTTGATTTAATCTTAACTGTACCTTCAATTCGACGCCAATGACATTTAGCGAGCCAACGCTTATTGTTGTAACGCTGATATAAAGTATCATATGCCGTTTGGTAATTTCTACCACAGAATTCATAATTTTGAATTAGTTTCAAAGGCGGTCCATCGAGGGTTGAAACCAGATAACTAATTTTCTCGTCATTACTTAGCGATGTATTATTATGTACCAAAGAATTGAATAAACCTATAAAAGAAGGGAATTGCGTACAATCGCCTGTAAAACGTTTTAATTCTAATTTAGGCAACTTCACATTTGCGTTATATTTCGAACAAGAGTTAGAAGAATTCGAATTTTCTGATTTCTTAAAATCATCGAGAACTAAAGTTTCATAAATAGCTTTGATTTCATAATAATCTGCTAAAAAACCATCTCTTATGGTTTCCTCCAAACTCAAATCACAATCTTCCTCTTGAAGAACTGAATCTACAATAATTACGTGATGTTTTTCAAATTCCTCCCTAATTCTTTCAATGTCCGAAAATCTTGCTTTAAAAATTCTGAATTTATTTACATCAGATTCTGCCTGTTTTGCGAAATTACTCAGAAGTTGAATTTCGGCGACAGCAGTATTGCGATACGCACGGGCTCGTTTTATTTTAGTAGCCATAATTTAATCGGAAAACGAAAAGAAATTCAATAAATAAATCGAACGTAGGAAACTCGAATATCGACCGTATCAACACTCCTGCAGAATGCAGTCAGTAAACGAGTTTACTGGGGACATTGTAGCGTACGAATAAAAAATTATCGCTTGCAACAAGAATATGGAACAATATATTAATTATCGGAGATAAGAGGAATAATCGAATAAAACTCACTATAATTAATAATTAACAATTCTGCATGTAATTTGCGAAACTTCAATTACTAAGCAATAAAACCAAATATAGAAAGAAAAAAACAATTCAATATTCGGCTCCTGAAGGTCCAAAATGTTGCGGTAACTCTTTAAGTGGAGAGAATTTAGTGGACTGTATTAATAAAAAATCATAGGTGTTGTAAAAATGAAGTGAAAGAAATTTAGTAAAATGCACCAGACTCACCAAACAGTATTCTTCGACCAATCTTCTGGAGAGTACTCTCGGACGGGGTCGGTGATCTTCAATTCTTCAATAATAGTGTCTCTTTCACAAAATAATAGCGTAGTTCACTTAAAATAGCGGAACACAAGGTTCTATCTCAAAATAAGAGAAAATTTAAAATAGCGGAAAATACAATTAAGAAAATTAGCGGTAGCGATAAGAAACAGTCGGAGGTTGTTCTTAGACTATGACATATTGTTCATATTTGTTGAATTGCGCAGGCACACACATATCAGTTCCAGATAACTGAGAATATACAGGCTGTCCAGTGCATATACTAATAAATGAATTTAAATTGAAAACTATTGAATAAATAAACAAAAAATAGACATTACTACAACACAGTGTATCAATCTTTAATTACGAAATAAATTTTTTTTGAATCGGATATTTTTTATGGAAATATGAAGTTTCTTTTTTTCAATATTCCAATTGAATTTTCTTCTGTTCGGTTAACATTGTGGCCACAAAATTTTGCATGGTGATGGGTTTCGTTTTGTCTGTGATATTAAGGAACAACAATTTCAAATGGCCATATTTTTCTTCAATTCGTATAATATGAAATACAAAAATAAATTCGCAAGCGTAAGTGTGGACTACTGAAACAAATGATGATAATTGAATAGAACTCGACCATGATGGTTGTAAATTCTATAAATCAGGATATCGACTGTTCGGTTTGGGGCCCGTTATATGGACCAAGGAAAGAGCAAATATTTTCAATGTATTCAACTTTTTAATTAATTGACAACAACAACTGCCAAAACATTTCATACAACCTGATGAAAAATATATATAAAATGTAGTAACTATGAACACGGAAAATCTAGATTGTAGCCCCAACATCCTCCGGCCTAAGGGGTTCTCCTTTTCATTCTTTTCTTTCAATTCGACCATATCTAGATTTTCTGATTTCTTGTTCCTGTTCTGGTTTTTTCAGTTCGTCATTTTTTCCTGTTTCTAGTAAAAATAATTTTTGTAGAGGACGAATCAGACAACCGGTTGTCGTCTTTAATTTCACTACTCGGCAGGCACCATCTTTTCCAAAATACATTTCTTCAATTTTTCCAATGGGCCAAGAAAACCTTTTCTTTCCTGCACCTTCGACCAAGACTATATCACCAACCTTCTTCCATTTCATTTTGCTTCTTTCCTCTTTTGACTTCCTCTTGCGTTTCTTCTTCCATCTTGTGCTGTCCACAAACTCCTTCTGAGTGGCTTTGGGATCATATTCTGCATTCATATTGAAATCTTTATCTTCACACTGGAGGGCATCGTTTTCTTCAACTTCTGTGTCACCTGTCCAATTATCATACTTTTCAGGTTGTAGTTCAGCAGCATCCTCATCAATTATATCAATGGATGGTTTTATATCTTCTTTAGGGCCATTTTTGTAATAGTCATCATTGAAGAAAGCTTGCCTTCGTTGCTCATGAGTTTCTGTGTCAAAATCTCCTTCAGAATCCTCATTATCAGAGACTTTTTCTGGTTTTCCTGTTATAGGTTGCATGACTTTTTCTTTCAGGGTGGCTTGAAGTAGATACTGAAATTATCAACTTGCATGATTTTCTGATCTTCCTGAATTTTCTTGAATTGTCCACAAAAGTTGATCCAATTCTTGACATTCCCATCAAATTTTGGCAGTTCTAGTTTCGATTTTCCACTCACAGATCTATTTTGCGTGATATGAAAACTATTTCATTTTTCATCTTGATAATTTCTTCTCCAAATATTTCTTGCTCGGTAATTTCTTTCATCAATTCATCTTCATCCAGTGATTCTTCCGACATCAAAATTTCTTCTATATTACTGTCAAGTTCAAAAATTCTTTTTGCTTTATCATCGACCAAATTTTTCCAATTTTCAACTGTATTTTCATCCCTGGTCCCACCAAACTGGAACACACATCATTTTCAATTTTCTTGATTCCAGCTCTCAGGATTTCCCGTTTTAACCGCCAACAACTCAACATATCCTGGCAGGATCGCCAAAATGTAAATTCTATAAATCAGGATATCGACTGTTCGGTTTGGGGCCCGTTATAAGGGCCAACTAAAGAGCAAATATTTTTAATGTATTCAACTTTTCAATTAATTGACATCAACAACTGCCAAACATTTTATACAACCAGATGAAAAATATATATAAATGTAGTAACTATGAACACGGAAAATCTAGATTGTAGCCCCAACAATGGTAACTCATCTATCTTTTCCGATTTAAATTTCATTTGACATATTTACTATTTTGATCAAAATAAAAAATTCAAATGTTTGAATGTTGGCGTAACTTAAAATCCCTACTTCCTTAAGGAGAAAATCTAATTTTCGAAATACATTTATTATTCACACGAAATGAAACGAATTTCAAAAGCTAGGTTTGCCAGTCAGTTAAAAAGGAAAAACTGATCGATATTCGTCTACATAAGAAGATTCAACTTCATGGATAAAATTGTCAGAGAAACAGTTCATATTCTGATTCATTGATCAATGAATAATCTTGAATGCTTCAATATTGTGATATTTGTTCAAGTTCCCGAATTTCACATTGGCAAAAAAGTTTCGAGTTTTTGACTGAAATGTATGTATTTCAGCCAACAGACCAAACAACAACCAATAAGTTACAACCAATTTAAAATGTAATATGCCACTGTTTCAACCAATGTCGGAAAAGACCTTCGGAATATATACATTTACAGTTCAATCCCATATGAAAACGAACTACATATCCTATTATTGTTGTTCCACAACGGTGACATTTTCGCGCCTAGTAATGAAATAATTTCGGCATTGAAATGTGTGGGAAACCATCTGAAACACTATATGAACAACATCCTACAGAGACTGTTTTAAAATTCGGAATTAATTAAGTTGATAATACATCTCTGTTTTGACATGTCATTTCAAACTATTTCGGATCATAATTAACCCTAGATTAAATGTGGGTCACCATTTGAATGATGAAGAACTATATGCTCCATATTAATCTCGAAAAAAATTTGAATATTATCATTATTCAGACAAAAATATGCGAAAAGTTTCATTTCAATTAATTTAGTCCTAGTCACGAAAACTGCGGATTGTTCATTACAGTTTCTCATTTCGTTAAGAAGGAAACATTTTTTCAATACATCGTACATCGATTGAATACGGTGAGCTGAAGAAAGTATCAAATAATTCCGATAAATACACTGGAGTCGAAAGTAATTCTATTTGATTGGTACGCAATATGAGAATCTCGGTTGAATATATCAATTGAAGCTTTCGGAGCTTATTTTTGAAATGATACTATATTTTATCCATACTCATCAATTCAGTATATCTGATATTGAGTTTGTTGTTCAATAATGGCGTTTGTTTTCAAAAATTTCATTAAGATCATTCAATCATGAAAACTGTGCCAAATTCCCAGAACTCCGGCACCCTTATCTCTATGTTACTGGAGAACTATTTTTGGTGTCTTTCTTGAATTCATGAATGAGGTATTGCCGACTAGAATTCAGCAAGATAGTTTAAATTCTTCCAGTACCTTCAGATTTTCATTAGTTGGATTTTCAATATTGATGTATGAAAATTTTAAATGAAAGTATGCTAACAAGCGCATGCCAAAATATTACAGATTGGCGTACTTTCACCGTTAAAAAAGATTTTACTTTTCTTCACTGTTGACAAAAGTCTTTTCTATAGTAACGACACTGAAAGATTACTGGATGCATTGAAATATTGTATTGAAAGCAATATCTTTAATAATTATATTTCAGATGATGTAAACTCATATTTACAGTTGTACAAAAAATGTTGTTTGTATTTCGCGCGTATAGGTGAAACTCGTGTTTTAATGGCACATTCGAGTGAATTTACACGTGCCATGAAAAAACACTCATTTTACGCATTTAATACAAAAATAACTATTTTCTCTCGGGGAGAATAGTGCACCAGAATTCAGTGAAGTATTTTTCGCAAAATAACTTTATATCCTTCATTTTCAATTGTAAATTGATATAATTTAAATCAATAATATTTGTGAATCACACCTTCTATTTTTATCCCATCATAACAGGCAACCAATGTTCATAAGTTAGAAACTGATTGAAATTATTCACATGTTCATAGCTGATGCATAGTCATGATTGATTCCAGAGTGGGGAAACAATGAAAGAATGTCCGCTAAGAGTGGAATTATATCACCGTGAACTCATTATGTAATATTCATATCGAATACCTTTGAATGTATTCAGAAAAAACTAGTAGCTACTCTTCCTGAAGTAGGTACATATCGAATAGGCAAAAGAAACATAAATAACTCTATTCAGAATAATATATGGATCTCGCATAAATATGGAATTTGGATTTCTTTTTTCTGATTGACATGACTGTTTGTTTTTATATTATGATAATAACGACGATTCTGTGGACTAGGGATATTACGATATTATTTTGGTCAGGAGGAGATTTAAAGAATACACATATAGTCCGTTCACGAAAGTTTGAGCGCATAGTAGGCGTTTGTTTATTTATCTGAAGTTGGCAGTATTTGCTGTCATAACGTAAAATAAATTCAACGTTTCCGAATGTACCCGGCCTCGTCCGACCAGCATGCGCGTTATCAGAAAACTCTCTATGCAATATTGACAACATTGCGTATCAATCTGACAAGAAAAAGAACAACATAACCTAAAATTTTAATATACATAGTGGAATATGCCAAATTTCCATGGCCAACCGACGGCTCAAACTTTCGTGAACAAACTATAAGTAGCTTTGTTGTGAAATAATACCTAACTATATTGAAAAAAATACTTCAGTTGAATTGCATCAATGATTATATCTTTATAATATTCTTGACTACATGATATGATGTAGATAACAAATATAGCTGGCGCTCAACAGAATACTTTTTCAGCGATATTTTCCCTTTCAAGACCAACATGGTTGCCAATCTCAGCCCGATTATCTATACCAACATTAATGCCATTAATGGTAGCAGTATAATATTTTCAGTGTAAATATATGATGTTGGTTGAATACATTTTCATTTTGTATGCAATATTTGAGAGAATAAGCTAATAAAACTTTATTAATTATTAAAATAAAATATTTATTCAATCACAACAACAAGAAAAAATGCCAAAACTTTTGAGATTTCCGAAATAAATCCAGTAGCTATAATTGATGAAATAATTGAACGAACTTCAGTTTTGGATTTTAAAATCAAGAATGTTTCTACTTTTCTCGAATCAGAAATTCCCAGAAAAAATAAAGAACTTCAATTTACCAATACCAACTTGAGTGATAGAAGTTTATAGCAGTATATTTTCTGTGAATATATGGTGTTAGTTGAATACATTTTCATTTTGTACGCAATCTTTAAAGAGAATAAGCTAATAAAACTTCATTAATTATTAAAATAAAATATTTATTCAATCACAACAAAAAAAATGCCACAACTATCGAGATTTTTGAAATAAATCAAGTAGCTATAATTGATAAAATAATTGAACGAACTTCAGTTTTGGATTTTTACATCAAGAATGTTTTTCAGAAATTACCAGAAAAGAAGGAACTTTAATTTTCATACAGCGGCAACAGATCAATACAGTACGATTCAGTAACTTCATTCAGCAAACATTGGTTACATGGCATTTCAGAAAATAATAAATTACAGTTAAATACCACGAGATAATCAAAGAATCTGGCATTTTTCCTTTGGGTTCATAAAAGAACCAACAGGACAGTTAAAAGCTTCAGCAAAATGTCTTGAATGTCTTGCTGGGCCTTGTACTCGGAAACCTGGTATTGCATGTTCATCCTCCTCTTCATAATCAACTTCATTATCGTCAAGTTTTCTGAAACAGAAGTTCGTGGCTGTCTGCACCCAGTAAATCTGTTCGGGCGTTAGTGGCACCCCAGCTAGTTTTCTTTCAGGACCGTGTTTTTCTACCCAAATTTGGTAAGCTTCGTAGCCGATGTCAGCACCTACGAAGTCTGCTATGTTTTCTTCTAGTGTCAGTGTTCCATTTAGCTTTAATAAAAAAATAGGTCAAGTTCATGTGCAAAATACAATGGTTAAAGTGAGTCATATAATTAGTCCCACATATCCGCTGTTGATGGTATAATTACTATTGTTACATCTGAATTAAGTAGTATGAAAGTGAAAAACGTATTCGTTATCTTTCACGTTGAATCGTTTCCATCATTCGCGCATAGAAAAGTCAGAAATGTTTTCAATTGTGTATAATTATCGAATTTCGAGCAGAATACAGTTACGAACAATCGAGTGATTTACTCGCTGATGAAATGATGAAAGATATCTGATCAAACTAAAATATGTAGTAGGAATGATGGAACACTTGAAATATTCAGGATTAAACTAGCAGTAGTCTGCATTCTGAATTTGTTGACATCAAGAATAAACTATAAAAAAATTAATTGATGTGATTTTTAATGGTCAAGATTGTCACAATAAAATTATTATGAGGATTTATAGAATATTCTGTCGTTAACTCCACAAATTATATTTCGAACTTATGAATATATTTTAGTATTACTTCTCATTTTGAACATATTGTTATCCAAAAAAAATCAAGAAAGCCCTGAGCTGGTGATTTTGGGCGCTCGTTCATTGGTAGAGCAATGAGGCTATTATCTCATATGAGACTTGAGATTGATACCAAATATTTAAATGCAAAATCTCAGCGCATTCGCAATAATATTCTGGAAATTATTCGAAATCTTAAATATGTGAAAACTTGACAATTTAAAAAATTGAATCTATGGTTCTGATGATGCGAACCTCTTTAAATTCTGCATGAACATGCAGTATATCAATCTTCATGAACAAAATAAATTTCGCTCTAATCTTGTTATGGAAATATAGAGATCTTTTTTTTCAATATTCCATTCGAATTTTCTATGGTTCTGTTAACAAAATAGCCACAAAATTTGCATGAGGCTTATTTTGAGCATCTTGCATTAGGCCGCAAAATTTCATTCCGATTGGTTTGGCTTTGTCTGAAATATTGAGGAAGAAAAATTTGAATGGCCATATTTTACAGAACATCCTGTACGATTTGGCTGGTTAACCGAGGCATTTGGAAACCAACCTCTCTCTGAAAATTTCAAGTCTCTAGGACAATCCTTTCGAAAGTTATCGTGCCAACGGACGGACGGACGGCCTCACGGACAGAATTGAATTTGATCACGAATTCGTCATCAGGGAGTCAAACCCTATCGTTTGAGACAATTTTCGGCTCAAAATTCGAAAATTACAGACATTTGGGTGAAACGATATAGCACTCGTTTAAGTAGAACTCCAAAAGAGAGACAATTAAATATCATATATACTCTGTTCACATATTATTGAGCACAATGTAGTTCATGGCAATTTGGCATATTTCACTGTGTATATTAAAATTTTAGGTCATGTTGTTTATTTTCTTGTCGAATTGACACGCAATGTTGTCAGTGTTACAGAAAGTTGCATAATTCGCAGAGTTCTCTGATTTAAACTTATTTTATGGTATGACAGTCAATACTGCCAACTTCAGATAAATAAACAAACGCCTTCTCTGTGCACAATAATATGGGAACAGATCAAAAAAACAAACGGAAAGAGGTGTCGACAAATTGTCATTATATCGTAGAAATGCAAGCGAAAACTGACTAAAATTCACTCCAATTTGATTCAATCAGAAAAATTTATTTTAGATAACCGGCAATAAAATAGACGAGAGGCCTGAGGAGAAGTCAAAACCTTTACCTGGCATTAAATTATGTTTGTTGCTTTCTCCGTGTTCACATTCATATCACAGGAGAAATGCTCAACTAGCCAAAACATGCTGCCCATATATTTGTCTTTTATATATTATCTTCATGGAAAAAAACATCTCAATTTGCTTACCCTATACTTGAATGGAATGCCTTCATACTCATCAATAATACATTGTATTTTCTTATCATATGCTTCTTTGGTATCATTTGTCCACCAGTCTATAACATCGTCATCTACAATATATTGACGAGAAGACTCAGTAAAACCATGCATTAATTCGTGACCAACTGTACTACCCATTGCACCATAGTTCATAGATGCAGGGAACTTCCAATTGTAGAATATAGATGTCAGAATAGGAGCAGGAATCACTGAAATGATTACATTTAATTGCTTCAAGGATCAATCATTGCCGTATATTCTAAATACTAAAGCTTGAAAAGTTGGGTGCCATTTTTCAATATAAATGATCGGATGTTTATTTCATTATAAATAAAAAGCTATGCCGTAAGTAGTGGAGAATAACATCAGGCAAAAGACCACCACGACCACGGACCATATCCTTTTAATGAAATTTTCCATAACCAAATCGCAAAGTGGCTGCCCTATGTCCTCAATATCCTCACGAATTCCATCTTTGTGGTCTTGAGTCAATGCTGGGCTAGTGGCGTATACCCTGTCTTTCACGTGGCTCCAAAGGACGAAGTCGCAAGGTGTTAAATCACAAGATGTTAACTGAACTTTATAAGCCTTAAGAGCCAAATCTTTATGCAAAATAAGGTGTAATGACGTTTGTGGAATGGACAAACCTGGGATTTCTTCAACCCTTTCGGCCACAGCAGCAATATTCTCGGCTGATTTTGAGAGACGCGCACGGATTTAATTCTTCACATCACTAACTTGTCCTAGAAGCTCGAATTTTTCTACCAATTTCTTAATTCCGGTGCTTCACGACGACCCAAATATGTTCGAGTTTTACGAACCGTCTCTGCCAAATTTTCACCACTCTTTAGTAAATTTTAATGCGTTCTTGAAGCGTGCATCTTTTCATTTTTATTAATAGCGTAGTTCCTACTTGTCAAATGTCAAAAAAACAACTTCAAACGTGACATCTACCGAGCTATTCAAAATAACACCTCTTATTGGAATATCTGTGAGGCGCATATCTGTGAACGGGGATGAAGAAATAGCTATTCTGTTTCATAAACTAGAACTGAGATCGAAATGGTTGCCATGAGCAACGATCAGGAAATACATTTAAACAACGTCCTCAGAACACAGCTGAATTCGAACTTAGTACCTATTCACCTCAGAAAAAAAGTAAACTTACTTACATACTTTTTGCTCTAAGGTTACCACTTGTCTCATATCTGTCTCCTTAAACTATGTAAACTGAAATAAATTTAACTTATAACTTACCCATCGTATTAGCGGACGGAAGGAAGAATGCATTAACTTCAACAACATTCTCGAAGAAACTTGGCCAATCATCTTCATCTACATCATATACCTTCTCGAAAAAGCTATGGTCTTCCTTGATGAGTTTCTCTTGGTACATTTTGAAAATATTGTCAGAAGTGAAACTGAACTGGAAATAGAAATTAATTAATCTGTATTATATATTTATCTTTCTATTTATCAACCAGTATTAATGGCTCTCATTATACAGGATGTTTAAAAAAAAGGTGATCCCCTCTCTAGGGTAGATAGAAAACCGAAAAATAATTGGTGTTTGTTTAGTAAAAAATGTTCGTAGCGCCATGCGTATTCAAGATAGAGGTCGCTTTATACACAGTTCGTACCAAATAAAATTGAACATAACTTTTCAAATATTAGATTCAGTGAGCGAAATTTCAAGTGAACTTAAACACCATTTGATTTTACACCAAAAGGTATTGTTGAGAAAACTCGATATTGTATACCGTTTGCGAAATATTTTTATTTCGAAATTACTTTAATGACCTCATAGCTGACTCCCAACCGTTACAAGCATCGGGTGTTACTTCATAAATTCCAAATCGAAATATTTCGAGAACGATACACATTATCGAGTTTTGTGAAGAGTACCTTTTTGGTGGAAAATTAAATTTTACAAGTTCACTTGAAATTGCTCAATGAATCTAATATATATACCTACAATTACAGAAATATTTGTGATTATATGTTCTCTCGATTTGGCCGAATTTGAATAATATACAGTGGAACTTCCCTATGACGTATTTCGTACAAGACATTGCACCTTGAATCCAAATTTCATGTTAAAAACACCCTCTAAAACGAAGCAAATTCTGTCTATAACGAAATATTTAAAAAACATCACTTTTGAAGGGGTATTGGTAAGAAGATATAAGGGTGGATTTCTTCCGAATTTTTTTCCGGACGCACGTAATAAATCCTGAACTTGAGCTAAATCATTTCGGCGGGCAGAGAGATCCTTCTGAAACTGTTTTAAATACACCTCTGGCTGTTTGGTTTCAATCTAACCATTACGCTAGTGTGAAAGTTGTGCGAAAACGTCGAAAAGGAAGTGCCTAAGTTTGAATGATAAACTTAAATTCATCAGTGAAATTGACCGCGACATTGCCGAATCAAGAAAAAAATTTTCTGTATAACGAAATTTCTTTATAACGAATTTTTTTGCGGATTTGCGCTTTCGTTATAGGTAAGTGCCACTGTATTTGAAGTTTTAAAATACAATTGTATTCTTTAAAACGAATATTTACCCCATCCAAACCCAAGATTTTGTCGAATTTTTCCACATTGTAGAGATCATCATCTGCACCAACTAAATTCTCTATTTCATCAGCCTTCTTCAAAGCCATTGCCTTCGATGTTTCATCCATCCAGTCGCATTTCTTCAAACGTTCAACGAATAATTCTTTGATTATTTTGATCATTTCGAATAAATCTTTTCTGACTCTCGGAAAGGTTTTTTTTCTGATATAAACAGTTTCCTTCACGAACTGAAACCTATAACACGGAATGTAAGGGACACTGAAACAATGATCAAAATTTCTTTTATTTACCTTTCTTCGGTACTCTTATAACAAACAGAAAATCTATCATCTTCATCATCATTGATGTCCTCGTATACAGTCCTTACTTCTCTACTCATGTATTTATGTGCATTGTGGATAATGCTCCAAATGAAGTAGTTTGCAATGGTTCTTGAAATGGGATAAAATATAAGTGAATAATCTAGCTATGTGAAAGAAATATGTGCAAAATCACAATGATATATTGTTTTGGAAATCCTAGAAAATCCAAAGCAGTAATGAGTTTAGTTCACACTATCGTTTTCTCTGAACAAATTAACATTCAATATTCCTTATAAGAGAACAAATATTACGCAGTTCTGTTGGTATGATTTTCTGACTGTGAAGGCTTCAACGAGTGTAGTCCCTCACTTCTACAAGTTTCTCGCCCAAGGCATTCTCCCCTTAGACTCGCAATGGCAAAGCATTCCGTGACTAGGTGAATGGGGGTTTTTTCCTCCTCCCCACAGTACCTACACTCGTTAGTGCCTGTTAATCCCATCCTCAACAGGTGCTTCCTGAGGCGACAGTGTCCTGTAAGAAAGCCAGTGAGGAGGTGTAATTGTTTCTCACCAAGACCCAGATATCTGTTGGATCTTGGTGTTACCAAGTTCCGAAAGAACTAAGTGTAATGATCAGTCTCTGGGAGATTTCACCAGAGATTTTCCTTCTCGGCTTTCTTCTTCTCCAGAAACTCCTTCTTATAGCTACATTTACCTATACCACAGAAGGGTTATCGGCCTCTTCGTTTCCTTTGATTGACGAATGGTCAGGAACCCAGATTAAAAATACCTTATTTTTTTGCCTACCTCATTGAGTTTGTTCCGGCACTCCCAGATCATCTTTGAGTCGATGACGTAGGAGCTCAGTGCTGTAAAAGCAGCTTGACTATCTTATAGTTTATCTCTAAATTTATATCTAGACATCATTCAATAGCTCAGATTTCAGCTTGAGAGATGCTCATACAGGTGCCTAGCGCAGTGCACACTTGGTACTTGGCCGTATATCCCAGCGCCAGCTCCTGTAGAGGTTTTGGAACCATCTGTATACCATTTTACGGTATTTTCTTTGAGGTTATAGTCGGTGTATTCCCGTTCTCATTCCTCTCTTTAACTTAGCAATGTCCTGAAGTTTTTCTCAGTGCTTACTTACTTGATCATTACATCACTAGGTATGTTCGCAGATGAGATGTAGTTGTTCAGAGGACCTGGGTGTCAATTATCACCCATTTTTGAGTGTATATTTTCGGAAATTGTAATAATTATATCCGTTCAAAATGAACGTACACTTTTGTCTGAACGAGAAGTTGACGATATGCTCTAGAATATCGGATATAATTATTACAATTTTCAAAATCTACGCCCAAATTATCACGAACGTATTGTACGTTCGTCGAACGGGTGATCCCGAGAAATTAATACCCAGACTCTCTGATTCAGTGAAATCTTATCCCTACATTATTTTTCTATGTAAAATAATAATAAATTGGAAACTAGGTGGAAGTAGCCTAACATTCCTGGACAATTGTGAAGATTGCTAACTGTAGGCGCAAGCCGAGGCTCATCAAAACAAAGTCCTGGGATATGGATTTTCTTACGAGGAAAATACACTTTGTTCCCTCAAATCCCTTGAAATTCGACAGATATTGAACAATTTTGGATAATTTCATTCACAAGTGAATGGTGGTTAAAAATTCGCAATAAAATCATTTGGGTTACAATGGAGAAGTATTAAAGTATTTTGTTTGGAATATAAAAAATTCCTATCGATTTGCGGCAATAGTAAGTATACTATGAACAATATGAAGGCTACCAGCCGCATGCGAGTGGCCTAAATAACCGAGTGAATGACAACCATTATACGAGAGTGGAATACTATACTTTATCCACGACTACTGAAAATCATTCTTGAAGTGTTTAACACCTGGTGGTCGTCATATGTCCCTTCAATTACTAGTATGGAAAAAGTCAAGTTGACATATGAGTAATTTTTCGATAAACTTGTCCAAGTTTATCTTGAAATAGAAGCTGATTATATTTAAAGTAGATTTGGCCCTCGATTGAATAAGCATTCCCACCCATATTTGTTAGTTAGGGAACTCTAAAACACTGAAGAAAATTCAGTTTTAACAATATACTATTATAGCTTAATCAATGAAGCATCTGCCAGCAGTGAATAATGACTCATTCTTCACTAGTGATAAATGGGTATTATTATGGCCGAGTAATCATACCCATAATGGGTACATTCTAAAATAATCTTGTATAAACTATTTTCTAATACTTTATGAGCCTTGTTCGATCAAGTTGTTCAAGTGAACATCAAACTATTTCTCATGAATGTAAATTCGACAATGATAAACATACTCATACTTACTCTGGCTTTGTTTCCTCCAAAAGCGTATCCAGTTTGTTGCAATATTTCACCATATGTTCCTCATAGAAATGTACTTTGACGAGTTGTCAAACTGAGATGAGTTTCCAGATATTCCATTTAGGATTTCCAACCAGGGTATATTTGGACATACTTCAGTTAGATTTGCAATAGTTGAAGTTTCCGTCACATTTGCTTTCTCATCATTGTAATCATCTTCATCATTATTATCATCATCATCATCTTCATCCTCTTCATCATCGTCGTCGTCGTCATCTTCAAAAAATGAATCGAGTTCCTGATGAAAATAAATTTGTGAATATCATAGATAGATGTAGGTATACAGGTTGTCTACTTTTAAAGTGGACAAACTTCAAGGGGGGATTTTACAAGTGATTTGCAATAAAAAATGTCATATAACACATGGTCGAAATGTTGACAGTTATTCTTCCATTTAAAATTTCTTGATTTGACGAAATATTTCGAGTTTTTCCACAAAAATGATCATTATTCAGTTTTCCTTGTAGTCTCATCAACTTTGACCACATATTCGGAAAAGGCAATAAATTTGCTACAAGATGAGGGAATCGGTATGCAGAAAACTCTCTATTGCAGGCGTGGTAAAGAGAAAAATATCACGATTCTGAAGTTAACAAATTCAGTCCTATTTTCCAATGGTTTTCTCGATGAAAAATTAATAATTATGCATACATACTTTCGAATGACATATCAACTTTTGTGCTAGCTGCTCATTCTCCGCTAGAATATCATGGCTAACATGATAACAACGAAAAAGTACAAAAATTTGTGACCAAATTTTAATGTAGTTTTATTTTCATACATTATTGTAAAAAGAGTTTCAAAACCTTCGAAATGAACTATCACTCAACTTGCACTCTTCACTATTCAAATTTGTGGAGTCGAACCCCCCTCTTAGGGGGTGGTTCGTTCAAGCCTCAAATATACGTCATATGATGTCCCCTAAACATGATCATTCGTCGTATTTCGAGAAATTTCTCCAATCACCATGAGATGATAAATATACGGGCGGTGAGTCGTCTGAGAAGGAACACCCTGTATGTAGCTCATGTGTAAAGCATCAGAATTCACCACACTTATAAATAAAAGCACAGAATATAAATAGGCATGTTTTTTGCTGAATTCTTACTTAAACTCTCTAGACATTAAGGTATGCTAGATTTCTGATTTTTTATTGAAAATCTCCTGCAATTTTTGTTCAGTAAAAGAATATTGCTCTAACGTTTGAACAGAGTTCTAAAATACGTTATTCGCCGGCAATATCATTCCTCACTTGTCCCAGAAAATCCATGAAAACTCTTATAAGATTCAAAAACACGTCCTTTCTGTTAGTATAATCTTTGTATACTGACGAAAAAAAGAACCAATGCTGAAAGATCGGGTTGAAATATGTTGATGTTGAATCATTGAGTGCTTCATTTCCGCTTATTTCATATAATAATAACAATAATAAACTTCTTCATTCAGTGAAATTTTACACAGATCATCATTATTATATGTATGTGTATTGATATGGTTCAAGGGGATTGATATGGTTAATTTTAAGAGTTTGATTAATGTAAGTAGGCAGGATAAAAAATTGAGATTAATGTTACCATGGAAAAGAACTGTCAGTTAGAAATAAATAAAATTGTGAAAAGTCACAAAATTTTCTTTCTAGAATCCACCCAGAAAAGAGTCGTATAAATCAATAAAATTAGCTCAAGATATTGTTTGGATCGTGTAATTTCTCAATCAATATAAATTAAACATAAATCAAAATAGAAATTCACGAAACCATAACAAATGGCGCCCAACGTGGGGCTGGAGTTCTAGTAACGGAAAATAAAACATTGGACATGTTATTTGAAAAATTGGAAAAAATGGAAAAGAGAATGGATAGAATGGAAAAAATGGAAAGGAAAATGGAAGAAACTTTAGAAAGAATGGAAATGAAAATGGAGGAAAGCGAAGAAAGAATGGATGAAATATTCGAAAGAATGGAAAGGAAAATGGAGGAAAGTGAAGAAAGAATGGAAAAGAAAATGGATGAAATATTCGAAAGAATAGAAGTGAAAATGGAAAATAATTCAAGAAAGATGTTCCAAAGAATGGAAAATAACTCAAGAGAGTTGTTTGAAAAATTTACAGAAAAGATAGAAAGCGAAATACAAAATAATGCTGAGGGAAACACAATTGGAAATGAAACCCTTAATAAAACGAAATTAGATTGCAGTGTGGTGTTAGTTGAGAGGCCTGTTCATAGTATGGTACTTTTGGATGAAGAAGAAATGGAAATAGTTGAAGTTTCAGAAAATGATGAAGATCTAGAAATTGTTGAAAAAGTCTATGACAAACCTATAAAAAAAATCATAAAGAGATCATTCATCAGACAATCGAAGGAATTAAAAAGGGAATTTGATGGGAATTTCATCCAAATGAGGGGAATGGCATATATTATGGGAGTATCAAAAAGATTAAGAAAACAAATATTCAAAATAATTTTATTATATGAACACCAAAGAAGAATTAGCAGTGCAATTTGAAATTTATTTCCATTTTTCCAAATTTTATTCAAAATTTAGCAAAATGCAAATTAATTTGAGGGGAATTGATATGGTTCAAGGGGATTGATATGGTTAATTTTAAGAGTTTGATTAATGTAAGTAGGCAGGATAAAAAATTGAGATTAATGTTACCATGGAAAAGAACTGTCAGTTAGAAATAAATAAAATTGTGAAAAGTCACAAAATTTTCTTTCTAGAATCCACCCAGAAAAGAGTCGTATAAATCAATAAAATTAGCTCAAGATATTGTTTGGATCGTGTAATTTCTCAATCAATATAAATTAAACATAAATCAAAATAGAAATTCACGAAACCATAACAGTATATTCTATTCAACATACAGTATGGAACAGCCAAATGGAATAAATTCGATAACGAATAAATGAGAGAATGTTGGGAAAAACGCTTGGACACGTCGATTTGTATTTTTAGATGCGCATTTTATAAAAAAAAAATTATCATATAGGGTTTGTCATGTGACAGTGGCCGATACCAACTTTCTCATTTTACATACAACCCCTTGTATATTATTAGTTTTTTGGATTTCTCAAAAAATCTAGACATAATTCATCTACAATGTCGCATACCTATCTTCAACTGTTTCGGAAATAGTCATGAGATGTTGAGTAACGTTAGAAGACATTTCTATACCAGATTAGCATGTTGCCGAGACGTTCGCAGCGAACATCATTCACATTGAATTTAATGTTTCTTTGTTCTTTTTACATTATTTGTGAGATAAAATAATTCTCATTTTTTAATGTTAATTTTTGTTATACATCTGAAAACACTTAATATTTCCGAAACAGTTGAAGATAGATATAAGACATTATACATGAATTATGTATAGAATTTTCTGAAGAATCCAAAAAAACTAATAATATACAGAAGGTTGTTTAAAATACAAAAATTGGTATCGGCCACTGTCACATGACACACCCTTTATAATTATTTTGTCTTGAAACAAATGCGCATCTAAATATATATAAATCCACACTGTATTCCCCACTGTATATGGTAATGCTAGAAGCTTTTTCAGTCAGACAAATTGTATGAGACAAGCATTATCCTAGACACTTTGGGCATTATTGTCGAAATAAAAAGTGTGAATTAAGTTTTTATGTACTTCTACTTTTACTACCCTTCACATTAACCATTGACTAAATAAAGCTAGAGGGTATGTACAACTGTATGCGTTGTTCAGGTTCCTTGAAATATTATGATTTTACACTATTCAAAGGAAAACTTGAGAAGCTCATGTTAAGAGAAGATATATTTATACCTACATATCTGTGCTTATAAAGGGCAGTGATAAGATGATGAATATCATTATAATCCTGGTTTTTAACTGGAGCTGAAAATGCTAACGAAATTCCTTTCATAAGTTTCCTGAACCTTATCGAACTATAAAAAGTCTCCGAATCCAAATATGGTCCTCTGATCTAAAAGTATAGTATCTTAATGTTTCTTATGGAGAAAATATTTCAACAAATACCCACTCTCAAAACTGCCGAACTGGATTTATCGAAATGGAAGAATCCGATGACTGGAAGTCCCAGCTGTTTGGCTTTTATATACCAGTCAACCCAACTAAAATTAGCTGCATCAAAATCAGTTCCGTTTACAAGTGGCCATCCACCTAATTCATCAATAGCATCCATGAAAGCCTCATTGTTATCAGTTTCTATCTTCGTAGTGTTCATGCATTCATGGTAGAACTTCTTCATCTGTATGTGAGCGTTTGTATTGTTCACACCGATGGGATCTACCACAAGACCCTTCATCTCGTTTTCGAAAAGGGTCCTTGTAGAAGTCCATGGAGAGGGAGTATCCTTTTCACGGCATTTTTGTAAAATGAACCACAGGCGTATTTGTAGAAGCTGCGACATGGATCTGCTTTCAAATCTATAAATTCCAGAAGCTCTGCGGCTGCTTTTACGCAGCTTTTGGTGTTGCATTCTTCTTCAGCCACATCACCTAAAGAAATGAATTCGATGGTTAGATATTTTTTGGAAAATCGCATGAAATTTTGAATTATTTATGAAAATATTCAACATATTTCTATGAAAATTCCATAGCTGTAATTTCAAACCAATCAAGAGGTGTGTTTTTGGCAGATCTCCATCGCTACGGATTAGTTTAAGTGGAAATTTTTTTCTCGTGGGTACCCAACAACGAATTATAGTGAAAACCTTTTATTGAAGAAAGGGCTTTCTAGAGTATAAGGTGAAATTTTTTTTACGTTTATAATGACTTGAAATGGGATTATAGAGGGTGTCCGGTAAACCTTGTACAATAGTGAAACTGGTGGTAGACCAGATCATGACTGTTCAGAATATCATAATTTCAGCTCGGTAAAAATATCACCATTTTCGAGATAATGGGCATTTTCTAAATATCCAGTAAATCGGTACCTCACCTTCGTTTTTTGAGTGCTATGTCTTCAAATTTAGACTAATTCAAATATCGTTGTTGCTGAAAATTAATGATGAATGATGTTTTCAGATGCACAAAACAATTTTTCAAAAATTGATACATTGTAGACATAGCCCTCAAAAAATGGAGGTGAGGTAGTGATTTTCTAGATATTTAGAAAATGCCCATTATCTCGAAAATGGTGATACTTTTACTGAGGTAAAATTCTGATATTCTGAACAGTCATGACCTTGTCTATCACCAGTTTCAATATTGTACAAGGTTTACCGGACACCCTGTATAATTGAATGTCTATGTGTCAGTTGCAGGAACGTCCATTAAAATTTAAAGGTCCATTAAACTCTTAATCCTCCATTATTACAAGGAACTAATGGAGGATTAAGGGTTTAATGGACCTTTAAATTTAATGGACGTTCCTGCAACTGAGCATATGTCTAATGAAATATAATTACCACAATTTGGTCTGAAATATTCTTACCGAATACCACACAAGGTCAAATGAAATAAAAAAAATTTTTCGCTCATTAATATTGCGTATCAATCTGACAAGAAAATGAACAAAATAACCTAAAATTTCAATATACACAGTGGAATATGCCAAATTTCCATGGCCAACCGAAGGCTCAAACTTTCGTGAACGGACTATAGGCATCATAAAGAGTACAAAATTTTAAAAAAAACAACAAGACATACGTAGGTAATAATTTTGGGTACTCATTTTAAAATTGTCACTGATCAATTATTCTATATTCAACTGAATTTTTCTGGTAGGCAGGTACATAATCAGTAATAAAAAAAATTGCAGTAGTATTCGATTATGATCGCTTTCTATTCGAACTCTTTCCTTAGTTTCCTTATCAATTTTGTATGAAATATCGAAAAAATACTACAGAACTTTTTTTTAATATTGTTAGTATGAACTTGAATCTTCCTTTATTTAAGTATTTCTAACACAACGCAATTTTCCTAATCAACCATCGTCAACTTGACCTCCAATTGAATTGGTAAACCAAGCTAAACGCAACATAATTCGAACAGAAATACTTAAACTGACACATTTTGCATACAATTTCCAACTAGTGGGTTTCAAGCTTCCTCAACCAGAATCAACAAATCTTTTGTCACTATGAATCTAGAATATATAGAACTACGATATACCGGATGCCCCAGTAATTCCGTTTCAATGGATTATCTCAGCCATTTCGAAAAATGCAAACATGAAAATATCATGTCCTGCCTTTCGTTTAAGGTACCTCCACTTCCGGTATCGACTTCCGGTCAAACCGGGAGTGACACTGATTTTTTCAATTTTGTATAGCACCCTGTAGATTTTTTGCAATTTCTGATTGCTGCTCAATTTGACCTTTCCAACGATGTATCACACTTTGTATTTTACTTTTGATTCCATGAAGAAAACATCAATTTAAATTTCAAAAGGGAATATGTAGTTGCAGTATTTGAATTATCTTGATTTTGACTTCTATAATAATTGGATAATCCATGGAAGTGATCGTGTCAAAGTTATTAACAATCAATAATGAAAAGCGGGAAAATGAAACTTTAATTGACGTTTTCTACATCGAATCAAAAGTGGAATACAAAGTCGTTCATCGTTGTTGAAAAGTTACCTGATTCTGAGTAGAAATCAAAAATTTTAAAAAATATAAAGTGCTATATGAAATTTTAAAAAAATCAGTGTCACACAGTGTCTTTCATTTTCCGTTTTTCTCATATGAAGGTTCCATGAAAAATTGCAGAACATGAAATATTCAAAATTTTAGCTTTCGAAATACAGGGTGTTCCTAAATTGAACGTACAAACGAAAAGGGGAGATTCCTTAAGTGAGTTTAAGAAAAAAAAGTCCCATAAACATGAGGATGCAAACGTTTCGTTTTCGAGATACAGAGTGTTGAAGTTTGAATTTTTTTCAAGTGTTTTTCTCATAGTATCTACACTTCACAAGATATTCAACTGAAATTTGGCATATAGATATTACATTCGAGAGTTCTCACCAAGTGACATGGCAATTTCGATAGAAGATCTACAGGGTGATATTTTTCTGGAACACTGCCACCTGTTCTTCTGCAGACCTTTTTTTTGGTGAACAACTGTTAATTTGAGAAAATGTAAAAAGAAGCTTTGTTCTTATACTAAACTTTTCGGTCTCTTGCAGTTTTGTCGTATCTACCAACAATTTAGAGAAAACAAATTTTGAACGATTCTCTCGAAATCCTCGTGAAAATCCAAATTATGATGGGAAGGCCACTTAGTAAGCTGTGGTGGATGAATTCAGTGTCAGTTTTTATGGAAATTTTCCTGATCTGTAGCGATGATTCATAAAGATTCGATAAACTCGTATAATAAACAAATGTATTTGATTAAAACTTTAACACCCTGTATCTTGTAAACGAAACGTTTGCGACCCCATGTTTATGGAACTTTTTTTCTTAAACCACTCAAGGAATCTTCCCTTTTCGTTTGTACGTTCAATTAAGCTGAGATAATTCATTGGAACAGGCTCACTGCTACATCCGGTATATCTTCCTGTCTCATAATTTTAAATAACTTCGTTTCACTGATAAATCCACAATAACATAATCGGGTATCAATTACACTTACATGAACTCTGAAACGCGAAAATCAACAAAAGTATCACTGCAAGAGCGGCAAGCGCGGAAACACCGTATATCAACTTCTTCTCCAAGCCAGTCCTTTTTCTCCAGCATCGTTCTTTACCACTGAAACGAAATGAAATTTAAATACCGCAAGAAACAGCACTGTTAATTTTCATTACTCTGCTTTAGTATCAGGCATGATGCCAACGCGATTTCACTTGGCAGAATGCAAGGAAGTGCCTCTAAAACATCGCGTTTGCCAATGCTCCATCTGATGGAGCAAAATGATATTGTAGTGTAAATTTATTTTTACCTGCTAAGCAAGAAGTGCTGGACCGTGGAAGCAGCGTTTTTTATCTTGGGGGCATCAAGGTTACGTTTGTTAGAATACGATACTTTTTTAATTGGTTGGTGTTATTATCAAATTATTCTTAGATTGAGTCGTACATTTGCTTGGGAGGTCGCTAGAGTTTATCTGTTTCTTTTTCCAGTTTCTCGATAGGAGCTCATGTTGAGTGGGGTCATGCTGAATGTTGATATCGACATTTTAGCCAACTGGTAAAGAGAACACCAATCTCTAAACCAGGGTCCAGAGAAGAGCATATGCGAAACAGATCCCATTTAAAAGTCACCGCTTCTCTATATCTTTCTTTGAAAAGCATTCCGCTATCTTTCAGTGTGCTTGAGTTAGAGTGTGTCATACTGTACGGGATGGTCAGAATTGATGATCCTTGAACTACAATTTTAAATCTTAAGAAATAGAGAAAAGTGAAAGACTCATTGCAATTATCTTTTTTCGAGAAACCCGTAATGCACAGCTCTATTTTTTTGTTTTCGTCATTTGGGCATTTTCATCTTTGGTCATTATCTTCATTTCTGTTTGTGCTAAAGAGATAACCGCAAGTTGATTCATCCATATATCTTGAAGGTTAACAGTTTGAAGTTCAGGGATCCCCAATTCTGGTCACCCTGTGTACATGCAGTTCAAACAGAAACGATATTGCCTATTTATGAATTTCCCTATATACTCAAAATAAACCTCGTTTAAAAACCGTTGCTCCCTACCATCTATATCTTAAAGTTTAGACAAAGGCGTCTAAGTCATAAAGCATTGTACAGACTTAAGGGCACTGGCGTATATAGGGGGGGGGGTCCAGGGGGCCCGGGCCCCCCCCCCGAAATGAATAAAGAAAACTGAAATACTTAATGAATTATACAGGCATGGCATCTAACCATTGGATCATTCGATGGTGAGAGCACCTCGGGCCCCCCCGAAAATATTTTCTATATACGCCACTGCTTAAGGGTTTTCCAATAAGAGGTGTTATTTTGAATAGCCTGCTATTTCGGTAGATGTCACGTTTGAAGCTGTCATTTTTCGACATTTGACAAGTAGAAACTACAAACTACCCCATTAATAAAAAAAGAACGATACACGCTTCAAGAACGCATTGAAATTATCAAAATTCACTATAAAAATGGTGAAAATTTGGCAGAGACGATTCGTAAAACTCGAACATTTTTGGGTCGTCGTGAAGCACCTTGTCGGACCGCAATAAAGAAATTGGTGGAAAAATTCGAGCTGTTGGGACGAGTTAGTGCTGTGAAGAATAAAACCCTTGTACGTCGCTCAGCCGAGAATATTGCTGCTGTATCCGAAAGTGTTGAAGAAAACCCCGTTTTACCATTCCTCGTCGTTCTTTGGAATTAAGCATTCCACAAACATCATTACACCGTATTTTGCATAAAGATTTGGGTCTTGAGGCTTATAAAGTTCAGTTAACCAAGAACTCAAACCGAAGCAACTAAACCATTGATTTCTTGCGGGAAAAGTTTCCGTGTTATCTCTCGAAGGTGATCAAAATTGGCCACCGAGATCTTGTGATTTAACACCTTGCGACTTCTTTCTTTGGGTCCACGTGAAAGAGAAGGTCTACGCCAATAGCCCAGCGTCAATTCGTGAGGCTATCGAGGACATAGGGCAGCCACTCTGCGATTTGGTTATGGAAAATTTCATTAAAAGGATATGGTCCTGTATACGTGGTCGTGGTGGTCATTTGCCTGATGTTATTTTCCACTACTAACGGCATATCTTCTTCTTCAGAATGAAATAAACATCACACCAACCAGTAGTTGCACTCCGTGGATTTTCTTAATCCAATTTCGCCTCGCGCACCATCTCTGTAACTATAACCTCAAATTGTGTTGAACTCTTAGATTTTATGGATTTTAATGGTTTTTATTGTTTGATTGTATAAATATTATAGAAATCCTTTATTCTCTGCTGTATTGTTATGATATTAGACTTAGATTGGGAATAGTAGCAATATTATAGTAAAACTATTTTTTTCTTTACTCAAGCTTTCGAGATTTTATTTTCTCTTCGCCACAAGAGCTGTAATCAAGTAATGGAAACATAAACTCTTTTTTCTTTATACATTTATATACCTAGTTCATTTATATTTTCATTACTATTTTCACAGTTTCCCTGACGTAGGGATCATCTCGAAAGCTTGAGCAAAGAAAAGAGAGTTTCACTTTAAAATATTGCTGCTATTCCCAATATCTGATACCTATATATGGTGATATTGTAACTGTTTTATATGAATTTTTTATTTTGCATTATTATTGATCAGTATTTTCGAATGCTTACCTCATAGTATAAATAGATATGAATGCTTATTTCATAACATAAATAGACAAAAAAAATTATTAGTTTCCATTAGTTCTCACTTCAATTATAATGGAAAACTAACATTGATTGTGTTTCACGAAAATTAGAGACAACACCTGCTATATTTCCCTTAATTTCTAAGCTGTACATCAACAGTAATTTTTCACAAATTTCCCATTCTTAATGGTTATTGTTCATTATGAAGCTAAAAAAAATATTTCTTCTAATGCACTAAAAAGTAACACAAAATTTTCAACTTCCATAGATATCTATGATATCGATATACGATATCTCGTATTTGTTGGGAAATGCTCTTGAGGGTCGATTTTGAATTAAAAAGATTAAATGTTCATTACCTCAATAAATTCATTCAATTAAGAAAATTTTACAGTTTATGTTCCTTTTTTATATCTACGGTCATCGCCTAGAGCGAATCTCTGAAGATTTCATTCCTATACACTCACAATTTGTTATTGTTTATTCAATATTCTGAATGTATTGCCTAAAAATTATTTTTATGGCAAAGCGACAAACATTCCTCCGAAGAGTGCCAGCAAGATTCTTATGAAACTATAAATATTGTGGATATATTCATTGAACTTGGTAAGAAAAAATACATTATGACTTGACTTCCTATCTTTGTCTCCTGTTTATATATTCGAAAAAGTGATATTTTGAAAATAATAATAATGATATCCGAATTCAATATTTACCTTCACAAATGAAAATTCAAATAAACCCAAAATTTCCGCTCAAATAACTTCATTTCCTCCTGCGCACGGAGATGGTGCGCGAGTTCTCGATAGAGTAAAGAATTCAGTTCAATTTTTCAAGAGTGCAACTACTGGTTGGTGTCTATACTGTGTAAACATCCGATCATTTATATTGAAAAATGGCATTTTTCTCTGAATATCAAAATAAATCTATTGGAAACCCTTTACAATCGATTAGGCTTGAACTTTCAATTGTAGCTCCTGCATTCTTAATATTTTTGTAGGAGTAGAGAGAAGCCACTGTTTTCCAAAAAGGTCCAACTCTCGGACTGCAAACCTCAAAAAACTTACGTATTATTTTGTTTGTGTATCGATCACGATTTGAGACGAAAATAGTTTCAAACAAGAAGAAGGAATTTTCAATCGCTTCTTCAAATGTCGACAATCAATTCACACAAATCCAAATAATCGAGTAGAATGTAGCTATATCGTAATTAAGCATGATCAATTAGGTACAAATTACAAATGAGAAATACAGGAATGCAAAATAAACTTCGTTTTAATTGGACTTGTGCCAGTTGTTCCTAATTTTATCAACACACACTGGAAGGATCCACTTACATCGACGCCCTCACTTTATCCACAGATCATTAACGAATCGTTTGCGTAAAAAATCAAGAATTTGTATATTTTCATTCGTCCTCAGGATTTTTTCTTTATGAAAGAAAATTTAGACTTGAGATTGATATGTACTGAACATATGACTGCAAAATCTCAGCACGATCAGAAAATATTCTGGAAATCTGGAATTTATTGTATATGGTTCTGATGATGCGATCGTTTTGAAATTTTGCATGAACATTCAGTACATCAATCTTCATACACAAAATAAACTTCACTCGAATCAGATATCTTATTATGGAAATATAAATAAACATAATTTTTCCCAATATTCTAATCGAATTTTCTGTGGTTCTCTTGACACTATGGCCACAAAATTTTGCATAAGGCTTATTATGACTATCTTGCATGTGGCCGCAAAATTTCATTGACCTACGAACTACCGTTGCCTGGAAATGAATATTAATATCCATAGTACAGTCTCGTTTCCACATTAATAGCTATACGTCGGTTCTGGTCCCAACTAAGTTTTACTGAATTTTGTTTTATAAATTCATCTGGAATGTTTGGACATACCAATAATTTAATTATTTTGACTCTAGAACTCAAAACAATTTTGTTTTAATTATTTCGGAAGTCTGAACGAAACATTTGAATGACTGTAATAACGAAACCGTTTGTTATCCTTAGAAAATTGTGTTCATTCAGAAAATAAAATTCAATATGACAACCGAAAAAAAATTAGGAACATTGCAGGTTTTCCGCCATTTTGTAATTTTTTTTCGGAGTTCTTAAATTTTTCTGAATAGAGGACCCAAAAAAAACTGAGATTTAACCAAAATCGTTAATTCAAGAATTATACATAACTGATCACACTCATAAGAATCTTGCTCAAAAATGACGTTTAACACCCTGTAACTCGCTTATGCTTCGAAAACAGGATTTATTGTATAAGGCAAAAATGGTTCTCCCGATGTCCTTTACACGAATATATATGTTTTTCTAGTTAATGATGAAACATCCTGTATATACAGGGTGTCCGGTAAACCTTGTACAATATTGAAACTGGTGATAGACCAGGTCATGACTGTTCATAATATCATAATTTCACCTCAGTAAAAATATCGTCATTTTCGAGATAATGGGCATTTTCTAAATATCTAGAAAATCGCTACCTCACCTTCGTTTTTTGATTTCTTGAAAAATGTATCATGTTTTGAAAAAACTGTTTTGTACGTCTGAAAGCATCACTCATCATTAATCTTCAGCAACAAAGATATTTGAATTAGTCTCAATTGTAGACATAGCACTCAAAAACGGAGGTGAGGTAGTGATTTTCTAGATATTTAGAGAATGCCCATTATCTCGAAAATGGTGATATTTTTACTGAGGTGAAATTCTGATATTCTGAACAGTCATGACCTGGTCTATCACCAGTTTCAATATGGTACAAGGTTTACCGGACACCCTGTATATGCTTTTTAATTCCTCGCTCAACTACAAGACATCTATTCATATATTTCTTTTTTCAGGACGGTATGTCGTAACTACCCTTGGTTAGACAACGGCATGTCAACTCATGATGCAGGGCAGTTGGGAGGCCCTATATCTTCTCCAGCACTCTCATCACCTGGAGCTGTAAGCAAACATTCCACGATGGATCCCACGGACAGGTTTCTGGGTAAAGGATCTCCATTTTCTCCTTCATCTGGGGATCCGCAAGACATTCACAAAGTGATGACGATTCTGGATGCGCACTAGAGGAGTACACGTGGGTTCCACCAGGACTTAGACCAGATCAGGTAATAAATCATTTAATAATCATTATGTAGCACCATAACATGAAATATCGAAGTGTGAAATATACAGATGTGGAAGAATCGGATGGAAACACGAGAGTTCCAGTGTTAAATTCAAGCAGGCTCGGAGTCCAGTGGAACAGTGGAACAATCGAAACCTCAGAGCGATGCGATATTGAATAAGCGGCTGGTCTGTTGGAATGGCATTCCGAAAGCTCTGATAAGGGTAAGATCGGAGCATTGGTTACAGCAAACGCTGGTATTTCGGTGGTAGTCGCAAAACGCGACGTTGCCTGTGTCGTTGCCGACCGTAGCGTTTGCTGTAACTAATGCTCCGATCTTACCCTTATCAGAGTTTTCAGAATGCCATTCCGACAGACCAGCCGCTTATTCAATATCGCATCGCTCTGAGGTTTCGATTGTTCCACTGGACTCCGAGCCTGCTTGAATTTAACACTGGAACACCCGTGTTTCCATCCGATTCTTCCACATCTGTATTTGGGTATTTAATAAAAATTTAAGAAAAGCCCTGAGCAGGTGATTTTTAGCGCTCGTTCATTGGTGAAGCAATAATGCTATTACCTCAAATTTTTGTATATGTATATGTATGCAAAATCTCACGACCTCAGCATGATCGGAATTATATTCTAGAAATTACTCAAAAAATGAAATCAATAATTGAAGAAAATGAATTCCGTGGTTCTGATGAAATTTTGCATGAACATTTGAATCGGATATCTTGTTATGGAAGTACAAGGATTCTTCTTTCAATACTCCAATTGAATTTTTCTATGGTTAAGATGATGCGATTCTCTTGAAATTTTGCATGAACATTAAGTATTTATATGAATTTTCATTCACAAAATTAATTTCATTCGAATCGGATATTTTGCAGTGGAAATATAAAGATTCTTCTTTTCAATATTCCAATTGAATTTTCTACGGTTTGTTGACACATTGGTCACAAAATTTTGCATAAGGCTCATTATGGGCATCTTCAATGTGGCCGCCAAATTTCATGTTGATTAGTTTCGTTTTGTCTGCGATATTGAGGAACAAACGTTTTGAATGGCCATATTTTATGGAACTCCCCTTACGATTTGGCTGTTTAACGAACTTAGAGCAGCATTTGGGAACCTAACTTACCCTGAAATTCTTGACTTTTCTAGGACAATCCATTCGAAAATTTTCGTGCTCACGGCCGGTCCGCCCCACGGACAGAATTGAATTTGAATACGGATTCGCCATCAGAGAGTTGAATCCTATCGTTTGAGACCATTTCGGCTCAAAATTGTATAATTACAAATATCATATGGCTAATCAATCCAACACTATCTCTCTTTTTGTTTTCCGAAAAGTTTGAAAGATTTTTAATGATAATAAAGTAGTGTCTTTATTTAGAATGTTAATTCACATTCTCTAAAACAGGGCGAAGTCTAGGTGACGTTACTCTAAGCCCAAAAATAACTTATGAAATACAAATAAAATTGTATCATACTGAAATCATCAAATACAATTAGTAACATACTCTGTTTCAACGAAAGTTGAGGTCTTAACAAATATTTCATTGTGCTCAATCACAGGCTCACCTTACACATCATCTCATTGTAAATCTGTAGAACTTGGCTATCCTAAAGATAAGCTTCTCTTCTGATAGACCCGGAAAAAAATTATATGAACTACCCCTGCTTATTTTCACTGAGGAATCATCTCCCAAAGTCCCTCGCATTTTTTTACAGATTTATAGTCTGTTCACAAAAGGTTGAGCCGTCGGTTGGCATGGAAATTTGACATATTCCACTGTGTATATTACAATATTAGGATATGATGTTTTTTTTCTTGTCAGATTGATACGCAATGTTGTCAATATTGCATAGAGTTGTCTGATAACTCGCAAGCTCGTCGGACGAGGCCGGGTACATTCGGCAATATTGAATTCATTTTACGTTATGACAGCAAATACTGCCAACTTCAGATAAATAAACAAACGCCTACTATGCGCTCAACCTTTCGTGAACGGAGTATAGGTATACTTGCTTAGGTCTCTTTTTAGTAAAATTTTCATTTTGACCTGTTGAGCAAATCCTAATAAGTGGTCTGAAAAACAACTTTCGATTTTTTTCTATACTTTTGTATTTACAACTTCGAGACGCAAACTGAATACACAACTATAAAACAGAAAAACCAACAATAATTATAAGGTGTACCTCCTTAGAAGTTCTGAGCATTTTGGACAGTCAGAATCCTACGTGAATTTTCAAATTGTTTGAAATATTAAATTCCTGGCATCGACAAAAAAACAGTCTTGATAATTTTTTTTATTTTCAGGTTCACCTATACTTCAGTGCCCTGCCCGAGGACAAAGTTCCCTATGTAAACTCTGTTGGTGAGAGATATAGGGTTCGGCAACTTCTTCAACAGCTTCCACCTCACGACAATGAAGTTCGTTATTGTCATGCCCTCAGCGATGAAGAAAGAAAGGAATTGAGGCTGTTCTCAGCTCAAAGAAAAAGGGAAGCACTTGGTAGGGGCTCTGTTAGACAACCACCAACGTCGATGCAATGTGATGGGGTAGGCATTTTTATTCTGGTTTATTCTATTCTTTCAGTTTTTTTTTATATTCATCCTTTCCTCGGAAAAATGATAGGTACTCAAACGAGAATATAGAGAGAGAATCTTCATGGAATGCTTATTCTATTTGTGAATATTTCGAGACCATTAGTCACTAGATTAATAAACGAGTTTATTACAAGATTTTTCCGACGATTTGTGTATAAATTGAAATACATGATCATTTCGCACAAGACATACAATTTACACAATGAAATTTCTATGTTTCTATGTTCCACTAGAGTTTTGACATTTCTCGTAGTGCTTCTGAATACTTTGTATACGGTTGCCATGAGGATTGCACAGTAAAATAGCATAAATTGAACATTTAAATGGGTCAATAATGTTCAATTCCGTACACATCAAAATCACCTTTTATTTGAAGTCGACGGAATAATATATCAATGCCTCAATTATTCAAAATTGCACATTAAAATAGCATAATTGAACATTTAAATGGGTGTTATGTTCTATTTCGTACACCTAAAACCACCCTTTATTTTGAGGTCGACGGAAAAATATATTATCTAGCGATAATGCCTCGATTATTCAAAATTCATTATTCGAAAAATGTTGACTCATCAATGAGGCATCTATAACTATGTATTTACATAAAAAGATTTAGAAGCTTTGTAATGTTTCGAAATACAAGGAATCTCAAAAACAGTTTATACTTAGTGGATTTATTAAACAACTATGCCGTGTATCGAGAGCTACTATTTCGTTACGGAGAATTTCTTTCTAATGCGTCAGGAATGTCGGTTTATTGGCATAAATGAGCTAAAAAAATATTCTATTTCCTCCTTGTTTCAGTTTTTCTTCTGTGAATATATTTTTCTGAATCTTGTTCGAAAATAGAATCTCAAATGAACTGATCAATTTAAATTTTTTTTTTATTTCAGTGTGATGAAACAGTTTCTGCGGGCGATATTTGTGTGTTTGCCTCTCGTGCTGGACCAAACACCTGCTGGCATCCTGCATGCTTCACTTGCTATGTTTGCAATGAGCTCTTAGTGGACCTCATTTATTTTTACAAAGAAGGAAGACTCTACTGTGGTCGTCATCATGCTGAAACTATCAAACCGAGATGTTCTGCTTGTGATGAGGTGAGACTTACATTATTATAGTTACATGATGTGAAAAATAGCAATTTTCATCTTTCTTTTTTCCCCTATAAAGGGTTTTCCAATAAGAGGTGTTATTTTGATATCTATTCAAAGATAAATGTCATTTTTCAATATAATGATCGGATGTTTATTTCATTATATGGAAAAAGCTATGCCGTTTCTAGTGGAAAATAACATGAGGCAAATGACCACCACCAGCACGCTTACAGGACCATATCCTTCTAATGAAATTTTCCATAACCAAATCGCAAAGTGGCTGCCCTATGTCCTCGATAGCCTCACGAATTCCATCTTTGAGGTCTTGAATAGACGCTGGGCTATTAGCGTAGACCTTCTCTTTCACGTGGCCCCAAAGGAAGGAGTCGCAACGTATTAAATCACAAGATCTCGGTGGGCAATAGTGATCAACACGGTCCGGAAACTTTACCCGCAAAAGATCAATGGTTTCGTTGTGTGTGTGGCACATAGCGTCGTCTTGTTGAAAGTGAACGTTGTCCAGATCAATACTATCCAATTTCGGCCATAAAAAATCATTAATCATCTCTCGATAGCGCAATCTATTTACCGTAACTGTTGCTCCAGCCTCATTTTCGAAAAAGTAAGGTCCAATGACTCCGCCGGACCATAAAACGCAACAGTCACACGTTGAGGATAGAGAATCTTTTCAACAATAACTGTTGAGTTTTCCGAGTACCAGATGCGACACTTTTGCTTGTTGACGAAGCCACCAAGGTGGAAATGGGCGTCATCACTCAAGATGGTTTTTCTATGGAATTCCGGATCATTTTCATGCATTTCAACGACACAATCAGCAAAGACACGACGTTGTTGATGATCGGCCGGCTTGAGTTCTTGTGTTACCTGAACTTTATAAGCCTTAATACCCAAATCTTTATGCAAAATACGGTGTTATGACATGCCTAATTCCAAAGAATGACGAGGAATGGACAAACCTGGTTTTTATTCAACACTTTCGGCTACAGCAGCAATATTCTCGGCTGTTCTTGAGCGAAGTGCACGGGTCTTATTCTTCACATATCTAATTTGTCCCAACAGCTCAAATTTTTTCCACCAATTTCTCTATTGCGGTCCGACAAGGCGCTTCACGACGACCCAAAATTTTCGAGTTTTACGAACCGTCTCTGCCAAATTTTCACCATTTTTATAGTGAATTTTAATAATTTCAATGCGTTCTTGAAGCGTGTATCGTTCCATTTTTATCAATGGCGTAGTTTCAACTTGTCAAATGTCAAAAAATTACAGCTTCAAACGTGACATCTACCGAAATAGCGGGCTATTCAAAATAACACCTCTTATTGGAAAACCCTTTACATACCTACTGTTGAATGCATAAAATCAAGGAAGAATAAAGTCCAAAAAGAGAGAAAATCCTTTCTACTCATCAGATGACAAAAAACAAAATTATTAGTAATTGTTAATGAACCTAGTAGGTACTTACAAACCCATTTTGTTCCAGATCATCCTTGCTGATGAATGCACAGAAGCAGAGGGTCGTGCATGGCACATGAAACATTTCGCATGCTCAGAATGTGAGCGCCAACTAGGTGGTCAACGTTACATAATGAGAGAAGGTCGTCCCTACTGTCTCCACTGTTTCGATGCAATGTTCGCTGAATACTGTGATTCTTGTGGAGAACCTATCGGCGTAGACCAAGGACAAATGAGTCACGAAGGTCAGCATTGGCACGCCACTGAAAACTGTTTTTGCTGCCACACCTGCCATTCTTCTTTACTTGGAAGATCTTTTCTGCCTAGGAGAGGAGCAATCTATTGCTCAATAGCTTGCAGCAAAGGCGAGCCCCCAACACCATCTGACAGCTCGGGTCCAGGAAGCCGGATAGCAAGACCCCCAAATAAGGGAAAGACAAGATCCTCTTCCCCTAGTGATTCTCATACACCACCTCCTTCTCCTAGTACAAAAGCCAACAATACAAATTCATCTACCATATCATCTCCTTCGTCACCACCAAGACATTCAAACCAGATGCTCTTGGGAAAATTATCATTGCCAGTAAGATCGCCGAAAATGGGTCGACGTGCATTGCAAAGATCCCCGAAGCCAGGATCAAGCCCAGCTACACCTACTCCTTCTGACAGCAGTCAAACAGGGCATCAAGAGAGCCCTTTTCTTCCCGAAGAAGCTTCCAGAGTACAAAATCAGCAAATAGCTCAACAAAGCCCAGTTGGTTCCAGAGGACTAGACAGGGCTCTCCTAGAAAGAAATTTAGAACGTCTATTGACTGATAGAAATCCTCACCCATCTTCTCAAGATTTAGAGAAAACTGCTCCACTCCAGAGATAGAAGCAGAGAACCTCTTCATCTAGCTGATTTAAGTCTCGACGATTGGTCTCCAAATATACGTTCTGACAATACGGATCATAGTCAAAACGACAGTAAACTAGACACCAACTCCACGGAATTTTCGCCAGAACTGGAAACACCTAGTGATAACGTCCAACCACATGCTTCATCAATGCCAGAACTTGCCGCTAGCGCTAGCAACGCCATACAAGAACAACCAACAACTCCTGGATCTCCGAACAAGCGCGATAAAACTGCGCTAAGTGTACGATTTCTTGGTGACAACGATGCGTTTGAATGTGATGAAACAGACGCAGCAACTGTAGAAGCCTCCACTAGACTTCCAAGAAGTAGAAGCTATTCAGGTCGATCGAAATATATAGACACATTGAATCGTAAAACGAAGTCTAAAAGGCCAACTGCTCTTCCTCAACTACCTTCCACGAGCCGCCATGATGACGATGATAATAGAAGTTATTGTTCAACTTGCTCCTCCAGTTCTTCAAGTGACGACCTAGACTATCAGTACCTCCGAGAAGAGCCTACGGTGGCGTTAGAATATCTTATGTTCCTAATGATGCTCTAGCTTGCGCCAGAAGAAGGCAAGTCTCAAATCAGTCTCAAACAAAGAAACCCGGATTAGATGACAAAGATAAGAATTGTATCATATCATGATTATTCCTGTTTTTGAAGCGAATAATGCCTTCCACTTCATTCAGTTGCCAAAAATATGTAAAAATGAAAGTATTCAGGGTATCTAGAAATAGAACTGACATAAATTTGTAAACTCTAATATTTATATACCTACTTACAAAATGTACACTGATATTATATGTATTTTAGAACATAGATATTCCAATTTTGTACATAATTTATTTGTACTTTTATAAATATTGTTGAAGATATACTGTTATTATAGTAGTTAACAAAAGAATATTCGTAGAAATTGTATGGAAGAAAATGTAAATTCTGTAAAGTATCGAAATAATAAAGAGTATAAGTCGACTAATTTTTTCTTAGCACCCATACCTAAACAATTTTCATTTAACCTTCAGTGACGATGGTTGTCATAAAACCAATAGTTCATACAATAAATAAACCAAAGTAGAAGAGAATAGAAATAATGATCAATGGATATAAAGAAAACAAGAAAAAAACAACTAGTTTTTGAAACGTTGTGTCCTGGCAAACAACTCTTTCGTAAGTTCGAAAATATACATAAAAATGATATCACACATTTCAATCTTAGAGTGAGGCATTTTAAATTTAAGAATAATAACTCTTTCTCTACAAAGTAAAAGAAAGTCATAACTCGAATCAGATAAAAAATATTCAATGGAAAGAAGTACGTAAAGGCAATATTCAAACAATGGTAAAAGTCATATAGTAACCGATAACCAAATATTTGATATCAGTTGTTTTTGATGAACCGGATATCAATTTTTGTTATAAGTACCTCTAATAAAGATACATTTGCGAAATGATTGACTCATTTTGAGATCTATAATAAGCTCCCAGAATATTGATACTTTGTTTCTTTAGACCGTATATATTCTAAACAGATTTGGTACTTTAAATCGGAAATATACGATATGCAATGCATCAGACAGAGAATTTTTCCGGCCAATTGAACAATTGTATATTCGAGAGATTGATGTGCTACGTAACTCTCTGAATAAATGACCGATTGCAATAATGAAGTGTTGTCTCTCTCTTATCGTTAGGAGTGACTTAATTCAAGCACTATGGTAGGCAACCGAAAGTACTTGAATCGAGTGTTATGGGCAGCATGACGCATCAGATAATTCGATGCGAGTACTGCTTGAATTGATCCACTTCCAACGATAAGGGAGAGACAATACCACATTATTGCCATCGGTCATTTATTCAGAGAGTTAGGTTGCACGTAAATATACAACTGTTCAGCTGGATGGCAAAATTCTCTGTCTGATGCATAGAATATTTTGTTGATATTCTGGATGATGAAATGGTTCTGTTTACTGCCTAAGACCTAAATATGTGGGAAATGTAGTCGATATCATAAGAAAATCATGGAAAAATTGAAAAAAACAAAAACTTGTGACGGCATAATAAAATATAATAGTTCATAATACAACGAGTGATTTACATACACTACATATAAATTAATATTAGAATGATAATTTCAACATAGAATAATTTCTTTGTTTATTTAGAGTATCCTACATTTGTCTTTTGGATTCATGAAAGATCCCTCCGGACAATTAAAATCTTTGGCAAAATGTAGGGAATTTCGAGCCCCTGCTTTCACTCGAAAACTTGGTATAGCATGTTCATCTTCTTCTTCATAATCTATATCGCTGTCATCCAATTTCCTGAAACATAACCATGTCCCAGTCTGAACCCAAAATATCTGTTTGGGAGTGAGAGGTACTCCTGGTATTTTTTTCTCAGAGCCGTGCTTTTTGATATACCTAAGGTAGGCTTCATATGCTACGTCTATACCAACAAAATCGGATACATTTTCATCAAGTGTTAAGGTCCATTCAACTAGAAAAAAAATTCAAATAAGAGCACGGGTGCAAAATACATATTTACAAAGAATTATGTCAAGAACAAGGGAGCTCAGACATTGATCACTTTGATTGTTTATCATACACTATTATAAAAAATGATTCAAAACACAAGCTGAAATTCAAGGAACATAATACAGACCTATGTATTTAATCAAAAATTTAAGAACAGCCGTGAGTAGTTGCTTTTGAGGGCATTAGCAATAAGGCTCTTACCTCAAAATTCTGCATGATTTACATCCTCAAAATTGATTTCATTTCAATCGAAAGGTATTTCATGGCAATATCAGAATTTTTTATATAACGATAGACCTTTCTTTTTTTGTATTAACGCAAGTCCCACAAACTTTTGCGTACTGTTTAAATTGGCATTGAGCATTTTACTGCGAATTTTCTCGGAATTATTCGAAGAAGTTCAAAATTCAGAAAAAAATTAAAATCTATGCATCTGATGATGCGATCCTCTTGAAATTTCACATAAACATGCATTTTATCAATCTTCATCTCAAAATAAATTTCACTCGAATTGGATATTTTATTGATTTATTTAAGGATAAAGATTCTTTTTTCAATATTGCAATTGAATTGTCTATGATTCTGTTGACACTATGGGCACAAAATTTTGCATGAGGCTTATTATCTTGCATGTAGTTGCAAAATTTCATTTCGATTGGTTTAGTTTAGTCTGAGATATTGAGGAACAAAAATTTTGAATGGCCATATTTTATGGAACATAGTCTCTAAGAAAAACCCTTCGAAAGTTGTTGTGTTTACGGCCGGACCCACGGACAGAAGTGAATTTGACCACGGATTTGTCATGAGGAAGTCGAACCCAGGTCATTTGAGATCATTTTTGGCTCGAAATTAAAAAATTACAGACATTTGGGCAAAACGATATAGCACTCGTTTAAGTACCTAGAACAAAAGCTCAAAAAAGAATTTTTTTTCCATGGAGTTTCGTTTACGAGCAATTGGAAAATTTCTGTGAAATCCATTTAATTTAATAAATTTCGGTGAAAAAATTTTTATCGCATCAATAAACAATTCGTAAGGTAAATGGGGCGAACATTGACATAACTTAATAATTCCTTTCTTCTTTAGATCGGAATTTTTTTTATTTAATCTCTGAAAATTTTCTGAGATAGGCATACTATGTAGTAATACCAAGCAATGATGTACGTAATGTTCTAATGTTTACTCTATCCAAAAAAAAAATTTTTTTAAATTTTGTCCGGTGTCAATGTTACCCTATGAATAGTACAACATTGACATCCCATATAAATTGAAGCCCAAGTCAATGTTAAAGAATCGTTAAGCAACATCGACACACATAAATCTGTTTTAAGGTCTTTTTAGGCAGAGACGAACTTTTTACCTTATTTTTCTGCAAAACTGAGTATTTATTGGGTAAAACAGTCTGAAAACTATGTTGTTTTTAAAGAAATCATATTTTTATTCTGAATAATACAAGAATAATATAATGTGGGAACCTTATTACCAAGAACTGGTACTTAAGCAAGGAATTACATCTTTAAAACATACAAAACTAAATATAAGCACGCCTCTTTGGCAAGGTAATGAAACTAAACTAATAAATTTTGGTAACTCCACTAATGCAGGGCACTTTAAAAATGCATTCCTCTATTCATCGTCCGTTCGTCAATTACTGCAACCACTGCATTTAATAATACCGGCTCTGTGTCTCTTAAATTACCTTAAACACCAAAACTTCGGGCCTGTTGACTCACAATTCACAAAGTTTTCTATGCAAATATTGGGAACACTTTAACACGTTGAGCGCCACGTGCACACCGGTGGACATTTTGAATTTTCAAAGCAGGACCAAGTGTTCACTGGTGGTCATTGTTGATTTTCATCGATCGGACAGCATGACCACCCGTGGTCACCTATCCAGTAATTAGTACACATTGCTGGACCAAACTACAAAGTCCAAGTGAAATATGCTCACACCCTGGACCAAACCTTACATTCCTAATGTTATAATGAAAGAAAACGTAGCCTCCGATGAGCACGCGGTCCCCAAATAAAATACATAATGTGACCACGGGTGGTCATGCTGTCTGATCGATGAAAATCAACAATGACCACCGGTGAACACTGGTCCTGCTTTGAAAATTCAAAATGTCCACCGGTGTGCACGTGGCGCTCAACGTGTTAAACATCAGCTGTTAAAAGCAGCCGTTATGAATCCAAAAGTTGGCTGCGGAGCATGCGCATTACGTATACTATATACAAAGCCGTCGGATGGTAATAGAGCACCATAAGGAGAAAACGGAATGGCTACCAATGCAGTCACATTTTCGATTAGATTTAGAAATTGTGTCAATGTTATACCAATGTCAATGTTGGTCCGCGTTACCTTATAGTAAATATATTATTTTGTTTTATATAATTTTTAATTGTTGTTTTCAACGTTTTTGTAATTGTTGTTGTAATATTTGTAACAACGATTATAATTGATGGACAAGCGAGGATATTGCTGGTACATATACATCAACTTCATCAAAAATTCATATTACATGAATATGAAAACAAATAGATTTTGTCATAAACTAATAAATACCATTATGTTTTCAGTTAATACAGGGTGTCAATGAAAAAAGTACCATGCATAGTGGCACGCGGTACAGGGCCATCAAATATGAAAAAAGGTCCCATGATATATGTCCGAAACTGCTTCCTTCAAGAAATACAGGGTGTTAAAGTCTATTTTTCATTTAGTTTTTTCAATGAATTTGGACAAAGAGTTAAGAATTGAACAAAACGTGATATGCGGGTGTTTTGTATGATCCAAATATCCTATTAGTTTTTAGATTACTAATAGAGGGCGCCACATACAGGATTCCTCTCTTAGACTGAAGAAAAAGTCTTTCTTTAGTCTAAGATTCCTCCACATTCAAATTAACCCTAACTTTTTTGTCTTACACTGTATGTAATTCTGGAATAGAAAAAGCGATTTCTCTATCTTTTTCCTTGAAAAAGGTATACTACAATTAAATTTTAGTAACAACAGCAAAATACTGATTAATTAACAAAGAAGTATTTAGAAGATGTTCGAATTTCTGGCCTTGTGCTTGAATAATAAACACCCTGTATTTCTTAAAGGAAGAAGTTTCGGACAAATTTTCATGGGACCTTTTTTTTCATATTTTATGGCCCTCTATCATGTGACACTATGCATGGTAGTTTTTCCCTGACACCATGTAGAAGAATGGAGAGAGCATGTATGTATTCCTAAAAAATAAATAATAGTAACCATACCCTATAACGGAACGGAATTTTCTCGTATCTCTCGATAACACATTGCACTTTCTTATCATAACCATCAGCTGTTGCGTTGGTCCACCAATCAACAGTACGGCTTCCTGCTGAAACATATCTTGCAGATTTTTCAAATCCATGCATAATCTCGTGAGCTATGATTCTTCCTATTGAACCGTAATTCATGAAGGCCGGCTTTCGGTAACCATAGAATAGAGAATTCAAAATTGGAGCGGGCAGAACTGAAAATAAGAAATCCAATTATTTCGATTTTGACGAAAAAGTCCATGTATGATATTCATAACTAGAGACTGGATTATATGCAATTGCAATTCAGACATCTTCAGTGGTATTTGCATATTTTAGCTAAGCTCCTGTTATGATGCATATTTCGGTACATATTTTTCTTCCCTGCGTTCCGAAATGCAATGAAAGTGATGTTTCGCTTGAACCCGACCAAATTCCACAATATATGAATATTGAATATAATTATGAAAGAACCTTGAAAGGAACTCCAGAGGCTTATTGCACCAAAATACTTCGCAACTTTTCACTTTGCACTTTGCATTCTGACAAATTTCAAAAGTGAAAATGAATTATACTGCACAACATTTATCTCAACAATTAATTCCACTTGACTTTTCACATTACACTCTTTAATTATGAAAGTTTCGTGCAAAGTAATTCATTTGAAAAGTGGAAAGTGCAAAAAGTGAAAAGCTGCAAAGTATTTGGTGCAATAGACCACAGGTTCCGAAGATTTGAGTCTTATCGAGAGTTTTATTAATGGGGACGGCAGAAGTTTTACCTGAAACTATAAGCAAGAACATAGAACCAAGGTTCAAATTCTGCCCAGTGGTGTTAAGCGAACCTTTTCCACATACAAAAATATTCTAAATGATCGAAGACAAAATTTAATAATTAAAAATTTTGGATCAATATTCAATTGTAAACGTTTACAAAAACATTAAATTAAGTTTTGATAACATATCAATGAGAGTTATTGATATGTTGATTTTGAAATAAGAATTACTTTTCGTTTTTTTGAGTCCTAAAATTCATTATTAAATTTTTTTCATATTCTGCATATTTTTCGTGCATATTTCAAGCATTTTTTATGCATATAACAACGTTCTTATGTTGCATATAGTCCGGTCTCTATTCATAACTTACTCATAGTGTTGAGAGGTGGTGCAAAGAATGCGTTAACTTTAACCATGTTCTCAAAAAAGTCTGGTAAATCTGGGTCTTCATCCATATATAGTGTTTTGAAGAAATGATGTGATTCACTTATTCGCTTCTCCTGCGCCATTTGGAAAATATTGTTCGAAGTGAAATTCAGCTGTAAAAGAGAGATCCGTTTCATAACCACGGCGATAATAATATCCGTTTATATTTTCCAATTAAAAATTAAATGCAACAAACGATAATTCAAGAGGAGGCGGATACTTCTTCCTGATATTTCACAAAATTTTCAATTTGGCTTGAAGTAATGAGAAGAAGAGGCCATCAAAAATTTGTCCCTCAATATCTCAGACGAAACGAAACCAATCCAAATGAAATTTTGCGGCCACATGCAAGATGCTCATAATAAGCCTCATGCGAAATTATGCCGCCATAGTGTTAATAGAACCATTTGGAATATTGAAAAGGAGAATCTTTATACTTCCATAACAAGATATCCGATTCGAATAGAATAGAATAGAATAGAATAGAGTTTATTGATTCATACATAAATAAACTCTTAAAAATTACTGTGAGTTATGCACCCTGGGGTGATATCTGTGTACAGTGTTAAAAAAAATCACAATTTGTAAACCTAATTTACGGCAATAAAGAAAAAAAAAACTATATATTTTCCTATTTACAAGTTACCCATCATTAAATGAGTTTCAACTTCAACTTCTGTCATAGTCGGTGGAAAAAATTAATCGGCGAAAATGCCATCAGCGGATGCTCCAACTCGGCCCCTGTCGCTATCGGTGAACAACGTCCTGATCGGTGAAAAGTCCCTGAATCGGTGAAAAAAGGTCTCCTAGGTTCTTTTTTTTTTTTTAATGAAAAAAATTTTTTTTTATTTTGAATTTTTTTTTATTTTGATTTTTTTTTTTTCAATTAATTTTTTTTTTGTTTTAAATATTTTTTTAAATTCAAATTTCTTTCATTGATTTTTTTTTATTCAATTATATATTTATTTTTTCTTGCTTCAATTATATTTTTTTTTGTAGTTTATTATCTATGTTGAATTTATAATTCCATGTATAAGCTCCCTATCTTGCTCCATAATCCATTTCTTTATTTCTTTATTGAATGTATATTTATTTTTACCTCTTTTATTTGTTTTGGTATAATTGAATATAATCTTGAAGCAATATACTCGCTGTACCTTTGTCCTATCCTTTTTTCTGCTTTCGGTCTCTCATAGTTAATATCTCCAGCCCTTGTTGAGTAATTATGTTCCCTCGTTATAACTGAAATTTTCCTCTGATGAATATACATGATAATCCTCATCGCGTAAATTTGTCTCAGGTCTGGTGCTCTTGATATTGTGTAAATATTGTCGGATGAGAATGTTATTTTTTTCTATGTATAACTTTGAGTATGCATTTTTGTAGAACATCTATGCCTTTTTTATGACAGTCCAAAACACCTCCCCATCCTATTATACCATACGAAAGCTGCGATTGTACTAGAGCATCATAAAGGATCCGCAGGTGTTTGGCAGATCTTATGCTTTGCGTTAAATATTTGAATCTGTAGAGGATGCCTCGCAGTTTTTTCGAAAGGATAGATGTATGTTCCTGCCATTTTAAATTCTCGTCAATGGTGATACCAAGATATTTTGTTGAAGTTGTTTTTTTTAATATTTAGTTGTGTATCAATGTTCAAATATGATGATATAATGAAATTAATTTTGTGAATGAAGATTGATGTACTGAATGTCCATGCAAAATTTCAATACAATCGCATCACCTGAACCATAGAATTGATTTTTTTTTAATTATTAATTTTTTACATATTTCATTCTTTCAATAATTTCTAGAATATGATTCCGATCGTGCTGTTATTTTGCATTCACATACTTAACATAAATCTCAAATCCTATACAAAACTTGAGGTAATAGCATCACTGCTCCACCAAGGAACGAGCGCTCAAAAGCAGCTGCTCAGGGCTTTTCTTAAAGGATCCCTCGCACATTTACATAGGAAAAGCGGGCAAAGTGAATTTTCTCCATTTTCACATATTATATGTATATCAACCTTAGGAACAATATATAAGATTTTCACGAAATATCTTATATCCGGTTTGTTCTATAGGGCGTCCCAAAATTGCAGCTCCAAAAAAATCAATTTTTTAAATTTTTATGATAATTCTTTTAATTTTCAGAATTTTATCAATACGCTTTGGATTCTGAATAACAAAAGATCGCAGATCTTCAAATACCGCCCACTACGTTAAGTTTCGTTATACAGGTTATTTCATGAAGATGTATAAGTAACTAAATAAAACTTTGTTAGTGACTTTGGGACCAGCCCGAGTTTTTCAAAATACGATACCATGAAGTATGTTAACCTATGTAAGAAGTTTCATTTATGTTCAAAGAACAGTTGCAAAGTTATTCGGCTGTAAATTCGGATTTAATACAATTTTTCTTTAAAACTTATCTGTGATTAGCATTGCTGTAAAGTCATGAGTTTTTAGCCAATATAATATTATGATTGGCCTTGTAATTGATACCAGATATATAACTGCACAATCTCAGCACAATCGAAATTATATTCTGGAATCGTTCAGAAAATTAAATATGTAAAAAAAATTTTTTAAATGAGTTGTATGGTTCTGATGATGCGATCCTCTAGAAATTTTGCATGAACATTAAGTATTCATTCACAACATAATTTCATTCGAATCGGATATCCTGTTGACAGAAATTTCAAACAAAAAGTATTTTGAATGCCTGTAAAAACTCTATTAGAATCCATCGTTAAAATTCTGGTTGTGATTACCTCCCACAATTGAAATAACCGCGGAAATTATTTTATATTGCACCCCTATATTTTTCCCTTTAAACGATTCCCCAATAAAACTTAAAATATGTTTAATTTATTTTGCATAATTTCAAGTAGATTCAACCCTTAATAATTAATCTTAAATTGTGATATGCACTTGATTTGTTTCATTTCAACACCTTCCTTAATTGAATTATTTCCATTTGTAGATTTTCTATTATGTCTGAAGGTTTTTTTATGTTGATTTTTGTTCATTGTATGTATTTAATATTGAATATCATGGCCCTTGGGACACCAAAAATAGTTCACCAAAAATTGCAAAATGGTGAATGCGCAACAGCTAGAAGCTATTATTGTGAAGGATTCAATTCACGTAGAATGATGAAAAGTTGTTCGACTTATTTTTTTCATTGCGGAATTGTTTGAAGCGAAAAGTATATAAGTGTTTATTTTGGGATTGCCTTTATATTAAATCCTTACAAACCAAAACACAAACGAAATTGAATGGCCATGTTTTATGAAACATAAAATATGGCCATTCAAAATTTTTGTTCCTCAATATCTCAGACAAAACGAAACTCATCGAAATGAAATGTTGCGGCCAAATAAAAGATGCTCATAGTAAGCCTTATGCAAAATTGTGTGACCATAGTGTGAACAGAACCTTGGAATAGAAAATTCAATTGGAATATTGGAAAGAAGAATCTTCATACTTTCATAACAAGATATCCGATTCGAGTGAATTTTTTTTGTGAATCGAGACTGATATACTGAATGTTCATGCAAAGTTTCAAGCGGACCGCATCATCGAAACCATAGAATTTAATTTTTCTCATTTATTGAGTCATAGAAATTACCTCATTTTCAACTATAATTTGCCAGAACGGGTTGTCGCAGAACAAGCTCTGGTAGTACAATTTGTAGGAAATTTTATGTATAGTCCGTTCACGAAAGGTTGAGCACATAATAGGCGTTCCTTATTTATCTGAAGTTGGCAGTATTTACTGTCATAACGTAAAATAAAGTCAACGTTGCCGAATGTACCCGGCCTCGTTCGACGAGCTTGCGAGTTATCAGACAACTCTATGCAATATTGACAACAATGCGTATCAATCTGACAAGAACATAACCTAAATTTTAATATACACAGTGGAATATGAAAAATTTCCATGGCCAACCGACGGCTCAACCTTTCGTGAACGGACTATACTTTTTATTTGTATGGAAAGGTTTTTCACGAAAAGTTGATAGTTTCCGAGTAACAAGCAAAAACTGACCAATAATGAGATTTTTATTATCTTTGTATTTTTTTCGGTCACGAAATGTTATTAGCAAACCTCAGATTCGAATTCAGCCCCCCAAAAAACATAAAAAACGGAAGATATCGAAACTACCCAAAAGTTTCCGCTAGGGGTTCTTTTAAGTACAAATATACTGTACTATGTCCTTTTGCAGTCAATCCGTAATCACCAGGATGTACCTCATCTCTGAGAAGGGAAAACTCAGAAATTCCACAATGAATTTAAGTTCGAACGGATAGTACTCATATTTAAATTCTAATTTCAATGCTCTTTTGCATTCTTTTAAAGTGAAAATTACTCTTTCCGTAAATAAAAATAATCCACGCTTTGATAGTTTCTATAGGGGAAGGGTGTACAAAATGACACAGTGGGGTAAAATGACATAGCGCTTGTTTTTCCTCAAATCGACGTGCAATTGCGATCAAAAACGAATATACTGTTGCAAAAGGTGTTTAAGATTTTGTAATTAAGATTAAGTATTGATTGGTCCATTGCATGATATACACGACAGATAATTGTCTTTTAGATATCGGAAAGTTTTCGAAATGACACAATAAATAATAATTTTTAATTATTTATGTTTCAGAGACTGGGAGTGAAAACCTATAAAGTTCCTAAGAAACAATAAAATCTGCTTTAACTTTCGAGTGTTTTGAGAAGATGAATTGAAATTTTTGTAATTATTTACGTTACTAATAGTTCTGAAATTATACCCTTCAGATCTTATAAATAATTTGTTGTTTTTTTTAATTGCGTTTTGCTTCGCGGTTGATATAATGGGTGTAAAATGACATGAGTCTGAGAGGGCAAATTGACATACCATATGTCCAGTTTAAAACACTCAACTCCAAATTTCGAAGAGGCTTTAAAAGAAAATAAACGAAAAATTAATATTTCAGTAGAGAAAAAAAGGAAAGTTACAAAAAAGATTTCCACAAAATTGGAGTTAGATGAAGAAAAAGAACTTCTATCTCCGGACGATAGGGAAGAAATTTTTGCGTGCATATATTGTACAAAACTATACAAATATCCAAATAGGGTGATATTCGGATAGAATGCTATTTACATGCTTAGTTAGCACATGACTTGGAAGCCGAAATAGATGAAAATGTGTAATGTGTCATTTCACCCTCCGGCTGGGGTAAAATGAATTTATGCCTTCCATTTTCATTATCATCAACTAGAAAACAATATTTTGTTTTATGTCGAAATTGTCTTGTTCATATAATAATATGGGCTATGTTTTTGTTCGACAGTTTTTAGAAAAATACGATTTTTTCGTAAGTAATATCATAAGGGCATCTAATTTTTCCGAAAAGATCGAAAAAAACCGTTGCTAAGTAATATTTTGACAAGAAGCATGAGTGCTGATGGCAAAAAAATCCGAGTCGAAGACGAGGATTTTTGCACCTGCACGAATGCTTTGTCAAAATATTACTTTGCAATGTGTTTTTTCGATTCTTTTCACAGGAAAATTAGATGCCCGAATGGTAATTTGACAAGACTATTTCCTGAGTGACAACAACTGTCAGTTTGGCCGCGGGTAAACGCGAATAAACTGCTGACAGGTCCTGCCAAACAGTTTTTCCACCTAGAAACCATTTGTAATTCAAAATTGCGCGTTTCTGATTGGTGCAAATTACGACGAGGGAAATAGTCATTGAAATTTTCAAAGTTTTTCAAAAAGTACGTCATTTTGTACAGCCTTCCCCTACTACTTGTCATAGCAATGAAATACACTTACATCGCCTACACCCAAAAGTTTATCATAAAATTCTGGTTCATACATAGAGTCATCTCCTCCAATGACGCTCTCAATTTGCTCTGTTTTTTTCAAGGCTATTTCTTTTGTCTTTGAATCCATCCAGTCACATTGTTTCACATGCTCCATAACACTTCCTTCATTAATCATCATTTCCATTAAATCTTCCCTTACCTCCTTATGTGTTTTCTTTCTTATGTAGATGGTTTCTTTCAAATTTTAAACTAAAAATTCAAAACACGATAATTCTCATTAGATTAACTTTAACGTCTACTCCATGTAATAATAATAGTAAATAAAGCATAATATAATGATGAGTGAAAATTCAAGCATAGCCCTAAGCAGGTGCTATTACTTCGAAATTTTGTAAAGGACTTGAGATTGATATCGAATATACATAAATGCCAAATATCAGCACGATCAAAATTATTATATTGAAATCATTCAAAAAATGAAATATTTAAAGAATCGATATTAAAAAATATCAAAATTCTATGGTTTTGATTTCACAATCTTCTTAAGAATTAGCATGATCGTTCATTTCGCCAATTTACATCCTTGAACTTGATTTCATTTCAATCGGAAGGTAGTAGTAGTAGTAGTAGTAACTGTCTTTTATTGCAATAAGCAATGGCCATCGACCTAAGTTCCTTCAGCCAAATCGGAAGGTATTTCATGGCAATATCAGATTTTTTTTTTATATAACAATAGACCTTTCTATGGTTGTATTAACGCAAGTCCCACAAATTTTTTGCGTACTGCTTTGAATCGGCATTGAACATTTTACTGCAAAATTTCGGCTGGATCGAATTGACAAACTCGAATCACTAGAAAAATCGGATATAGATATACATAATTCCAATTGAATTTTCTGTGGTTCTGTTAACACTATGGCCACAAAATTGCATGAGGCATATTATGAGCATCTTGCATGTGACCGCAAAATTTCATTTCGATTAGTTTCGTTTTGTCTGAGATATTGAGCAACAAAAATTTTGAATTACCATGTTTTATGGAATACCCCTACGATTTGGCTGGTTAACGAATTTAATCGCGGCATTTGGGATCCGAACTCACCCTGAAAATCTCAACTCTCTAGTACAATCCCTTCGAAATTATCGTCCTAATGGCCGGACGGACGGCCCCACAGACAGTATTGAATTTGTCCACGGATTGGTCATCAGGCGTCGAACTATATATTTTCGGCTCAAAATTAGAAAATTACAGACATTTGAGCAAAACGATCTCCAAATCACAGTTTTCCTCCATTTATCACATCAGATTAGATATCATTTCAGGAATGATATTATATAAAATTAATAATCTTATATTATGAATTTCCTCGATGTACTAACTGTACTATTGACATTGAACTTAATTATCTCTTGATTTCATGTACCAACATTTTCCTCAATTCAATATTTTAATCGATTTTGCCGAATAAAAGTGCGATTTCAACATTTTCCTAGAGTGTTTTTATCAATCATTTCGAATAACAGGGTAAATGATAATTTCATTTATCTTTTTATGGCATTTTGATTGAAATCACTTATGCATATTATGAAAACAACCCATCACCAAATTTTTCAAATTATGGGAGTAATTTACCTTTTATCTGCTTCTTCGAAACAAAATGTAAATCGAGGTTGTGAATCGTAGTTCATGCCTGAGTATAAATCTTTCAAATCCAAAAACTTATAAGTTTGATGAAGTATACTCCAAATAAAATAATCGGCAACAGTTCTGAAAAAAATTAGAGTTATCACACCAAAAATGGAACAATATCAAATTTAAGTATTCATTCAGTTTCCAATTCTTTCCTCGAATTGAAAATTATTTAATCAATATTATTTTTCATTTTGTCCTATAATTTTTCTCATCATACTTTTTTTATGTTTTTGCAAGACATATTTTTATACCATTTTTCTAAGACTAGCATAATTCGAACTCAATTTCTAATTGAATATGTATAGTTTCAAGTTTGTCAATGCTTCTTCATATCTAGATTTTAATAAATCATATAATTTATGGTATGTAGGTTAAATATCAGGTGAAATAATAAAATTAATAATTTATCACGTGGATATTCTCACATTTACACTGAAAAAAGAAATGATCAGAAAAAACTGTTGATATTCGTCACGCTCAATTTCGCTTGAATGGTCAATTTGTGACTTGCTTGGCCAGCTAGAGAGCCAGAACTACGTTCGTTGTATCATTTGTGGGGTCATCTGAAAAGATTTAGTAAGAATAAGAATAACTATAGAAATATAGAATATTTTTACTCAAATTTCAATATTTTTTAATTGGAAGCAAATGTTCAAGGAGTTTTCACATTTGGAAATGTACAGATAATTCTGTGTTTGAAAAACTCACTATTGAATCTAAAAGTTGAAGTGTTAGTTTATTTGATTCATTACTTGTTCTTTCAATTTTCTTGATGTTGTCGATAAATATGGTTGAATTTTGGATTACATATTTCTTTTATAAGTTTTGTTCTTTTGAACAGATGAATTGACGATTCGATTCAATATTTTCATTTACTACCTAGGACTGGTTTTGTTCAGCAGTTCCTTCAAGTCATCACAGTAATCTCCGATTCGACCATAAACAACTTTCGAAGAGTTGTCCAACTTGATCTTATTATCAGCCAACGAATTTAATAGTTTCAACCATGGTACTAATGGACAATCTTTTTGTATGTCTTTGAGTGTTTTAACTTGAAGATTTTTAGCTTCACCTAGGCTGAGCTGCAAACGAAATAACAATATCATATTACGCAGTAAGTGTTAACGTGCAATTTTAACTGTTTTGAGTCGATAGCATCAAGGACCTAAGATTATGAATTAATGTCATTGTACCATTTCAGCCTTGAAGAAGAATCACAAAAGATTCGAAACGTCGGCAAGTATTTAATAAATCAAAATAAAATATAGTCCAAATTCCTGTCAACAATTCATTCAATATTTATCATCATGGACGTTACTCTTCAACAATCTCAAATACCTGGGGATTATTAAACCACATCAAACATAAGTATGGCAATGATGTATTTCTCAATGTAAGAATGTCATAAATTTAAACAGAAAGTCAGCATCACTACATAACAGAGTCATCTACCTCCTTCAGTGCAGATCCACGACGTATTGCCTCCACATATTTTAAACAATGTCAAACAAGTACACACTCTACAACTAGAAGATCACCCATACATGAATCTTGTGGGCAGAAGGATAAGGAAGTTTCAGAAGACAATTTTAAACATAGAGATCAAAATATCTATTTGGAAAAGAGATCAAACCAAGAACAAAATCGAAAACATAAAAAGGAATATATCAAGCAAATTGGAAACTAACATCTTCAGTGCTATCACTAATGCAGGACAAAGAAACTTTGATAAAACTTTCCAAAAAGTTAAAGCAAATAATATAGTAAAATTTGGGAAATTAATAGAACAACAAAAACACCCTATAAGTATTGTTGGAACAGACAAACTAATTAAAAAAAAAAAATTATACCAACATCACCATACCAAATGAGGTCCAACTTATTCTAGGACTAGGACCGAAACATGGAATAGTGTCACAACATATTCCGAAACTTCAACTGATAAAGGATATAGAAATGTTCACACAAACCGCAACCAGAGACGAAGATGAAAAAAACCATATTAGAAATAGATGTGTTGGAGTGATAAATAACTTTATGAGACTACACCAACCATATAAAGATCCACTAAAAAACCACTATAAAATGACCGAAAAATTCATCAGAGAACATCCAGAAATAATAATAAGCAATTCAGACAAAGGCAACACTACAGTTATAATGTACAAAGATGAATATAACACAGAAGCAGAAAAAATGTTAAATGACGAAACAACATATAGAAATTAACAACTGATCCACCAGAAAAATACAAAATAAAATCAATAAATTATTATTGTCCTTCAAAACCAATACTAAATAAAACAAAACAGATACAAATCATTGATATCTCACAATAGCGTTACGCCTAAAATCTACTTTCTGAGAAAAACACATAAAGAACATATCAACCTGAGACCCATAGTGAGCTGCATAAACGCCCCTAACCACAAGGTTGGTAAATTTCTGCATGATATCCTCAACCGTGTTTTGTCGACCTCCAAATTCAATGTGAGAGATTCCTTCACATTAGTTGAAGAATTGAATTAATAATAGTACCAAACGACTATGAATTAATATCATTGGACGTAGTCTCTTTATATACTAATATTCCAAAAGAACTAGTCATTAACACCATAACAACTCAGTGGTACTATATTAAACATTTCACAAGCCTGAACAAGAGGGAATTTCTACAGCTTGTGGAATTGTGCTTTGAAGGAGCATACTTTGTTTTCAATGGGGTTTACTACAAACAAATAGAGGGAACAGCAATGGGATCCCCACAAGCCAAACGTTTGCAAACTTAATCATGCACGCTCTATTTGAATTCGCAGTCTCAAAGTTGGACTTTGTTGTGCCTCTGCTGAAACTGTTTGTAGACGATACTTTGCTCCTAGTGCCTAAAAACAAATTGAAGAAACATTGAGTATCTTTAATTCATTCCATCAAAAGATACAATTTACACTAGAGAGAGAAAACATCGAAGCATTCCATTTTTGGACGTACTGGTCATCAGAAACGAAAGAGAATTAAAAACCAATTGGTATACAAAACCAACAAACAGTGGTCGATGCATAAACTTCCTCTCCAACCATAGCGACACACAAAAGAAAAATGTAGCATTGAACATGATTAAGAGAGCAGTATCACTGTGCAGTAACGAATATAAACCCGACAACTTGAAGAAGTAAGCCAAATTCTAAAACAGAACAATTACCCAGAATACTACATCAGAAAATGCATGAATATATCGACAGAGCCAACAAACAGACCAGAACAACTGCATCAACCAACAACGCACAAGAAACATCAATAATACAAAATTCAACACCAACGAAATACGTCAAACTCACATTTTACCCAAGTTTATCGTATAAGATCAATAAAAATTCTTCGTGAGTATAACTGCACAGCGGCATTCTACAACACACTGGATAATTGGAAAAAATTCTACTCAAATTGAAAGATAAGACCCCCATTCAAAAACAATCAGAATTGGTTTACAAGATCACATGTGGAAACTGTCAAAAATGCTACATAGGACAGACAAAACAACTGCTAGAGGACAGAGTAAAACAACACATAAACGACACGAAAAAATTGAATAACACTCATAAAACAGCCCTCACCACACATACACACACAGAAGGACATAAATTCAGATTTGAAGAGGTCACAGTTCTCGACCGTGAACCCAATTACAGCAGAAGAATAATTAGCGAAATGTTCCACATAAAGTCCAACAATACCGTTAATTTCAGGGAAGATGTCCAACACCTTAGCACTATATACAACGGCTTGATAATTTAATTTTTACAAATATATTAGTATAGATATTTTAATTGTGATGCGAATGTTTTTATATTTTTGTAATTTTATTTTTATGTTTGTTTTATATTTGTGTATTCAATGTGAAAATTTTAAAAATTAGTCCGTCAAAATTTCCGGTCATATTTATTGTATTCGTATCGACGGCCGAACATATTAGTGGGATAGATCTGGTTTCTTACTGATAACATTCAGCATATTGTTTTCACATCAGAATTGACTTTCAACTAGAAATGAACGAAACAAATATTATGACGATATTTTGATTGAAGTGAATATCGAGGTGAGTGGCAGATCTGTCCCTACAATTTTAAATTTATTAATGTCATTGTACCATTTCAGCCTTGAAGAAGAATCACAAAAGATTCGAAACGTCGGCAAGTATTTAATAAATCAAAATAAAATATAGTCCAAATTCCTGTCAACAATTCATTCATATTATGAATTACCGTTCCTAATTTTTCCCTGAATGTATAAAGTTCCTTTGTTTGTTTTTCGATGGTTCCATTTATATCAGTTATATCTAGGTATTCCAGAACACCAACCATTATATCTTTGAATTTATTTCTTAAAACGAAGAAATCGGACTCAGCTGAACGTCCAGTAACCTGGAACAGAATATCGCGCTAGTTCATTTCAGGAAAATTACAATGATGATTTACACAGGGTGTCTGTAAACAAATGCGAGGGACTTTAGGAGATGTTTCCTCTATGAAAATAAGCAGGGGTAGTTCATATATATTTTTTTCGAAATACGGCTCCTTAAAAACACTGAGTCACTATGCATAATATGAAGCACTTAGTAGTTGTTTCTCACACAAATTTTTTAGATCTTATAACTTTATTATAAAGGGTTGAAAATGACTACCCCTCATGATTTTCGTTCAAAATTTGTTTTCGTGGGATAGATTTTCGAAAAAAAAAATTCTCTTATAGTTTCCCATTAAATTCTGAAGAAAAATTGAAAGGCAAAATTTCTATACAGTCGATATATATATATAAAAACTTACAAGCAGTTATGATCACTGTTCATTCCATTTCATCTTATAAGATAGAATGAATATTCTAAGATATTGTATTCCATGACAGGAGGTGAAAGCAAAAGTGTATAATTGTCAAATGCAAATTCGAGTAATTTTTATAACTGAGTAATTTATATTATAACTGCAAAGTATTTATTTGAAAAAAGAACTCTTCTGAAACTGATAATTGTAGAAAGTATCATAGAAAATCTATTTTCTTCTGTCAAAACCAATTTTGAGCATAAACAATATCTTAGAATATTCATTCTATGGAACATACGATGAAATGGAACGAACAGTGATCATAACTGCTTTTTTTAATTTTTTTATTTAAAACCAGTACAAATTACATCGATATCGGTGTAAATCCCACAGAGATAAACATAGATCATATTGTGTATAGTTTCACGACACAGTGTTTTTTACTTAACTCTGTCAACTCGTCATCGCCTTCCAAAGGCTGTATCTTGGAAGGAAGGGCGATTTCAAAAAAAAATTATATGAACTACCCCTGCTTATTTTCATCGAGGAATCATGTCTCTAAGTCACTCGCATTCGTTTACAGACACCCTGTATAGGCTTGTCCCCTTCAAAAATTATTGTTGGTCATACAGAAATAGACAACAAAAAAACTTACTTTCAGTATTGTGTTACCACCTCCGGTAGTCACTCTCTCGAAATTAAAAAATCCGAAAATTGGCAACCCCAATTTATTTGCCTTGATATGTATGTCAACCCAATCAAAATTCGAATCATTCCAAGCACTTCCCATCATAAGGGGCCATCCACCAAGTTCATCAATAGCCTTCAAAAAGGCTTTATTTTTATCATTATCGACGCTTTCTTCATCCATACATTGCTGGTAAAACTTTTTCATTAAAATAAGTGCATGTGGATTTTTTCGTCTGATAGGATCGACCACTATCGATTTCAACTCATTTTCCAATTCTTCTGTCAGAGAAACCAGGGGCGTCGTAGCCCGTTTCTTGACAGCGTTCTTATAGAAAGACCCACAAACATATTTATAAAAATCATCGCATGGGTTCTCTTTGAAGTCGGCAAAGTCTAATATTTCAGCTGCAGATCTGACACAATGTTTCGAAGTGCAGACATCTTCTAAAAAAGGAAAGATAACTCATTGAGATTGAATGAAACATAAAGGAAATAGGCTAAAGTGAATAAATATTGAAAAAATATCTTTTACGTTACGCATAAAACAGTTGATTGGAATCGAATTTTCAGAAATCTATTTTTTCAGATCATTCCTAAGTGGACACCACGCTATCGTTTAGTGGCAATGTCTTTGGTTTTAAATTTTTTTCCGTCCATTATCTCAATTTAACTTTCAACCTGAAATAATTTGATAACTTGGTGTAGAAAAACGGTTTGGGGACTGAATATCTGTTAAGTTAGTTAATGGACAAACTCGTTCTTGTAGTTATATACCATATATCCATTTGGGATTTTATCTTCCGAATATTTTCATGAATTAATATCTGATCTTTGTTGTAGTTAGTAGCATAATTTTCAAACTAACGCATGGACTAACTAAGGGTTTTCCAATAAGAGGTGTATTTTTGATATTCGAAGAAAAATGCCATTTTTCAATAAAGTGATCGGATTTTTTTCATTATAAAGAAGAAGCTATGTCGTTAATAGTGGAAAATAACATCAGGCAAATAACCGACACGACCACACTTACAGGACCATATCCTTTTAATTAAATTTTCCATAAAAAATCACAAAGTGGCTGCCCTATGTCCTCGATAGCATCACGAATTCCATCTTTGAGGTCTTTAATCGACGATGGGCTATGGCGTAGACCTTCTCTTTCATGTGGCCCCAAAGGAAGAAGTTGCAAGGTGTGAAAACACAATATCTCGGTTGCCAATTGTGATCACCTCTTCGTGAAATAACATGGTCCGGAAACTTTTCCCACAAAAGATCAATGGTTTCGTTGCTTGTGTGGCACGTAGTGCCGTCTTGTTTAAAGTTCACGTTGTCCAGATCAATACTATCCAATTTCGTCCATAAAAAATCATTAATCATCTCTCGACAGCTCAATCCATTCACCGTAACTGTTGCTCCAGCCTCATTTTCGAAAAAGTAAGGTCCAATGACTTCATCGGACCATAATCCGCACCAAACAGTCACACTTTGAGGATAGAGAGGCTTTTCAACAATAACTCTTAGGTTTTCCGAGCCCCAGACGCGACAATTTTGCTTGTTGACTAAGCTACCGAGGTGGATGTGGGCCTCATCACTGAAGATGATTTTTCGATGGAATTACGGATTATTTTCATGCATTTCAACGGCCCTTTCAGCAAAGACACAACGTTGTTGATGATCGGCCGGCTTGAGTTCTTGTGTTAACTGAACTTTATAAGCCTTAAGACCCAAATCTTTATGTAAAATACGGTGTAATGACGTTTGTGGAATGCCTTATTCCCAAGAACGACGAGGAATGGACAGACCTGGGTTTTCTTCAACACTTTTGGCTACAGCAATATTCTCAGCTGTTCTTGAGCCACGTGCACGGGTTTATTCTTCTCAACACTAACTTGTCCCAACAACTCGAATTTTTCCACCAATTTCTTTATTGCGGTCCGTCAAGATGCTTCACGACGAGCCAAAAATGTTCGAGTTTTACGAACCGTGTCTGCCAAATTTTCACCCGTTTCATAGTGAATTTTAATGATTTCAATGCGTTCTTGAAGCGTGTATCGTTTCATTTTTATTAATGACGTAGTTTCAACTTGTCAAATGACAAAAAATGAAAGCTTCAAACGTGACATCTAACGAAATAGCGGGCTATTCAAAATAACACCTCTTATTGGGAAACACTTTATATTCAACGGGTTTAATCAAAGTGAAACTCCCAAATTGGTACTTCGATGCACTCGATAAATTATTTTTGCTTCTATTCTAGAAGAACTTGAACACAATAACCAAACAATGAGAACCTTACATTTGAAAAATGTATTGATGTATATTATACAGTGTATCAAATAACTCTGGAATGTTGAAAATAAAATCGACCAATTTGATTAAATTTCAATTTTTGAATAAACTTAAAATCTCATAAAAACAAGTTCTGATCGTGTTTTTTGAAAATAAGGTACTTATAATGGAGTATCCATGCCACATGCCGCTCGACAATAACTTTTTTGTGATGAATGTTCAAAGGGGTGTTAATGTTCTTACCGTTGAAAAAATTAATCTCCGTACCCCCCTTTGAACATAAGCCAATGAAAAAGTGACATTGGTTCCTAAAATCAAAAATCGACTTGTTTCGGCTTTTTTTTTCGAAAATCAAATTTTTCGATTTTATTATCATATTTCAGATTTATTAATATGAAATTGAATTCATGGTAATGGGGCCCCTCACTAGGAAGGAAGAATGCGCAGTTAAGTCTCTGCATGTTTGCTGTAACGCAAACGTGTGCATTCAATTGCCCACACACATACACTTTTGCGTGTTGGTTTGGATGTGCGACAAGCGTGAGATGACGTCGAAAAAAGATCTGATGTTAATGGCAGTGGCGTGTGTTGTTATTTAGGAAAAAATTTTCTAAGGTATAAATATCGAACCGACATTGTGTTGCTAACATATAAACGTGCAGAGACTTGTTGCCCATACACGGTCGTTTTTGGTCATTCTTCCACGTACGGGGAAGAATGCACACGCCACACGACGGAGATGAATGCGCATTCCAATTTTACGCCATACACACACACTTTTAACTGTACCACGTACAACGCGCATTCAGTCTTCGCGCTTCCCCTCTTAGTGAGTGGGCCCTTTAAGATAGAGGGGGAACCAAATTAAAAGAATTGATATCATTAAAGCTCCTGACCGATCTCAGCAACTTCTGATATGTCCATCAATATAAATATGTATAAAATAGTATATTATATTATAAGGATTAAAAGTGCATCTTTTTTTTAGGAGCAATATTTGCAGTTGCGAGGCGTAGCCGAGCGAATGCAAAACTGCGAGTTGAATAGGCACTTTTAGTCCGATAATATATACTATTTTTTCTCCAACCAAGTCAAATACAATAAAATTGGTTTTAGTGAAAAATCGTTCATAGTTTGGTTATGAATTTGAACACAGAATCATGACAGTGATTGTCAAGTAGACTTCAAATGCATTTACTTTTAATCCAAGGATTAAAAGTAGCGTTTTTAATCCTAGGATAAAGTGTTGCTAAGTACGAGTGAATTTTGTACGGTAAAGAAATTTATGACTTTTTGCACCTGAAAATAGTACAAAAATGTCAACATTTTTTGATGGTTGGAGAAAAATGTATTTTTCCACTGTTTGGATATGATGATGTGAATTGGAATTTTTTGATGGGGAACTTACATCTTATTATTTATTACACAGTTAGAGAAGAAAAACGGAAATTTAGGTAAAATTATTATTCATATGAAATTCGGTTTGTAAAATTGTCAATTGTGGAGTGTTAAAAAACGACGCCCTAAAATCGAAAATTTTAAGAGGAATAATTTAACTCTTATGCAGTATTTTTCCTCAAATTATCATATGCGAACAGAGAATTCAATTTGATGCGGTTGGGGCCATTTGGGTGGATTTTTTGTCCTCAATCCCAATCTTTAAAATAACAACGCTGAAAGTGAAATAGTGACATGCTGGAGTGGCAACAGGAA
>CM024240.1:51189370-51240486 GCA_013421045.1 Propylea japonica
CTAAAAAATACTATCACATCATATGAGTTATGTCTCAAAGATCGTGGTAAAACGTAAACATTGCGATATTTTACATGGAAATCAATGTTACAAAGTTCGATTTGATAAGTCGAAACAAGGTTACTTTCCTCTGATTCGTAATAGGAAATTTTATTCGGGATGAGCAGAAACTGCCATCGCGCCGAGAATATCAAAATATAGAAGTTTATTAGATCACTAATCCGATATGGAAACATATTTTTCATTAATCATTGATAACAGAAAAAACAATTATACTCGTATTCTAGTGTTTCTACTGTAAACAATTCTATATTAATGCAAATTATCATAGAAAATTTGGAACATTATTAACATTGAATAATTTTCCATAAAGATTTGTGAATTTTTTCGTTTTGAAAAACAGATTCTGCAACTTTTATACTCTTGACGCTACTTACATCAAGTATATGAAATTAATATATGTAGTTTTCCCGAAATCTTCTCCACAAGTATAATTTCCTTAGTTTTGTTGAGAAATTTGCAGAATGTTGGTTGGTATCAATCATAATCGAAGCATGAAAATATTCATGGATTTTATACCGTAGAATCATAGACAATTTGGGCATTGACTAGTTATTTAATCAACTAGGTTAATACAGACAGCGACTAATGGTAAAGATATCTTAACGCGTCGCTCACGCGTTAATAGTTAGAAACAATTAGTCGCTCGATTAATAACCGAGTTGATTTTTCCGACGATCTCAACATGAATTGTGTATAAATTCTTGATTGGAATACAATCTGATTTTACACAAGACATATACTTGACATAATGGAATTTCTATGTTTCTGATATGTTCCAGTAGAGTTTTGACATTTCTCGTAGTGCTCCTGAATACTTTGTGTACGGTTGCTATGAAGATTGAACATTATAATATAACATAAATATAAATATAAAATTAAAATGGGTCATTAATGTTCAATTTAGTACACATTAAATTCAACTTTTATTTCAAGGTCGACGGAAAATTTTTTCATTATTATTAACAAATTCGATTGAATACTTTAGCTACAGGTTATGCAATGGGAAAGGATTATTCAATTGGTAAAATGAATATATTCAAAATGACAGGATTGGCGTGTTTCAGATATACAGTAGAATCTCGATAATTTGACACTCGATAAATTGAATCTCTCGATAATTTGAAGTTCTTTCAGTTCCCTTGAATAACACTTGATAATTTGAAAAAAATCAACGTGTTCTGACCCCTCGATAATTTGAAGTTTAGCTGTGACATCTTGCTCAATAACCTCTTTAATTTGAAGTCAAATCACCCAAACACGCTATAATTTGAGTCCCCACTCTACTGTGATCCGTTTCACTTGCACTTGTCTTAATTGAGTTTGCGCGCAGTCTCCTTAGAATTGCGTTGAACTAAAACCGGTTTCGAATTAAAAAATGAGTGAAAGAAAGAATAAGGTCTTTTCAATGAGAAAAGACGTGTAATCGAAGCGGTGGAAAATGGCACATTGGAAAAAGATGTTCCGAAATAGTTCGATATTCTACCATCTACATTGTCCATGATTTTAAGAATAAGAAACGAATCACTGGAAGTGTCTCCAGTATAGGAAGAAAAGGCTTCGTCAAGCTGAATTTCCTCGCCTGGAGAAAAAAGTCTTTCGCTCAGGCTCTCGTTTCCTGCCCTCAGTGCAGAAACAAAACGATGAATTCTTCTCAGCTCTCAACTTATAGAAAACACCCTGGACAATGCTAGGCTAGATGGAAGTCACTAACTCAAATGAAAATTGCGTACTTTTCGAAATGAAATACTCATGTTATTATATACACATAAAGATCATGTTTGTAGAAAATACATAATCGCATATACAATATCATTAGTATCTATGTACTTCTGATCAAACTCTTGTTTTAATTGAATTTCATCCTTACTTACTCCCTCTTGTTTTTTGAACTTTTTTTATTTTGAAACTCTCGGTAATTTGAACTTTTTCGTTGGTCCCTTGAGTTTCAAATTATCGAGAGTCGACTGTATCTAATATAATTTTTTTCAATTTTCCAGAAGTGGATCTGACATTTTCCGATTCAGCAAACAGTTGAACAGTCCAATTATGGATTTTTCCATCATCTACGGGAGTGTCAGTTGTCTCGGGAGACATCAATGTGCTAACTGAGAAAGTGGTATCCGAATAAGTACTTCATATTGAAATAAACAAAATTGAATAACATATTCTCGACTTGCCGAATTTGTTTTTGAGCGCTTGTTCTACTTAAACGCGTGCTATATCGTTCTGACTAAATGTCTGTAATTCTCAACCCGAAAATGATCTCAAACGATAGGGTAAGATGACGAATTCGTTGTCAAATCAATTCTGTGCGTGACCGGCCATCCGTTAGCAAAAATCCTTTCGAAGGGATTGTCCTAAAGAGAAATTAGCCCCGTTTCACTCGTACACTCCGAACCGGACGCTCCTGTAGCGTCGCTCCGATGCGGCACTCCGGAACGGCGTTCCAGAAGCGTGAGGATTGATGCGTGGTCGTCAAATGGAGCAACACTTTTGGATCGCGCATCGATGCGGCATATTTACTGTACGCTCCAAAACTCTCCGTGTGAATGCAAAATACAACAGTTTTGGAGTGGAGCGTGGAATTTCCGCTGTGGCGGAAAAGTGCGTTTTGGTCATATTCTTCTATTAAGGGAACTCCGAGAAAATTATCCAGAGACTACAGAAATTACTTAGGAATGGATGACATAACTTTTTATTTTCCATAAACACGGAAAGCTTTTGTACATGTTCATAAATAATTCTGAATTATCCCTATTCCTCATTGTGTATGTAGGTACTGGTGAAAATGAGCCGACTCAAGTTTATAAACATAAATAACATTTCCAACTGCGAAAATTCGAGAGAACGATAAGCATCTTCTGCTACATATCTCGGTAGATCGGAGTGTGCGTGTGAATACGATACGTTGATATCACAACCAGCACATCTGATCTGGCACGTCGCATCAAATCGACACTTTTGGACTCACGATGGTCTAGCATTCACACGCACAAATTGGAGTTGAGAAATGGAGCGAACGCTCCAAAACTGCCAGGAAACTGTTCGTGTAAACGGCCTATTTTCAGGATGAGTTTGGGTCCCAAATAACTCGGTTGAGTTCGTTAACCAGCCAATTGTACAGAGTGTTCCATAAAATATGCCATTCAAATTTTTGTTCCTCAATATCTCAGAAAAAACGGAACCAATCGAATAAAATGTTACGCGCCAAATGCAAGATGCTCATAACAAGCCTCATGCAAAATTTGTGGCCATATGTGAACAGAACCATAGAAAATGCAATTGGAATATTGAAAGAAGAAACTTTATATTTCCAATTTCCATAAGAGGATATTCCATTCGAGAGAAATTTATTTTTGAGTTAAGATTGATAAACTGAATGTTCATCCAAAATTTCGTGGCCATGTTAACAGATTCATAGAAAATTTAATATTCAAATCAATTCAACATTGAAAGACGAATCTTTATATTTCCATAACAGCATTTTCGATTCGAGTGGAATTTATTTTGAGAATATACTGAATTTTTCATGCAAAATTTCAGGAGGATCGCGTCATCAGACCCATAGAAATCAATTTTTTTCAATTATATTTTGACATATTTGATTTCCTGAATAATTTTCATAATATAATTCCGATTGTAACGAGATTCTGCATTTATATATTTCGTATCAATCTCAAATCCCATATAAAATTGAGCTAATAGTCTAATTGGTCCACCAAAGAACGAGCGCTCAAAAGCTCCTGCTCAGGGCTTTTCTCTCAATTTTTTTTGTGGAATTGCTATATTTTTATTACCAGAATTTTAGAATTGATTTCTTTGTAGATATACTTGATTATAGTCATCAAAATATATAGATCTTCTAATGAATCGAAAAATATGTCATTCGAGTCGATCTTCATTAGAAGATCTGGTCTGACTGATTTTCATTAATAGCACTCGCTAATATTTCAGAATCACATTTGGGCATTATCATATCATATCTAACGACACTATAAATTATTTTGTGCTGAAACTTTCAATAATATACAGTGAACGTCAAAATTATGGAACAAATTCATGTTCTCAAAGAAATTATTTGCAAACAATCTGCAAATCAGGACAATTTTTTTGTTTCTCACCAAATTTTTATGCATTTTGAAAGATTTTTGTTGCAACTTGTGCCATCCCCATTCAATCTCCAACACATGACTCACTTTCCCTATTCAAAAAAATTAAAGGAATGATGGGAATGGCACAGGGTGCAACAGAATTTATTCAAAAATGCACAAATCGGTTAAAGTGAAACAAAAATTGACCTGTTTTGAGGATATTGTTGGCAAATATTTCTTTTCTGAGAAAATGGATTGTTCCGAAAATTTGACGCGCACTGTATAACAACCATAGGCAAACTATAGTAGTTCATCAATGAAAACAGCACAATCTGAATGTATCTATCTCATAATCGCGCCACTGAATTGCGTTACTCGGGCCGAATCGGACAACAACAGTGTGGGCCGAAGCGACCAAATACAGAGACTAAATCGATGATTTGGCACCCTTGATCTAGATATAACATCTTTCTGCGAATTTTCACTTTCCAAACTGAATTGCTTTCATTGGGAAAATGATCTTTCTGCGTTTTTCTTTGAGTATAATAGTTAGATACAAATTATTTCCACTTGAAACTTTTATTTAATTTTTATCGAATCTAATCACAATAATTCAAGAATAAATCAGTTCCAATTGAGCAATATACACTTCGTGGAAAGATAATAAAGATTGTGCAGTTTTTATTGGTTTCCAAGTAATAAAGAGATTATCAACTATAAACTGAACACATTTTCATGCGAGAATTTCTCACATTACACAAGTGAATTCAAATGTCGACTTTTCTTGATGATTATTTTTACCAAAACAGGTGAGATCATATGTTGAAGACAAAATCACCCTTTGCCAGCCAGCAAATATTCACATTTGTGATGGCTCAGATAATGAAAACAAGATTTGCTTGCTCTTCTTCAAAGCAAGGTACCATAGAAGCTCTACTACGAAATATGAAAACTGGTAAGTTTATATCAATGCAATTATTATCTGTTATGATAAGTGCGATAATTCAGTATATTAAAGCTCGTCGAAAACAACTATTACATATCAGAGGTGAGTAAATGATAATGATAAGCAATGTTTTTGGGGAGTTTTTCTCGGTTTTGAAGGGCTATTGTTTGCCCCCTCATTTTTTACGCTAATGGAAAAAGTTCGGTTTTGATACGCCCATTTGAACCGCCAATGTTTTCCACGCAAAAAAGGTACTTTTAGTCATACTCATCGACCCTTTTTGAGAAAAAATAACTTTTATGTTGAAGAACATGGTACATTCTTATTGTTAGTAAAAAAAATTCAAGAATATTAATTTATGAAACAAATCCGGAAAATAGGGTTTTTTTGAATGAGTAGAAAAATCCTGATACGAGCCGTAGGCGAGTCCTGGAAATCTGCGAGGTCAAAAAAAACTCTTTTCGGACGTGTTGCGTACATATTTTTTCGTCAACCGTGAAGACATAGAGGGTTTTCCAATAAGAGGTGCTATTTTTATATTCAAAGAAAAATGCCATTTTTCAAAATGAATGATCCGATGTTTATTTCATTATAAAGAAGAACCTATGCCGTTAATAGTGGAACGCTTACAGGACCATATCCTTTCAATGAAATTTTCCTTAAACAAATCGTAAAGTGCCTGCCCTATGTCATCGATAGCCTCACGAATTCTATCTCTGAGGTCTTGAACGACGCTGGGCTATTGGCGTAGACCCAAAGGAAGAAGTCGCAAGGTGTTAAATCACAAGATCTCGGTGGCCACTTGTCTAAGTGATCACCCCTTCGGGAGGTAACACGGTCCGGAAACTTTCCCGCAAGAGATCTGTGGTTTCGTTCTTGTTGAACGAAAACGTTGTCCAGATCAATACTATCCATTTTCGGCCATAAAAAAATCATTAATCATCTCTTGATAGCGCAATCCATTCACCGTAACTGCTGCTCGAGCCTTTCGGCTACAGCAGCATATTCTCGGCTGTTCTTGAGCTATGTGCACGGGGTTTTTTCTTCACATCACTAACTTGTCCCAACAGCTCCAATTTTTTCACCAATTTCTTTATTGCGGTCCGAAAAGATGCTTCACGGCGACCCAAAAATGTTCAAGTTTTATGAACCGTCAAATTGCGAAAATTTTACTATTTTTATAATGATTTTTATTAATTTCAATGCGTTCTTGAAGCGTGTATCGTTCTATTTTTATTAATGGCGTAGTTTCTACTTGTCAAATGTCAAAAAATGACGTCTTCGAACGTGACATCTACCGAAATAGCGGGCTATTCAAAATAACATCTCTTATTGCTGTTTTCCATTCATTTTTGCGATTGGAGGTATGCAACTTTTGACGACTAATTTCATATGAACTATGTGATGAACTGCATTTATCAAAGTCATACTTACTTCCTGGACTATGCCAGGAACGGCTTTTGCCGGACGGTGGCGAAAAAAATTATTTCAAAAAATTGATTGTGGTTTTCAACATAAAGTTGATTTTTTCTCGACAACAGTCGACTATAGAGCGTATGACCAGGAGTACCTTTCTTGTGTATAAAACATTGTCGGTTCAAATGAGCGTCTCTAAAACCATTTGGGTAAATGTGAAAGTTGCGGAGAAAACCCCACTAACTCGTCCAAACCTCCACATATTTAGACTTATGGAAAAAAAACCACAAAATGAGGCTGATCAGAAATGTTCACGTGAGCTGATTTCTGTACGATAAAAAAAAACGATTTTTTCCAAATTCCACACCCTGTACCTAATAAAAAACGGTGCATTTCAGAGGGTTAGTATATTTTTGGATGAGTTATAACATCACAACAAAAGTTTGTCACTAACACTCTGTGTAAATGTAGAATATGGATGAATATTTTTCACTTCGTGATGTGAAAACTGATAATAACTACTTCAATTCAATCTGCAGAGACTGATTATAAAAATTCAACAATTCTGTACTGCTTTCAGTTGGCTAGCCAGGACCAATCCTGCAGATACCGCTCGTGTAGAATCCAAAACTTTCATATGCACCGAAAAGAAGTCAGAAACCATTCCAACACCCGCAGATGGTGTCAAGGGGACACTTGGCAACTGGATGGCACCTCAAGAAATGGATAAAGCAGTTGTAGAACGTTTTACAGGATGTATGAAGAAACGAACCATGTACATAATACCCTTCTCAATGGGTCCGGTTGGATCATCCTTGTCAAAAATTGGTATTCAGATCACAGATTCCGCATACGTTGTTGCCTCTATGAGGATTATGACAAGGATTGGGCAAGATGTAGCAAAGATCATGACAGAAAATACAGAGTTTGTGAAATGTCTTCATTCAGTTGGTACACCAGCTAATGGAATTGTGGAAATGCCAAGTTGGCCATGCGATCCTGAAAGGACGCTCATTTTACACAAGTAGGTGTTAATATTTTAGGTTGAAAGGATTGAGATTTTAATGTTTTATTTTATGTTGCAGACCGCAGGCAATGGAGATTGTATCGTATGGAAGTGGATATGGTGGAAATTCCTTGTTGGGGAAGAAATGTTTTGCACTCAGGATAGGGTCAACTATTGCTAAAAGAGAAGGATGGCTCGCTGAACACATGCTGGTATGTAAAGATAAACATACATCGAACAATATAAATATGTAAAAACGAGTAGGTAAATAAAACATCACGATTAGAAATTAAGCCGGAAGAAAGCTACGGGGAAGCAGATTGGTTAGTACAACTGTTTACTGGACCTCTTGTGGGTTCGGAATCATTTCTGGGAATACCTATTGACGTAGCAAAAGGGAAAATAACTGACAAAATGAACTCTAACTAGACTCCTTCTTTGAAGGCTTTCAAAAGTTTTTTTGTATGGATGGCTTAGTCAACCAGGCCCAGAACAAAAGAAAGCTTAAATCGGAAATGTTCGAACCATAAACTGACAGAGGTCGTGCTGGACCCAAAGAATATAGAATAGTTTATGCTATACTTCACGGTAAGATCTGAGCAGAATAAAACTTGTCGGGTGCTGAAAGCTTTTCTATACAAATGATTATTTATGGCTGATAAAAAGTAATGAAGAGAAAAAATGACCTCAAATTATTCTTACCGTATCGGCTAACTTTTAGATGCCCTCGAATTTGGCTCAATTGCATTAATGCTTTCAAGTTCGTTATAATATCTGTACATTCGGCCACTAGGGGAATATAATTTAATAGTTCTCTGATCGATATAATTATACAAATAAGAGCTTCCATAAGACAACTATATATGAATAAAATTTATATTAGTTTGAAGATGTCTAGCAGGAACGTTGGGACCTTCTGCTGATGGACAAAGTTCTTATTCTCCTTTCCATCTAGGTCAAAATCCTGTTTCCTCATCGAGAATTCACCTCTTCCTAAGTCGATATCCTCGCTCCATCTATTTCAAGGTCAGCCAACACTTCGTCGCCTATTTGGTGACTTAACTCTTGAAATTTCCACTAATGTGTCCTGATTCATTGTTCTAAATGGTGGTTCCATTCCACTTTCCTTCGTTCATCCCACTCATTGATATTTTCCGCCTTGCATGCATTTCTGACCTTTTCACAAAGTTCTTCATCCCTAATGTTTGGGTACTTTTCATCTCAGAACCCCCATTTCTGTAGCCTTCAAGAGTTGTCTAATCTTGGTTGAGGAGTCGTCCCCGCGGTGTATGTCATGAATGGTCTCAGGTCGTCTTTAAACATCCTACCAGCTTTTGACAATAGCGACTTGCTGTCTTTCTTTCTCGTTCCAAAGACTGTCAAACAGAAATCTAAGTATTTGAATGATGACTTCCAGTTTGCATCTAAAAGCTTCTTCGACGTGGTCATACACTTTGTATTCTAGACTGAGGTCAGAATATTGAATTTTTTTAGGTGGTATTGATTACATGTAGAAGTCTATGGAGGTTCTCTTCATTCTAGGCTGCTATCATTGCATCATCTGCATACCAAAGTAGTTGGACCTTCTTGTCACCCATTTTGTAGCCTCTTTCTTAGCTCATTTTTTCGATGATTTCATCCATTAGGAGGTTGAACAGTAGCTCAATGAGTCCCCTTGTCAGCTACCACTATTTATTGACATGTCTGCTGTTAGTTGGCCGTTCATCGACGGAGTGATTTCTGATATTTTTACAAATAAAATATAAAAAACTCGATTTTATAGTGTATCGAATTACCTTCAATACGTTTCACCTGCTAAAGTCAACGCGACCCAAACTTCAAAATTGGTGAATGTGTTGAGTTCTCTGCAGAGTAAGAAATAAACATAGAGATGCCCCTACGCGTGAAAAGTGCTGCATTGTAATCAACCAAGCTCTAGAGTGAGATGGAAAGCATTTCACTGTCACAATAGGGTGAAGTGAACAATAGGTTAGATTTTCATTTCCACAATTTCTGAATATAATACGATATTTTCCTAATTTTGCCATAGCTATAATTACCGGAATACTCTTAAGCAACAACAAATTGCTACGAAATCAGTAAAATAATTCAGTTCATGAACGGTCAAATCGAAACATAAATGTAAACACGACTCTTCGAATGACTGAACAGCAACTCAAGGATGTTGACAAAATGACAGAATTGTCCATAGAAGACTCTAGCTGTTAGTACCATAGTAGGGGTGCTGTAGTCCGATTATCCCTATACGGAATAAAGGTATGACACAAGTTCGCAACGCTTTCATAAACAGATTCTACTTAGCTGCGTCAACAAATGCGTGAAGGAATTTCTAGGTTTACTTCTTGAACTGAGGTTGAGGTCGTCCATAGAGAAAACTTTCATAAAATAACGAAGGTCTGCCTACCTTGGGGGTTTTATTCCAAATTTTTGTACATTTGATTCCAGCTTTTTATTATATCTAAGTTTTCCATCGTATTGTTGCAGATCCTTGGCATCACCAAAAATGGCGTGAAACGCTACATAGCTGCTGCGTTCCCTTCTGCTTGCGGCAAGACAAATTTGGCTATGATGACGCCTACACTACCAGGATATAAAGTGGAATGTGTCGGTGATGATATCGCCTGGATGCGTTTCGATGAAAACGGAAAACTTAGAGCTATCAACCCTGAAAATGGCTTCTTCGGAGTAGCTCCTGGTACCTCCCACTCAAGCAACCCCATAGCAATGAAGACCATTTTCAAGAATACCATCTTTACCAATGTTGCGAAAACTAGTGATGGTGGGGTATATTGGGAAGGTATGGAAAATGAAGTCGATGAAAATGTAGAAATAACTGATTGGCTAGGAAAACCCTGGAACAGGAAAACAAGTAAAACACCAGCTGCGCATCCGAACTCCAGGTAATATATTAAGAAAATTGTCGGAATAAATTAATTTATGAGAAGTTATTGAAAGTCACCTTACATAGATCAATACCAATTCCTCTTAATTTGCAAATTATTTATCCAACTGCATTAACTAATGAATTTTTCATTCCTCACATAACGAAGTTCCATAGAATCATTGCGGACTGTGTTCCGAAAATGTTTAATTTAATCAAAAGTAGCAGGTACCTCTATCAGTACTAGAAAGTAGGTGGCCAAAGTGTACGTCCTCAGTTTAACGGACACGAAGTTGATCAATATCCGTTAAAATACACGATTTCTCTCATTTGAATGTATGTTTGTCATGGACAACCGAACACAAACTATACTCCGTTCACGAAAGGTTGAGCACATAGTAGGCGTTTCTTTATTTATCTGAAGTTGGCAGTATTTGCTGTCATAACGTAAAATAAATTCAATGTTGCCGAATGTACCCGGCCTCGTTGAACGAACTTGCGAGTTATCAGACAACTCTATGCAATATTGACAACATTGCGTATCAATCTGACAAGAAAATAAACATCATAACCTGAAATTTCAATATACACAGTGGAATATGTCAAATTATCATGGCCAACCGACGGCTCAACCTTTCGTGAACGGACTATAGGCATTAAGAAGAAATACAAACACACAAATATTTATATGTTATGTTACAACTGTACTGAAACATTAAATATTAAATTTTGTCAATTGTGTCTCTAGTGCAAAATGAAAATGTATTTCAAACAAGATTCGTTCTGAAACATTAAAAATTAAATTTTGCCAATTGTGTCTCTTGTGCAAAATGAAAATGTATTTCAAACAAGATTCGTACTCAATTTATAATGAGGACAACGGAAAAATTTGGTAATCAACTCGTTTATTAATCTAGCGATTAATGATCTCGAACTAAAAATTGCTACATTGATAAGGCGATTACATGTTTTTTCCAGTCGAGCACATTATGAATTGGGTATAAATTTTTGGTTGAAATACATTTGTATTTTGCGCAAGAGATACATTTGACATAGTTTGTGTTCGGTTGCCAACGAATTATACATCAAAATAGGAGAAATCGTGCATTAAAATGGGTCATTATTGATCATATTTTTGTAAATTAAACTGAGCGTAACTTTATATGCTGTAATTAGCAATATCGAATTTATTCATTCTCTATCCTCCAGATTCTGTACTCCTGCAAAACAATGCCCAATAATTGATCCACAATGGGAATCCCCAGAAGGAGTACCAATTTCTGCTATTCTATTTGGCGGTAGAAGACCAGCTGGGGTTCCACTCATTTCTGAGGCCAAGAACTGGAACCACGCTGTTTTCATGGGAGCTTCACTCAGAAGTGAAGCCACTGCTGCAGCTGAACACAAGGTAGGTACCTACTCCAGAAAAATAACTGTTTCTATCAATATCAATCACTATGGAAAGTTTCAAATATTTTGCACAAATCTGTGATCATATGTACCTACAAAAAAAAATTGTCGCTAAAATCGGTACTTCCCGGGCGCTATTTATTCTAGAGTAGCATTTCCTGGCCTAGTCGGAGAAGTATGTATTTCCCTTAGACTATACAGGGTGTCCCGAAAACAATGGATAAGCCTGCAACTATAGATAGACACTGTCGAGGTCTAACTCATTTCAAATTTTGACCTTAATGAAAATTCCACGGTTTCCGAGATATTCATGGTTTTCGTATTTTCAGAAAATTTCCGAGTGTGATTAGTTTTTCTAGTGCCATTTAAACAAATGAAGATGTATTTCGATATGTTTTTTTAATTTCACCTGACATAGTTCAGCTATCGGAAACAAAGAATTAAATTCATCAAACTAGTGTCAAAAGTTGAAAACTCGTGAATTACAAAGAAAAATTGAAAACTAAATGAAATTTCCTTCAAGTTTGATGAGCCACAGTGTAAAAAAAATGTAGGACGCCCCTGGTACACATCATCTTAAAAACTTGCTCAGTTATTGCAGATTCCAAAAGGTAACATAAGCCTAGGCATTCTGTAGTTTTTCATTTTCGTATTTACTTGATTACCAAATAGTCGAAAAATTTAGAAAAACTGTTTTTGTTGTAATCGTTATTCTGAGCTCATGTGTTAAAGTCCGGGGGCCATTTTGTTGGAATCTAGTGGAAAATTACGAAAATTATTTTTACTTTGAAAAAAGCAGTAGCGTATCGTTTCTCTGGTTGAATAGAAATATGGCATTATTTGCATTCAACACCCTGTATCTCGAAAACGTTACCGGACCTAATTGTATTTGACATAATTTCTTATTTTCTTACATTCTGTGCAGTGTTAAAAGGAAAATATAACCTTAAAAAATACCCTGTGTTGCTACAATAGAGGTATGTGGAATATCCATTGCAAATAAAATAAAACGAATTATTACCAAATTACTATTCGATGGAAAAAATAAAACGAATTAGTGCCAATTGCTTATTCATTGGAAATGAATAAAGAATTCGAAATAAAACAATGAGTTCAGTCATTCATAGCTCAAATTTATTCATAAAAAATTAAACCCTGCTTGCATAGAACAATAATAACACTTTTGTGGACACTCATTCACAGTCAGTAAACATTTATTACAATATCCAAATCATAAAGCTAGTCAATTCAATATAACAGTAAAAAAATTTCAAAAAAGTATCAGTAAAACAATAGAACAATAACAACACTTTTATGAAAATTCGTTCACAGTCAGTTTCAAAACTATTGTCATTAGAAGTTAAATAAAATTAAAATTACCTAGGTTACTGACTGTGAACGAGTGTCCACAAAAGTGTTATTATTATTATGAATAAATTTGAGCTATGAATGACTCAACTCATTGTTTGATTTCGAATTCTTTATTCATTTCCAATGAATAAATAATTGGTACTAATTCGTTTTATTTTTCCATGGAATAGTAATTTGGTAATAATTCGTTTTATTTTATTTGTAATGAATATTCCACATACCTCTATCGTAGCAACACAGGGTATTTTTTAAGTTGATATTTTTCTTTTAACACTGTACAGAATATAAGAAACTGTAATGTAAGAAATTATGTCAAATACAATTAGGTCCGGTAAGGTTTCCGAAATACAGGGTGTTGAATGCAAATAGTGCCATATTTCTATTCAACCAGAGAAACTATACGCTACTGCTTTATTCAAAATAAAAATTATTTTCGTAATATTCCACTAGATTCCAACAAAAATGGCCTCCGGACTTTAACACATGAGCTCAGAATAACGATTACAACAAAAACAGTTTTTCGAAATTTTTCGACTATTTGGTGATCAAGTAGTTACGAGAATGAAAAACAACAGAATACCTAGGCTTATGATACCTTTTTGGAATCTGCAATAACTGAGCAAGTTTTTAAGATGATGTGTACCAGGGGCGTCCTACATTTTTTTACACTGTAGCTCATCAAACTTGAAGGAAATTTCATTTAGTTTTCAATTTTTCTTTGTAATTCACGAGTTTTCAACTTTTTACACTAGTTTGATGAATTTAATTCTTTATTTCCGATAGCTGAACTATCTCATGTGAAATTAAAAAAAACCATATCGAAATACATCTTCATTTGTTTAAATGGCACTAGAAAAACTAATCGCACTTGGAAATTTTCTGAAAATACGAAAACCATGAATATCTCGGAAACCGTAGAATTTTCATTAAGGTCAAAATTTGAAATAAGTTAGACCTCGACAGTGTCTATCTATAGTTGCAGGATTATCCATTGTTTTCGGGACACCCTGTATACAGGGTGTCCCGGGAAGAATGCGACAAACAGAAACCATGAATCAAGGGCATCAAGGAGGACTCGTAACAAGAGGTTTTAATAGTTTGAGGGCCTTCGTTTGGGATATACAGGGTGATATTCATCTTATGGCTGAAATTTCAAAGTTCAATAACTCTCAAACTATTCGAACGAATTATTTCAAATTCGGAAGTTTTGTCACCCTTTACGATTGCCATCTTTCAATATTACAGAAATTGAATAAATCAGATCCGGACTAGGAAAATTTTGGACTTTCTCTATTTTCATGAATATTGAAACACCCTGTAGGTGAACACTATGTTTTTATATCATTTTCGTAACCACAAAGAATCAATTAATGAGAAAAATTCAAAATCTTTGCTTGGCACGTTCATACAGGGTGATCAAGAAGTGAGCAAAAAACATTACCTCGTGAGTGAAATTTCAAAGTTCAATTACTCTTGAATTATTTGACCGAATTGTTTCAAATTACGGGGTTTTGTCACCCTTTATGATTGTCATCTTTCAATATTTCAGAAATTAAATAAATCAGATCCGGACTAAACAAATTTTGGACTTTTTATATTTTCATGAATAATGGAACATCCTGTAGGTGAACACTATGTTTTTATTTCATTTTCATAACAGGAAAGAATCAATTAATGAGAAAAAAATGACAAAACTGTAAATTTCGAAGTAATTTCAGATAAAATCAAGATTTATCGAACTATGAAATTTAACTCGTAAGGTCATGTTCCTAGATCACTCTGTATGACAGTACCAAGCAGAGATTTTAAGTTTTCCTCATCAATTGATTCTTTATGGTTACTTAAATAAAAAAAAACATAATGATCACGTACAGGGTGATACACTATCAACAAAAATTGAGAATGTCTGAAATTTTTCTAGTCCGGATCTGATTTATTCAAATTCAGAAATATTGACAGATGGCAATCGTGAAGGGTGACCAAACTTCCAAATTTGAAATTATTCGGTCGAATAATTTGAGAGTTATTGAAGTTTGAAATTTCACTCATGAGGTAATGTTTTTTGCTCACTTCTTGATCATCCTGTATGACCGTGCCAAGCAGAGATTGTGAATTTTCTCATAAATTGATTTTTTGCGGTTACGTAAATGAAAAAAACATAATGTTCACGTACAGGGTGTTCCTATATTCATGAAAATAGGAAAAGTCCAAAAATTTGCTAGTCCGGATCTGATTTATTCAATTTCTGAAATATTGAGATATAGCAATCATAAAGGGCGACAAAACTCCCAAATTTGAAATATTTAGGTTCAATAATTCAAGAGTTATTGAACTTTGAAATTTCACTCCTGAGGTAATGTTTTTTGATCACTTCTCGATCACACTGTATGACCGTGCCAAGCAGAGATTTTGAATTTTTCTCATTGATTGATTCTTTGTGGTTACGAAAATGAAATAAAATCATAGTGTTCACCTACAGGGTGTTCCAATATACATGAAAATAGAAAAAGCCCAAAATTTTGATAGTCCGGATCTGATTTCTTCAATTTCTGAAATATTGAAAGATGGCAATCGTAAAGGGTGACAAAACTTGCAAATTTGAAATCATTCGGTTCAATAGTTCGAAAGTTATTGAACTTTGAAATTTCAGCCATCAGATGAATATCACCCTGTATATTACAAACGAAGGCCCTCAAACTATTAAAACTTCTTGATGAGAGTCCTCCCTGATGTACTTGATTCATGGTATCCTTTTGTCGCATACTTCCCGGGACACCCTGTATACTTAGTCTAAGGTATTTCTCATGTATCTATTTATACGTATTGATAAAAGGCATTTCAAAGTTCCTGACTTAATAGTAATTTAATTTACGTAACAAGTCCGGAAAGTAGGATTTTTTGGACAAGTAGACAGAATTTTAGGACGAGACATAGCCGAGTCCTTTAAGTCTGCGAGTCCAAAAAACCTATTTTCGGACGCGTTGCGTACACTATTCTTTCAACAACCGTGAAGAAACACCATTGAATTGATGAATTATTGCGAATTGCGATATAAAACATGCCAACTTTTGGCCACTAATTTTTGATGACCTGTCAGCCGTTATTTCGGAGAGCTATGGGTGATCAACTGCATTCAAATCATATTTACTTCCCAGCCTAGTCCGGGAAGTGCTACTTTCTCAGAGAAAGAGCGTCCAGGAAGTGGGTACTTCCCGGACGGTTACCGATAAATAATATTATTAAATCAGAATTTTGATATATTGATTTCTTTATAGGGTAAAATAATAATGCACGATCCATTTGCAATGAGACCATTCTTTGGTTATAACTTTGGACACTACTTGAAGCATTGGTTGAGCATGGAGGAACGAACAACAAAACTTCCCAAAGTATTCCTTGTTAATTGGTTCAGAAAAAGTAATGAAGGAAAATTTTTGTGGCCCGGATTTGGAGAGAACTGTAGAGTTTTAGACTGGATTTTGAGAAGACTGGACAACGAAGACTGCGCTATGAAAACACCCATTGGTTTTATTCCCAAGAAAGGTTCTTTGAATCTGATGGATTGTCTGATATAGATTTTGATGAACTATTTAGAGTGGATCCTGAATTTTGGAAACAAGAGGTAATTAATTTCATTATCATTAGTCCAAGCATCGAAAAGTATTTCCTGATGTTATTTCCGGCATTGTATTTAGAATACAATGATACCAACAAGGTGCTGCTCGACCCCATTTCCCTATTCAAAAATGAGAGCTATTAGGGGTTGCGGCTAGAGAACACCCTTATTTGTCCCTCTTTCAACAAAATTTGACCTGTCCGAGCGTTTTTTTGTTATTCCACCCCTAAGCTCAAACTTCGGGTTGGGAAGTTATGGATGGCTTACTCTGCTCTAACTGACTGGATGCAGTTGTCTTATTGAAATAATGTAGTGTTGTCTCTTTCACAACGTTAGAAGTGGCAATATGGTAGGGAACCTGCAGTAGGCGCATCGAATTATTTAATGTGTCAGGCTACCAGTGACACTCGATGCAAGTACTTGCGGTTGCCTACCATACTTCCTCAGTTTAGCCTCTCTCAACGACGAGAGAGACAAGACTACATTAATGCAATCAGACAGCTGGATTCAGTCAGTTACAGCACGTGAAACTTTCGAATATACATCTGCTCAACTTGCCTGCAAAATTCTGTGTCTGATTCATTGTATACCGTATCTTTCCGATGTGAATTTCCAAACCCTGAAATAACTTACATAAATCCTATTATCTTATTTCTGCTTGATGAAGCATACATTTAAATTTCATATGTTTTTTCAACGATCTTCATTAAATCAATTATTTTGTTACAGGTAAACGCTATTGAGAAATATTTCCAAGAACAAGTTGGACAAGATTTACCTCAATCTATCAAAGAAGAATGTCAAACTCTGAAGAAAGAATTAAATGGTTTCTGAGAGACCACATTAATATTATCTCAATTTACATTAAGTATTTTTTTAAACATATTTTAATAATTTTTATTTGTATATAGTATGTATAAGAACCTCTTAAAAAGCTTACTGTATTATTAAGTTAAATTTTCTTGTGTGTCAGTGAGGTTGATTATATAATAAATTAAATTAATGAAAGATTTTTTTTCATTCAAATATAATAGTACGGTGAAGACATTGTCGAGGCAATGAGATAGGTATATTCAAGAGCAAGTGACTTGAAAGAGAAATATTATTGGAATTTGGGGGGCTCATATCTTTTCAACTAAGACAGGTCGCTACTTATTTTTTCACTAAAATTGTTCAGGAGATCAATATGAGTACAAAGATACCAAAATTTGATGGATATCTGCTGAATCCCAAAACTCAAGCAGTTTTAATTTTTTCCATAACGTTCCACCTATTTCAAAAATGTGAAAAAATTCAAGGGTGTAACAGAGGAAATTTATTACATTTTTATATAATAAACAATGGCGGAGGATACTTTTGAAAAACACCGAAAAACAAATGACTATAATTTTATTTTTCTTCTGAAAATCGAATTTTCAGCTGAAATTCATGAAAAAAATAATACATCTATTCCTTCAACAGGAAAGAATCGAGGAAAAAATCATAATTCGAGAATTTGGGATTTCACCATGAAAAAAAATGGAAAAATGTTTTTTAAAAATATCTCAAAAATGGCTCAAAATGAATAGCCAAAATGTAGGCTGAATTATTTTCATTTGATGTCACTAATACTGATAATAACATCAGTATGCTTATTCAACCCATTTAAAATATTACGTCCAGAAAAAAACTTCAACCACAAATAATTTATATACTCTGTCTGTAATACTGGAAATGATCACATAATTAACTAATAATACAAGCATAATGCAATAACCCACTAAAGATAAACATCTACCTTAAACTATGAATGAAATATTCAAATATAATAAGACAATACATAATACTTCTCACTGGAAAGAATGAATATAAAAATATATAATCTATTTTCAATGCCTAGCCATAAATAAATAAAATAAATCAGATCATGACAAAATTCCTAAACAAAATAAATTTAGCCTACAGAATCCTTCAGAACTTTTCTAGTCATCGATAATGGTGTAAAAGTACTCTTATTAGGTGATGGGTTCAACTTATTCGTTATGTGAACGAAGGGCTCATAAAGAGACTTTCTCTCAAAAGCACTTACAGTGAAGTGTCTCAGTTTTTCTCGGTTGCACCAAGCAGTTGCCTTGCTTATAGTCGACTCGAATCCATTGTTCTCAACTTCTTTAGTTTTATTAGCAATGACAGTAATAATGACCTACAACAGTTTCTTATCAAATAAACATAATATAACTCTTGTGAAAATTAACCTCTTTTTTGTCCTTGTTTCTATCAATATCCTTCTTCAATGCTACAAGTATATCCAGTGACTCTGATTTTTCAGTATCATAAACAAGAATATATCCATCTGCCCAAGCTAAGTAGTGTCTTGGCAATTGTTGATTAGTCGTTCCATTAGCAGTACTTGTATGTGAAAGTTCTATTCCTGCTGTATCATAAAATCTAACTTTTTCTCGCGTACCTTTGTCACATTCAATATTGGCCACGTAAATATCTTCAATAGTGGGATAGAACTCCTGGAATGAATATGATTATTCTGTTATAACGTTAGTCATGAGTAAGATGCCTAAAACATTTTAGACATCTTACTCATGAGTATACTAGATTTATCAGGACTTACTGTTTTTGTTGTGACGTTGCCATAAATAACTTGATGTAATATGGCAGTTTTACCCACACCCTTCATTCCACAGACAACCACTTTCGAAGTTCTTCCCATTTGAATTGAAGAAGTAATCGAACTTTGTTATCAAAATAATAACAATAATTGAGGTTATGTTAGGAAGGAGCTGACGTTTGCAAATCATGAAAATGAAGTAAATTTTTCAATCTTTATTATGAAAAAAAATAAATATATCCTATAAACCAATAATAAAATCATTTGAAAGCTTCTCGCGTAGTTTGTTCGTTATATTTCGCAGTTCTAATTTGTTTAAATGTACGTTTTTGTTTTGTTACCACGTTAGTCATCTTTTTCTGTTGTCTCGAGAACAATTCTTCCGGAGTCAGATTCTTCGGTATATGTACATGTCGTATTATTCTTGCGTTGACATAAAAAGTTTCAAATGTTTGTTTTATTCCTAAAAATACATCAATCAATTCAAATCGGCGTTCAGACGCCACTGACCTGACAAACATTCCTCAAATTCTATGATTGAAGATAACCTCAATTATTCGAGTTTTAGCACAAGAATATTGAAATCAGAAATGATATGATAAGTTGCAGCAATTACCTCTTGCGTCGAAAAAAGTAACATCCTCCATATTTATATTCATCATACCATCTACAGTTACAATTTTTCCTGTCACGACTGCTTCGTTCCTCAGATCTATTGTTGTGTATTCATCTTCTAAACCAGCGATTACTCCAGCCATTGTATTAAATATATAGAATTTATCATTTCTTGAATGATTAGCCATATCTGAACTGAACTTTCTAATCGAGAATTAAATTAAAAAAGTAATGCATCCACAAAACAGTTCGAATTTGACGCCACTTTTGTTTTTTTTACTTTTTAAGTTAGGTCAAAGACTTGTCTCTGGTTAGGTTATAGGTTGGAGCATAGAATAATATTATTGTTGATGAAAGAACAGTGGCGGTACGTATATTTGACAGTGCTTCAATTACAGAGCAAGCAGAACAAGAATCGACCCCCTGATTCGCACGTAATAAGATTTCTTCATTTATCTCGACTTATGTGACACCTATCGGCTTGGTACAATATTAGGGCAGGATAGACGAAGACACCTACTATGTAAATCTAGATTCAACAAAAGTTCATACTTTGCCTAAGAGATCTGTGAAATTTCATAGGAATTTGAATTTGGTACCATGTACAGGGTATCCCATTTTGGGCACTTTTACGGGATATGTCCGTTATTTTTAACGTTAGCGGGATGCGGTTTTCGCGACAGTGTGCTACTTTTTTGTGAAACTAAGCCCTCTTAGTTTTTGCTATACAGGGTGGAAATGAAAAGTATAACTTGGAGAAATGGTTAAAACGCATTTTTATAAATTTTTTCCGTAGAATCCAGTGGCGTAGTCAGTTTTTCAATTAAACTTTCCGTTTTTGAGTTATTGAGCAAACATATGTTTTTTTTAAATTGGACACCCTATATATTATTTTTTATTTTTATTAAAGCACGATCTCAGCTTTTCAAAAACTTATTATTTTAGGCATTTATTTCAAAACCAAGCTCAGAATTCAAGATTTTGTAATTCACAAAAATGTAGCACACTGTCGCGAAAACTGCATCCCGCTAACGTTAAAAATAACGGAGATATCCCGTAAAAGTGCCCAAAATGGGATACCCTGTACAAAGTTAATTATTTTAAGTAGGGTTTTTTCGAGTACTATACACAGGGTGTCTACTTTCCAAGTGAACAAACTTCGGAGGGTGATTATACGAGTGAATTGTAACAAAAAACTGTCATATAACACATGGTCGAAATGTTGACAGTTATTTATTATTCATTTAACATTTCTTGATTTCACGAAAAATTTCAAGTTTTTTCTCTAAAATGAACATTATTCAGTTTTCCTTGTAGTCTCATCAAATTTGACCATATATTCGGAAAGGGCAATAAATTTGCTACAAGATGAGAGAGTCTGTGTGCAGAAAACACTCTTATTGCAGGCGTGGTAAGGAGAAGAATATCACGATTCTGAAGTTAACAAAATCAGTCATATTTTTTCCAATGGTTTTTTCGATGAAATATTAATAATTATGCACACGTCTTTCTCTTCAGTAAAAAATACCTCATTCAGTGTATTTTCGAATGACATGTGTGTTTTCTGCACACAGGTCGCATACTCTCTTATCTTGCAGCAAATTTATTGCCCTTCCGAATATATTGTCAAATTTTATGAGACTACAAGGGAAACTGAATAATGTTCATTTTAGAGAATATTGAAATCAAGAAATGTTAAATTGAAGAATAAACGGTCAACATTCAGACAATGTGTTATATGACATTTTCTGTTGCAAATCACTGGTATAATCACCCCCCGAAGTTTGTCCACTTTAAAAGTAGACACCCTGTATTAGGTATATCATGTTCTTTTTGAAATATAAATGTTACGTTATTTTGAGAATCACAATTCATTTTCAGATAATTGTTCTTCCATTTTATTTTAGGTAAAAATAGGAGAACGGGTGATATTTTTGCAACTTAGTTCAAATATTTGGGAATTTGAATACAATACGCCTTCTTGTATTTGCATGCCTAACATTTGCTCGTACCTAATTTAAAGGCAGTCGTAGTGTTATTTCAGACAAGGCAGCCATAGATTAAGATCTAGATTTATCTATGAATGCAGCCGACACTGATGTAATTTTCAACAGAGCTTGAAATAGCGCAAAGTGCTTTGTTTTATTAATTTTAATAAATTTGGATTGGCACGTATTTGCATAGGATTGAGGAAAAAACTGTATATGCCTACATCTTTGCATTCTTGAAACCACCTCGAAAGTGTTCCTAAATCGGTGAATGTTCAAATTTAATTACTTACAGCTACTTTATAAATTAAATCTTTAGACAATTTCATTAGAATTGAAAACAATAATCGTCCTACAAAAATTATGATTCTATCAAAACTCCCAAAAATATCAACAACTACAAGGTCTAAAAAAATTATTACTAACCGGCTTATTTTTTCATTGTTGCTTAGCAAATATTTCATTTATGAACTGATTACATTGTCCTACAAATTGAGTGGTATATTTTTCTAGTCCTACGCTCGGAAATTGTCAATTTTTAGTTATCATTTTAAATTGTGGGTTCTGTGGTACAATTTCTGAGGTAGGACTGGAAAAACGTACCATTCAATTTGTAGGACAATATGACCAGTTCATAAAGGAAATATTTGCTAAACAACAGTATAAAAATCTGCCGGTTAGTAATAATTTTTTTTGACCTAGTTGTTGATATATGTTGGGGGTGGGGGACACCTTGATAGACTCATCATTTTTGTGGTACAATTATTGTTTTCAATTTGTAATAAAATTGTTTCAAGATTTAATTTATTAAGTAGCTGATGTCAGTAATAAAATTTGGACATTCACTCATTTAACACTTTTGAGGCGTCTCGTCAAAATGAAGCTACTCACAACTATTCAGATTGTTAGTAATCATTATGAAAAACAAGCGCTGGCCCTTGGACTAGTACATGAGAAAAAATATTCTTCTGTCAGTTAAATGGTAGAATTGACCATTTCATACTGCAACCAAACAATAATGATTATCAACAGCTATCTTTGATTGAACAGTGAAATTTTTCATCATTGCTTGAATAAATAATTTTATTGGAGCTTAGTTCATTGAGTCAAACAGATAGTTATTCTCATAGATCAAAGTCTTCAAACCATGGAAGCAAATCATTTTCAAGAATCCTTCATTTAATTATTTCAACCAAACAAGGTATTCTCCGAAGGAACATGAAAATGTATTATTTTTGAAGGACTGGTTCAAGTAATAGTTAATTTGAAGTGATCGTACTGTTTGAATTCATACAAGATTAGGGTCGAATATCAATTCAAACAAAAACTACCTTCCGTGAAATAAACTGATTTCTTCAGGCAAATTTATTTTGGTAGCGCCAACTATATATTATATTGACGTGCGAATTTAACCTGATAGACGCTAAAAGTGACGTTTCTGGACCATCAAGATTTCAGATTGATCCAGAAATCTTTCTTGTTTGAACACGATGAATAACCACCACTTTGATTCGAGAAACGAACTATTTCATATTTCATATAATTAATATGCAAGGGTGCGACAGTTAAGGCTTTTTTTGGAGGGAAAGTGAATGTGATTATTGAAAATTGTTTTGTTTATTCGATGAACGTGTTTTCTTGTGAAGTGATATGGATTCATACGACGACGTACACAATAATGGATGTCTGCTGGGGGACTTGATGAGATCTTTACTAATCCGAAAGGTATAGGCTCTGAAATTTGCAGATTTATTTTTTTCTCCCGCTCTTATTTTCCGAATTATGATGATGTATTACTCATAATTATACTCTATTTTGTTTGGTAATGAGATTCATATTTTATAATTAGCTCACTTTATGTTTGTGAAGTGAATTGTATATTATATTATTTTATATTTCATATACCAGTAGAATCCGTTTATTATGACGCCGGCTATAGTGACCAACCGCTTAATATGACGCAATTGCAGTGTTAAGTTTAGTTTTTATATAAAACTCCTTGTAACATTGTTCGGATTTAATGACTTCGCTTATAATGACATGTCGGTTTTTATGACCTAATTCTAAGAATTTTTTTCGGTTATAGTGACGGCTCGATCGTTTTCGCTAACCAATCCATCCCTTTCCATAGGACGTTGGATACGTGATATAGGATATAGGTACGCGTACCGACATGTTCTTCGATAAACAATAAAAAATTTCCATATATCCAGTATTTTTGTAGAGACGATGTTTTTTCGTTATTTTTTCATTAAAAGAATCGTACAATTTGGGGCCTTTTTTTCGAACCCCTTAGAAAAATACCATCTATTTTGCCGAAATTCTGCTTTATATGACGTCCGGTTAATATGACGTCTTTTTAATTTCCCTTCAATGTCATTATAACCGGATTTTACTGTAATAACTTATAATAATCGAATGCGCTTATGATTTTTAACCTTGATATAAATGTTTATTTTTTATATATTTGCATCAAATATGGATTAAAAACTTAAATTTTGTCTCTATTTTATTGTTTTCGAGATACTTTTGAGTGTACCCAGGCATCGAATTTGGGATATCATATATATACTCCGTTCACGAAAGGTTGAGCCGTCGGTTGGCCATGGAAATTGGCATAGTCCACCGTGTATATTAAAATTTTAGGTTATGTTCTTTATTTTCTTGTCAGATTGATACGCAATGTTGTCAATATTGCATAGAGTTCTCTGATAAGTCGCAAGCTCGTCGGACGATACCGGGTACATTCGGCAACGTTGACATTATTTTACTTTATGACAGTAAATACTGCCAACTTCACATAAATAAAGAAACGCCTACTATGTGCTCAACCTTTCGTGAACGGACTATACAACCATATCATATTGTTCAGAGAAATTATTTTCAGATTCACTGAACAACAGAACTGGGATTGTTTGAAACATAATTTGTTTGAGACAATAAAACGTAAAATAGAAACAAATAATTCATTCTTGAGATAATCTAATCGTTTAAATGAGAGAATCACTAATTTAATTGACACAACAATTCTTCAATTTCTTTAATCGAATAAAGCTTTAGAACAATATATTTCGATTTCCTTGGAATGAATCAAGCATTTTGGATGAGTAATTTTTTACTTCCCAGAAGTGGTGTACAAATTACCATGAATATATTCATTAGTTTGGAGGAATGAAATGGTGATTGCTATTCAGTTTGATTTCAAGAAATTCATTTCATTCCGTAAATTAAATATTTAATTGCTCGTTATCAATCCTCATATTTGACAGAAGTTCGATTTCACTTCAGTCAATGAAATTGTTCTCTGTGTGTAGTATCGAAGGTACTAAATTCAAATTATCACAATTTTTTTCCTGCTGTATTCTTCCTGAACCTGAACGTTCGACCTAATTTCAGAGAAGACGAAGTAGCGAACAAAGTAATCCAGAGCGATACTCTCTGACACCTTCATTAAATCATAAATTCATTAAAGACGGAGATCGAAGCAGAAAGAAGGGAGAAAAAAGAAAAAACCGAAGAGACGCCTGTATGCCATCGACCTAACCGCTTGTTCTTTTATTTTCCTGTCAGCATTTTCCCGTGGAAATCCATCAATAATTTGCTAATCGAATGAAGATAATTAAAACCTAGAAGTGGCAAATTAAAAGATGGTGATGAAGTTCCAGCCCGTGTCGCAAAATTGTCAATCAACTTCCAATTCGCTCCTCATTTCCAAAGTTGACGGAAATTGTTGAGTCTTATTCTGGAAAGAGCGAGACATGGAATTTTAGTGAAAAAATGCTGACTATCTATTGGGTTTCTCGCCCACTTAGATCGGCAATTATCGGAATTCCTAATATTTCGAGGAAATGTCGCTATTTGGATATTAAGTTCGGAATTGCGAAACGAGTATTTGAGAGTGCTGAAGTATATTTGTTTTTATTGCAAGTTGATCCTACTCATATGGTAAATACGAGGGATGTTTTTTATAACGGGTTGTTTCAAAACAAGGTACCAAAAATTCGGGATCTTAATCCTCAGATATTTTATGACATAAAGTTCCTATATAAACTATGGGTCCCTGACGCATGTTTTTATACACAACAAATATATGAACATCGTTCGAAATACATATCAATTTATAACGGGTGGGGCCATCTAGCGTTTAAATTTGAACTATCTATATTTCGACATTGGAAACGTCAATTACCATTCGGAAAGTGACAGATATTCAGTAAAACCGTCTAAAATTACGAAATGGGTCGCTATTCGCTAGAAGAAAACTGGGAAATATTGAAAACTTTTTTCCATAGTGGTGAGTCTTCAATGGTGAGCGATATCGCGCAATGTTATCCAAATTTTTCTTCAAGCAAATTGAAGAGGAAGACTTGAACAACATTTGGTTCCAGCAGGACGTCGCTACGTGCCATACAGCAAACGGTACACTCCATCTTTTACGACCTATCTTCGAAAATCGCATAATCAGCAAAAGAGGTGGATTGTGAATTGGCCTCCCAGAAGCTGCGATTTAACTCCGTTGGACTATTTTCTGTGGGGAGCTGTTAAAGATAAATGTTACGCCAACCATCCAGAAACAATTCAAGATCTAAAGTACGAGATTCAAGCTGCTGTGCTGCCATAAGGCCTGAAACCATCGAGAAAGTACTCCAAAATTGGGTGGATCGGATAAGCTACTGTAAACTCAGCCGTGGTGGTCATTTGTCCGAAATTGTGTTTCCACAAATGAATTTCATAAAACAACCTTTCAAATAAATGTTAGACCTTTGAAAAATATCAAGCCGTTTTTTTTTTTGACTTTTTAAGTTTAAAATTTTACATGGCCCAACCTTTATATCGTGAGTCTGTGAAGGCTAGCTCCACCCAACTTATTTTTAATTGAGTTTGAAAGATTTTAAAATTACAGTTTTGACAGTGTGTTCTGTCCAAATGCAGTTGATTATTTACAACATAATATTTTGTTCAGCGTTTTATAGATAAGTACCTACTACCACAAATTACGGATGAAATGATAAAATCATCATATACTTAGTTATAAAACCCGGATAGTGACCCAGTGGGATAGATGCAACATTTTCAAAATACCTAACTTCCGAAACACGTAAAAAATAGTTAAGTATTTATTATACAAGGGAAAAAAGTATGAGATTTTAGCTCGAGGTTATATTGTTCCCGCGCGAAGCGGAGGGAGACAAAAAGCCCGAGAGCTAAAATCGAATATATTTCCCGTGTATAATACACTATTTTTTGCTGTGACAGGAAAAAAACGACCATTTTATAGTGAAAGAAATATAACTTTCCACGAAATTACTTTTTTCCCTGGAGAAAAGTGAGTACTTTTTTCCCGGATAAATAGACACTCATTTTTTTGACAGGAAAACAAATTTCGTAAAAAGTTATATTTTATGAACTGTCAAGAGATATGAAATGTCGAATTTTTTCCCGTCACAGCAAAAATTTATTTGTCCGCCGACCTCGAAATAAAAAGTGATTTTAATGTGTACGAAATTGATCATTAATGACCCATTTTAATGTTCATTTTTTGACTATTTTTAATGTGCAATTCTCATGGCAACCGTTCACAAAGTATCAGAAGCACTACGAGAAATGTCAAAACTCTACTGGAACATAGATACATAGAAAATTCATTGTGACAAATGTATGTCTTGTGCAAAATGAAAATGCATTTCCAATCAAGAATTCATACAGAATTCATATTGGGATCGTCGGAAAAATCTTGTAATCTTGTTATTAATCGAGCGACTAATGGTCTCCAACTATTAAAGCGTTCGCTCTGCTCACGCTTTAAAATATCTTGACCATTAGTCGCTGTCTTTAATAACCTAGTTGATTAAATAACTATTATAAGAAGGTTCACCCTGGACCTCAGTTTTGTTGGGGTTATTATAAAGTGAGGTCGTTTTCGCTAGTGGTGAGCGATCATCTCCGCAGCGAACTTCACAAATACGCCTAAATTAAGAGGTGAGTATTTGCCGTTGTATAACTTTTGAAGTGGCAATACAGTGTTTCATTGTGTGTACATCTGAATATAAATAGTTGATGTTTTCTTCTTAATTTATTCGAAAAATTCGAGGGATCTATCCCTATCGAAAAAGATAGTTGTCCTGATTTTCGTGGTATAGGTGCCCCTAGGACATCTATCCTCCCATACATTCTTTACCCATTTGGGTCTGAGTGGTTAAAATTTTTAAATTATTTTTTGTGTCCTGTTATGTTTTGTGTCCTGGCTTATACTTTTCACTAATAGTAGCAGAACCACAGAATGATGCCAAGAAAATATAACAGGAAGGAATACAAGCTCGACTATGCTCGTGGACAACAGAGCAACTAGAAGCAGATTTCGATGAGATATAGATATAGATATATAGATGAGATATAGATAATTGAACCAAGGGAATCAACAAATAGACCGAAAATTAGGAATTTCATCGAGTAATTTCTGCTCAAGATAAGGAAAACTCAAAACCTTATCTCTTTCTTAGCTGATTTTCAATTCATTTTTATCATTTTATTTGTTATTTTGATTTTGAAAGAGTATGATTATTTTTGTGGAGACTTAATATTTCATTAATTTATCAATGTGTGGTAAAATGCTTTATGTTAATATGAAGAATTCAACTTTTAGTTTATATATCCTTTTGAAATTCAATTAAATGCACATTTGTTTTTAATTCGACCCATGTTTTGCATATAAAGTTGCTGTTTTAGGCAAAGAAAATCTCACTGGAGTTAGTTGGCTTTTTGGTTCAGACAGAATGAATGGCATCTATCCTTCCCAGTATTTTCATGGTGGAGCAAGGGGCAACTATCCATACTTGTAGGCATCATCTATCCCAAAGAAAGATTTCCACAAAAATGGAATTTATGTGGAATTTGGGAGTGCATCATGTAAGAGAAAAGTCTCAGTCTTTCAAGTCAAAAAATGGGGCTGCCTACATTCATGGAAATTATTCATAAAGAATCAATATTTTCAAAAATACGAGGAAATTAAAAAAAAGGGGCATCTATCCGGGTTTTCCCTAAGAAAAAAAATGTTTGTGAAATAACGAACTGTTTCATGAAAGCAGCTTATTTCTGAACGTACAATAGAAGACTCTTCAACGAGTTGAATGGAATCAAATAGGACAAACTCGATTTTCAGGATGAAATAACTCTTAATATTACAAATAATTATGTAAATCACTTCTTCGAGGGTGCATCAACGAATAGAGGGGTGATAGACCGTTGGGGTTAATCGGCGCCTGTGCGTCATTGTTTACACCCTATATATCTTCGGAGATCCATTATACAATGTTATGAATTTGTCAGCGGATAGAAATGTTATGTAAGTCCAACCTAATCCTTCTAATTAGTGTCGAGATTGGAAAAAAATTGGAATAAAAAGTAGATTTTCCCATCTTTCAAAAGAAGTTTGAGCTGGGCCATAACAATCAGTTGCGTGTTTGGCATGATAAACCGATAGATATCTACTTTTCAACTTTAAAGTGGCCAACTTCAAGGGGTTGTTATACGAGTGATTTGCAACAAAAATGTAATATAACACATGGTCGAAATTTTTGATGGTTATTCTTCAATTAAACATTTTCTTGATATCACGAAATATTTCGAGTTTTTCCTCTAAAACGATCATCATTATTCAGTTTTCCTTGTAGTCTCATCGGATTTGACCACATATCCGGAAAGGGGCAATAAATTTGCTACTAGATAAAAGAGTCTGTGTGGAGAAAAAAGGAGATGAATATCACGACTCTGAAATTAACAAAATAAGCCCTATTTTACCAATGATTTTAGTGTATTTTCGAATGACATCATCTTTTGTACTAGCTGCGTATTCTCTGCCATAATATCATGGCTAACATGATAACAACCAGAGTAATTCTGGAGTGCGGGGCGATAGTATATTAAGGACTGATGTGGCCACTTTCACGAAATCAGGTGTGATTAATTTACGGAACAACCACATATAGCAGAGAAAAAACCCTCATGCGACAATTGTTTGTCATTGCCAACATGAGTTAAGTATCAACATGAGGTTGGCAGTCATGAAAGGAGAACTTTTCGGACCAGTTATACTTGCCGATCACTTGAATGCTGAAGACTTCTTTCAATCCAAAGCAACGACAGACATATTGGATGAAATGCACCTAACTAACATTCAAAAATGTCTGGTTTAAATAAATGGCTGCCCAGCACATTATAATCGTAACTTCGAGATCTATTTAATGATATATTGCTATACAGGGTGTCCGGCGAATAACTGTACATACTCTTACCAGAGATAGAGTTGCACTAGCTGATACTGATTGACTATAAAAATTAATTTCTGGATTTCCCTAGAAAACTACAGGGTGTTTTCCAACTTCATCGAAATACTTAGATCAACATAAAATCCAAACTTATTGACAGATATTATTGAAACTTGGGGTTATTGGCACATGCTGAGGTCGGTCAGAAATACATCAAAATATTTCATTATTCCAGGGCCGGACTGATTAATCTTCATTAAAAGTGTTCAGAGTAAGAAAAACACTTTGTATTTCGAATTATGAATAATTGATTCACTTTTTAGAAAGAAGCTAAATTATGCTTCAATTTGTGGTATCGCTTAAAGTTGTCACATCAACGATTATTCTTTATGAATTTTTGAATTTGGAGAAAGTTCGAAAATTGAATTTATTTTCCTGAACACGGACTTAGTCACCTTGTGGAGTCGAAAATAAAAAATAAATTTTTTTTTTCAAAGTCACTGAAAGTGAGAACGACTATAATAATTTGTTGATATACTGGGTGGCCACCCTAAAAGCGGATCTCATTGCAATGTAGTGAATAACGGCATATTGCGAAAAAAATTATTGGCGACATGTAAAGAGTAAACATAAGCATATTTCAAAATTATTCGTATGTATACCGGTGTTCGACAACAAAGATATAGATCAAAGTGACAACTTCTTGCAATGAACACCCGGTATACATACGAATAATTTTGAAATACTTATGTATACCCTATAAATGTCGCCAATAATTTGTTTTTCGCAATAACCGTTATTCACTTCATCGCAATGAGATCTGCGTCTAGGGTGGACACCCAGTATATCACAAATTATTAAAGTCTTTCTCACTTCAGTGACTTTTTAAAGAAAATTTATATGTGACTAAGTCCTGTTCAGTAAATAAATTCAATTTTTCGAACTTTTTCCAAATTCAAAAATCATAAAAAAATAATTGTTGATGTGACAACTTTAAGCGATACCACAAATTGACGGCATAATTTAGCTTCTTTTTAAAAGTGAATCAATTATTCGTAATTCGAAATGCAAAGTGTTTTTTTTACCCTGAACACTTTGAATGAAAATTAATGAGTCCGGCCCTGGAATAATGAAATAATTGATGTATTTCTGATTCGACCTTAGCATGTGCCAATAACCACCCAAGTTTCAATAATATCCGTCAATAAGTTTGGATTTTATGATGGTCTAAGTATTCCATGAAGTTGGAAAAACACCCTGTAGTTTTCTAGGGAGCCCAGAAATTAATTTTTTATAGTCAATCAGTAGTCAGCTTGTGCAACTCTATTTCTGGTAAGAGTATGTACAGTTATTCCCCGGACACCCTGTATAACGGATGGGAAGATGGTCAGATGGCCACCGAGGAGCCTCGACCTGACGCTATTGGATTTTTATGTCTAGAATACTTTGAAAGAGAAAGTATATTGACTCGCTCTCATCTTGTTCGCACTACTCTAGAAGTTCATTCGAGTAGCTAAAACATTTTGTTACTAAACCAAGAATTTAGTCGAGTAGATTAGTCTGTAGTTTAGTCGAGTCGATCATTTGGTTCTATTTTAACAGGCGAGTAGAGTACCTCACCACTCGATACTCTCACTCGCTCACGACTAGACAGGTCCGAACCGATCAGTTTAGTCGATTGCATTAGATAACCCGAATCATAGGTAATATACTCTATGCCGAAATGTGTTTTCCGTTGGAGCGAAGAAATCACCCTTATTCGTAACAGAATACCTCGAACATGAATTTTGTGTAATATTAAACCTCAATCATACAAAACAAGTAAATGAAGCAGGCCGCATACCCAGGATACAATTTCATTCATCACCTCTTCTAATATATTCACAGTTTATTTACTTTCTTATGTTGCAATTGTACATCTAAAGGTTGACGCTCACTTGGGCGAGACGAGAGAAACGAAGCGAAGAGTTGTTTTCCGCAGGCACGATTTGCACTGAATCAAATGGGTAGACGCTCACTTGGGAGGCGCGAAGCGAAGATCAAATCGTTAGGCGCGTGGCAGATCAGACGCGCACTTGGACGAAGCGAAGCGGTCGGAAGGAACGCGTCGTTTTCCGCTGGGATCTTTTGCATTGAAATAAATGGGTAGACACGCACCTGGGAGACGCGAAGCGAAGATCAACGAGGCGGCGAGTCGTTGGTCGCCAGGAAGATCTTGGGGCATGTGAGCGAAATTTCTCGAGGCGGCAAGTAGGTATCCGACGGCCGGGAAGTTCGGCGCGCTGTATTTCAAATTTTGTACTCGAATTTTGTCAATGGGGAAATACACAGTTATTTTTGAATTTGTGTGAAATGAGTTTGTTTTGAATGGCTCATGAGAGTGTTGGTTAGAATTTTCTCGATTGAGATCTGGAAAAACGAAATTTATATACAAAACGAACAAAATTAATGTATTTTGTACAACTGTGAATGTGAATTCAAATCGTCTGAAGGATAGGTATTTTATTATGTAAATACACAACAAATATTGAGGAACCCTTCATCCGAAGAAATTAAAATATCTGATAGAATTGAAAACTGTGGAATAATTCCTTTTTGGGATATATGATATGCAAACATTGAACTTTCGATTACTACTTTCTTTGTTTTTTTTAATCGGTTAAAGAGAAAATAAGCATTTCGTATCAATTATTTATATTTAATTGTATTCCTGGATGAAGAACTACGAAGATTTCATTGGAAAATTCCCAATTAAAACATGATCATGACCGAAACACGATTCTTACAAATGTTTCATGGCTGACCAAGGCCGTAGCGAGGGGGGGGGGTCCGGACCCCATTGGACCCTAAATTTTTCTGAAGTACAGGACTAGAAAAATTGTCATTCGGTGGACCCCCCGAAAATTTTTTCTAGCTACGGCCTTGTGGCTGACCATACCCAAAATAACCAGGGACAGCGCCATAGATTTTACCGCCCCGGCAAAAGTATATTCAGAATAAATTGAATATAAATTAGTCTGATTTGAAGCTTATACAGGTAAGCGGTATGCAGCAAGGTAATAAAAAATGCAACTTCCCAGAACTCATTACTGGAAATTTTTCGATATTGTCGTAGGAAAAGTATTTTTTTCTGAAATCACCAGAATGAAGGAATTAGATTAATTTTAATTTTTTCAATCGGTTAAAGAGAAAATAAAAATTTCGTATCAATGATTTTATATATAGTTTTGAAAAAATAACTCTCGGTTTTTGTCACCCTCCGCTTCTCGTTGGAAGACAACATAACCTCGATCTAAAATCTAGTACTTTTTTCCCTTGTATAATACATAATTTTTTTCTGTGACTAGAAAAATGACGATGGAAAGAAATATAACTTTTGACGAAATTAATAATAATAATAAGAGAGTTTATTCAGTAACATTTAGTACATAAAAAACTCTATCCGGCAGAAATGAGTACTTTTTCCCGAATACATATATACACTCACTTTTTTCCCGGGGAAAAAAGTAATTTCGAGAAGAAAAGTTATATTTTGTAACTTGCCAACAGAGATAAATTTCGAATTTTTTCCACGTCACATATTTTTTTTTTCATTCCTATATGAAGGTGGGACGACGAAGCTGTTAAAACAAGATTATGACCAAAAACACGATTCGAACAATAGCTCTACCCTTGTTCATTCGGGTAGTCAGCATGCAGCATGGGTAATAAACATTTATTGCGGCCCAAAAATACGGGGAATTTCTTCCGATGGCTGATCGTCGCTTCGCTTCGTCCAAGTGCGCGGTCCCAGGCGAACTAACGCGTCGCTTAGTTTCGTCTCGTCTCGTCCAAGTGAGCGTCAACCTTAACGCCATGGTTTCGTTTCGTCTCAAAGAAATCGCGTAAACTGTGGGCGTTGGGAGTTGTTCATCGACAAAGCGCTTCGCACTGTGAACTTTACTCGACATAGTGCGACGATTGGAATGGACAGTAGCTACTAAATTTCTCGTTGTCCTCGTTGTGCGAACAAGACTTCAGACTCGGAGGATCCATCGACAGAATAGAAGCTTGAAGTAATGCTTCAGAAACGCTATGAACTTTACAGAGTTGTAGATTCAGTACGAAAACGATGTGTCAAATGTATTGAAGAAGGAGGTTCATTTTTTCGTTATTATTTTGATTCAAGATGAATTGATGATTTTCATAAAATAGCATTAAAATTCAATCACGAAGAACTTCAACATACAGGTAATTTAGGTTCGGAATTTTTGAACTTTTTCGTTGTTATCATGTTAGCCATGATATTGCGGCGGAGGATGAGTAGCTAACACAAAAGTTGATATGTCATTCGGAAGTACACTAATGAGGTAGTTTTTTTGGAGAGGAAAAGTATGGATAATTATTAATATTTTATCGAGAAACCGTTGGAAAAATATACTTATTTTCTTAACTTCAGAATCGAGATAATTAGTTTTTTCTGCACACATACTCTCTTGTCTTGTAGCAAGTTTATGGCCCTTTCCGAATATGTGGTCAAATTGGATGAGAACACACCAGGAAACTTAATGATGATCATTTTATAGAAAAAACTTGAAATATTTCGTGAAATCAAGAAATGTTTTAATTGAAGAATACCGTCAACATTTCGACCATATGTTAAATGACATTTTTGTTGCAAATCACTCGTATAATCTCCCCTTGAAGTTTGTCCACTTTAAAGGTAGACATCCTGTATATCGGGTGTCCCAAGGTGAGTGGCCTGTTAGGTAATGATTAATTATTATTATGATGATTGTTTTGGTCCATCCTGTATAACTGACAATTATAATTCGAAAGAAAGTGACATAGATCAGATCAATATCTAATGACTTGCTAAATTTCTGACGCAAATCTCATATTTTGAGCGAGCTAGAGTCATTTTTGTAACACGACAATTTGATCTAATAGGCCACTCACCTGGGACACCTGATATATAGTCATAAAATATTGAATTCAATAGGGTTTCACTAGGTGGAAGCATTTATTATGAAAAATTATGACTTTTCACAAAAAAATTCTCTTTTAAACCCCTTCAAAAAATCTTCGATAGTTAGTCGATATTCCTTTTTTATTCTAACAGAAAATCAAGAAACTAAAAGAAGACGTTCACGTAGTTTCCTCATTTTGAATTTGATCACTATTTGACGGTATAAATAATATTTTTCCTATTCTTGATGGCATGTTGCGTCTGAAAGAAAATAAAATATTCATAAATATCGAGGAATATTTGCAGAAGGCAACTTGTATGTCAAAATAATGTTGAAATGTATAGTGATCCATGAAAATTGAGAAACACAATGGTATGAAGTTAATGGGGTTCGAATAATTTCGCATGCAGAAATTCCGTGAATAATTCTTATTCTTCAATTCCCTTCTTTCTATGTTATTCTTATTTTTTGAGAATCACTCACTCTGTCTGAAACAAAGAAAATTTCAGTCGATTCAATATTTCCTCATAAGAACAAGCACACAAAAACTTCTCATATCACTTCGGTGCTCTCAAATTTCTAATTATGTTGCTTATTATGCATTGTTAAGTATAACCGGTTGATTTTTTTCATTACAACTTGCATCTGATGAACGAATATTCCTGATATTTCAAATAATGATACGGTCTAGGACCAGTAGTAATGTAATCTTCCCTAGTGCAACGAACAATAAAAATTATTCCATTTCCGAAAAGATACTTAAATCCAGAAAGGTATAATGAAGATTCTACATTAATTATTGATGTATCGATGGTTACAGGTTTTTTATTTGTAGTTTACTCAATTTCATTATTCCTGTCCTTCAGTCGATACTCCATTGACTAGAAACAATAATACCAATTCGAAATCTAATTTAAACTTCAAGGATAACCATTTCAATAAATTATTCACAACTCAAGGCATCGTTAATACCCATTAACCAAAACTTTTCACTCTCCAGGGTGATTTGTGTCACGCAACACAATTCCATCGATGACATAATTGAATTGACCGTATATGATCTGAATAATTCAGAAAGTTACCCGTAACGAACAAACCCTTAACCATAATAAAATTCAAACTGATTTATTAAAGTACGGAATTATGTAGTCCCTATAATATTAGCCGTATCTGGGTAAGGATCAGAGTCTCAAATACCCCCAATTCAATAACAATAATAGCCAATAACGACTAAGTTCTCTTTAAAGCGATTCGTGCGTGCCTTTCGAACCATGTCAAATGCGAGATCGAAGGGATGATTGCATAGAAATATTTCAGGGGATTAGTAATTTTCTGCCTCCCTTATCAAGCCCGATCTGGCTGGAAGTCTGTTATGAACCTATAACTGTTTAAAATTGATTGAAAGGTGTTCTATAAAATGAAGTAAGCCATTAGGTCTCATCCCTTCTTCAGAAATTATAATGGGTGGTGGCAGGGGTATACAACGATCGTCTGGAATTGGCGCTGACATGCTTCTTGGAAAATTCAATTAATTACTTACCTACAGTATCGATTTTATGAGTGATTTTTAATTATATAGCTTGCTCCAGAATGAAAATATGATCCTGGAAAACTGTAAAATATAGAGAAAAAAAATTGTAATTTACGGAAAATATAGTTTTTTTTCGGACTTACAGTCAAAATAACTATTTATTTGTTTCTCATTTGTAAACGTCAGTTTCCAAAACACAATATTAATCAAGAAAGTTTATTTTATCAAGTCACTAACTTGTGAAACTGACAGTTAACTTGTAAAATTTTTACAAGTTAGTATTATTCACATTGAGATTTGTCAAGTACTTGCTTCTGATTTCATTCATCCTTGTAATTTCAGAGTTCCTGGAACAAATGTATTTCTCAATAAACGTTCTCGAACTATTCGAAAACGATATTCGTACCTTGATTTATTCGTATCTATATGTTTTCCTTCCTCTCAGAATTGCAAATATCCTAGAGGTTTTTTGACCTGTAAACTCACTGACAGTTTCACGTACTCGCTTCTAATTTCATTTATTCGTCTAATTTCATCGTTCCTGAACCAAATATTTTTAAAAAACGTTATAAAAGTATTTAAAACGATATTCATGCCTTGTTTCATTTGGATCTGGCCTTTTTCATCAGAAATGAGCAATATTCTCGAAGGACTTCCCTCTCGTAAAGCCACTGACAGTTGTCATAATTTTCCGATGTCATAAATAATCATAAATAATGCAACTTACGACATTTGCGACAAATTCTTGAGATTTTTTGGAATTTATCTAACCTTTTACAAATGAGAAACAAATAAAATATAAAACAATACACGCAAGGTAACGGGTTTTACTGGCTCAAGGAGGTAACTGTTATATACTATTATTTGTTTCTCATTTGTAAACGTCAGTTTTCAGAAATACAGTATTAATCAAGAAAGTTTATTTATATCAAGTCACTAACTTGTAAAACTGACAGTCGACTTGCAAAATTTTTACAAGTTAGTAGTACCTATTATTTACATTAGAAATTTGTTTTATCGTCATATATGTTGAAAATCAGGGTACAATTGTTATTTCCATTAACAAATTAAGGGAAATGCACTTTCCATGTCGGTATGTCAAAAAAATCTTAGCTTTACTGTTCCAGGAGGCCGAAGATTTACATATTTTCTGTATAACATGCAGGGGTAAATATCTAGTTTACCTCCCAGTTACCGATTTTCAAAATATTTGGCATATCGTTTCCTTATGATGTTGTGATGCCACAGTTTCAATTTGAGCATTGGCAAATCAATATTTCCCGAGAAAATCGAAAAATAATATCTATAAATCGTTCATAATTCAAGTGTGAAATTTTTTTTTAGTGGAAAATAAGTGTTTTTTGGGTGATTCGCACTCTAAAAATACTTGGCACTGTTCCTATCTTAGCTAACCTAACCTAACCTTACCTGACCAAACCTACATATAAGTAGTTGCCACTGTTCCTATCTTAGCTAAAGCTAGGTTACATAAGGTTAGATTAGGTTAGCTAAGATAGGAACAGTGCCAAGTATTTTTGAGAGTGTGAATCACCCAAAAAAAACTCTTTTTCACTAAAAAAAAAATTTCACACCTGAATTATGAACGATTTATAGATATTATTTTTCGATTTTCTCGGGAAATATTGATTTGCCAGTGCTCAAATTGAAACTGTGGCATCACAACATCATAAGAAAACAATATCTCAATATTATAAAAATCGGTAACTGGGCGTTAAACTAGGTATTTACCCATGCGGGCTTGAAGCTGCAGCCATCATCGGTTATGGTGAATCTTCTTGTTGTTAAATTTTTTGTTTGCCGCAATGTCACAATATCGTATTTTCCCATATCTTCTACATCATTCATGTTTAAGGAGAGAATTTCGTCACATCGACAACATCCAAAAATCCCAAATATTGTTACAATTTCGCCAGCAACCACTGGTCATCCTAGGAGCATGTAAAGAAATTGTTCAGCCTCTTCTTTACTTAATACCTTGGCCGTTTTGGCGTATAACGCTCATTTTTTCGTTTCAGAAACGCTATTACTTTTTGAAATCTGCAAATGACAACTAAACGTCAACAATGTAAAGAAAAATGAACAGAATGTTCATGGCAACGCTTCCATAGCTTACGACATTTGCGACAAATTATTAAGTTTTTTTTTTGGAATTTATCTAACCTTTTTACAAATGAGAAACAAATAAAATATAAAACAATACACGCAAGGTAACGGGTTTTACTAGCTCAAGGAGGTAACTGACTCGCCTGCGGCTCGTCATTATATCCTCCATTCGCCAGTAAAAACCCTCTTACCTTGCTAGTAATGTTATATACTATTACAAGTAATTTCATATGAACTGTCAGCCGTTATTTCGTTCCTTCGGTAATGATCAAAAACAACTTGATTCTTCCCAACCTAGTTGAGGAAGTACGTACGTGAGTGGCCTATTAGATTATTAGGGAAACTATTGGTAAAGATTAAAAATTTTGTGGATCGGTATTTGACCATGTAAGGTACATTTTTAAAATAATTTCATATTTCCATTGTTGCCGGATGTACGACAATTTGGCAACAACTTTGTTATTTTAAATGGGACATCCGGTATTTCTATTTTTTGTTGATACTTCATAAAATATTAAATCTAGTCACTTTTACTTTTCATACGGTTTCAACGGTTTTTGAAATTTTGAAGCAAATTGGCTTGTTACAAAAATCTTTCTATTTCGCTCAATATTTGAGATTTGAGTCAGAAACTTGGCGAGTCATCAGATATTGATCTGATTTATGTCACTGCTTTTGAATTATAGTTGTCAGTTATACAGGATGGACCAAAAAAAAAATAAACGCATATAACTCGGAATCCAGTTGGGACAGGTATAGGGACGTGAATAGAAAAATTGTAGAGTGTGTTGTATTGATTCCAAAAATTGAAAAATATACTAGGTGTCTAATTCGAAAAAAACAGAATTTTTCACGATTTTGTAACATGGCCAATGATATTTTTTTTGGTCCATCCTGTATAACTGACAACTATAATTCAAAAGCAGTGACATAATAGATCAGATCAATATTTGATGACTTGCTAAATTTTTGACTTAAATTTCAAATATTGGGCGAACTAGAGTCATTTTCGTAACACGCCATTTGATCTAAAATTTCGAAAAATAATTAAAAACTCAAAAACCGTTAAAGATAGGTATGAAAAAGTAAGAGTGAATTGATTTAATATTTTATGGAGTATCATAAAAAAAATTGAAATATATAATAATATTCAAAATAACAAATTTTTTGGCAAATTGTCGTACATCCGGCAACACTAGAAATGTGAAATTATTTCAAAACTGTACCTTACATGGCCAATATCGATCCGCAAAATTTGAAATCTTTACTATGAATAGTTTCCATAATAATCCAATAAGCCACTCACCTTGAGACACCCGATAGATTTCAAAATCTTACAAAGTATTCTCATAACAAACGTAAATGCGAAGTTACTGCTGCTGGTATGAGAAAATTAGACAGAATAAACCAATGAAGTTCTTATGAATGTGGTTCTCATTATGGGGTATATGCCTTAAAACCACAGTAACACTGATAATTTTTTCAATTTTACTTCATAATGATATAGATATATAGATATTTTTTTCCAGTCAGAAAAAAATAACCGCTGCTGGTTAGACAAAATTTTCATCCACTGAATCGGGGATTTCTTTCGAAACTTGACGGAAACATGTCAACTCAATCATTGAAAAGAAAAAATGGTCCTATTATATGACCTTCAGCTCCCCTGATATGAATCCGTTAGATTTTTTCCAAAGGTTTGCCTGGAATATGTGGTCTTCTCTTACCTATAAAAAATTAAATCATTATTTGACTTGAATTGAAGATTTGTGGTTCTGTCAGGTTTCATCCTAAAAAACCAGACTGAAGAATTAACCTTCATTTTAGTTTCGTTCAGATATCGTAAAAATTAAATAATCGAAACTCAAAAGAATCAATTGTAAATTACAGTTTTTTCTATACGAACAAGTGAGCTTTAGCTACGATGGCTCGAGGCAGAATTTCTTCAACCGCAAATCTAGCACTACAAATTTTCCCAACAAAATGATCAACAAACGGAAATCGAAGCTGCAAATCTATGTCACCCACTCATCTTATGCATATTCAACAAATAAATTTCCTTTCTATCCAACAAGGGAAGACTAATATAGATGCATACAGATCAGTTCATTCCTTTAGGGGTATGAGTTCTTAAATAGACCAAAATGACCCCGAAACGTCAAGATAAGGTTGAGAGAGTACCCTCGGGAGTCAATTAAATTGTCCCCCTGTATACAAATGATTCGAATGATTTGAGTTTGGCAAACATCGATATGTCGTCCCTTTCATCCCGGACTTCAATTACGGTTAGGGTAAGTAGAATCATTCAGTGCAGGGTCGGATTTACTGGATTCAGATTCTAAATTCCACCCTTGAAGATTGTTCATACAATCTTGCAGGGAAAAATCAAGTGCGTTGCTAACGTGGCATCCAGAGTATAGATGAACAAAGTGCTGAGGATCAACTCCATCAATTTGGAGATGGTATAGGACATAGACTAACTAAACGGAGAATAGATGAGACACTAGTAGAACAAGCTTCAACGCCATCTGTTTCTGTACAACATTACTAATTCGTGAAAAAAGCTCAATTGAAAAAGGAATCTGTATCGTAAAGTTGCCTCGAAAAGAATTCTGTAGTGCACCTTTTGAATAGGTAGGTACACCCATATACGAGAGCAAAAAATTTTTGAAATTAAATTTCCAAAAGGAAATCAGAAATGGATTCGTGCAAGTTATCGATGAGTGAGGAAATTTATTTTCATGAAATAATACCTGCAACAAACTTTCATCGGATTTTCTTTTGAAATCGAGAAATGAGGATCAATAATCAAATTCTGGATAGAATAAAAATTTATTAACTGAAATAGGTATCACCAATTGAAAATACAGATTTATTTCATAAATATCTAATCAATAAACTAATAATTGCATTGAAAACATTTTCAAAAACTAACAATAATGAATTCAATAATACAAAATATGAGTATTTACCGACTAAACTTTCCTATTCAATACATGAAAAACTTTCTTGAAAACTAGCTTAATTCTTATAGGTAACAGAATTATATAATATATATTGTATAATTACCTTCTTGCATCTCGATTTTCACATCCAATAACACAGCACGTCTTCACTCTTGCAGATTTGCAAATTTATTATATTTCAAAAAGAACGTGTCAAACCACTCCTTGTGTCAGTTGACAATTCAAAGGTTTTTTGATAATAATGATTTTACATACTTACTATTTTCTCGATAGGATTTCCATGAATGCAACGACATCTAACTATCAAATTGAAAATAATTTTTTCGTGTATTAGTCTCCTCCTCCGACAGATGGCGCGGAATATACGAGTGGCTCATCTAATTTTTTAGTTTGTCTATGGTATAGGAATGTCTTAGGTGAATGATAGAGAAAAAACAACATTGGCTTTTTGGTGTGTACCCTAGGACATTCTTTCATAGACATTTTTATATCGAATAACAAAGAACCTACAAAAAAATCCATGGAAATATGCCAGACAGAAGAGCAATATAGCAGAACCATTTTGATCGAGAGCATTTCGAAAAATTTTCGCAACCCTCAGTAAAAAGAGATCCCGAGCTCTTATCTCATCTCTGAAACCATCCAGTTTCTGAGATTCATCATGCAATGCACAAACACCCTTCAGATTTAATCTTCGTCTTGAACTAAAAATTCCACAGGATTTGATGTTTCTCGCACTACTGGTGAAGAATGTAAGCTCTCTTTTATATTGATTCGTTATAGAAAAATTTAATGAGTCACTAAAGGCTCTACAATCTACAAGGCCTTTTGTAGAGACTTGAGATTTTCAGAGTGAGTGCGAGTCCCAAATGGCTCGGTTCAGTTCGTTAACCAGCCTTATCGTACAAGGTGTTGCATAAAATGTTACGGCCAAATGCAAGATGCTGATAACAAGCCTCATGCAACATTTTGTAGCCATAGTATGAACAAAACCATAGAAAATTCAATTGGAATTTTGAAAAAAGAAACTTCATATCCGATTCGAGTGATTTTTTTTGTGAATGAAGACTGTTATAATGAATTTTCCCTACACCAATATATGGTAATTGTGGTCTTTTGATAATATATATAATAATGAATTTTCATTATTATTCATTTAATGAATTTTCATAACTCCGCCTGGTGTAGTTGATGGGTGGATTGAGTAGCCCATCGATTGCAACTGCCGGTCCCAAACCCGGATAAAGGAGGAGGGTTGGAGGGCGAGGTTAGCAGCCTACCTTCCTTAAAAAATAATGATGCTCACAGAACCCAAACCGAGCCTCGGAACAGGATGGATACAACGTTAAAGACCCAAGCAAGAATAAGGACTGCGAAATTAAGACGAAAAATGAAGAAAACCAACTGCGGATAGGATGCTGGAATGTGAGATCTTTCAATGGAAAAGACCAGGAAATTATTTTAGAACTCCAGAACAACAAATAGACATCTGTGCAATCTCCGAAACGAAAAAGAAGGGCAAAGGAACGGAACAATATGGGGACTTCGTCTTGATCTACTCTGGAAGACCCAAAGAAACAAGAGCGGCATCGGGAGTCATCGAAGATTTCAGAAACACCATTGAGGACATCGACTATCAGAGTGATCGAATTCTAAAGATCACTTTGAGATTGGAAAAATACACCCTGCACATATTATCAGTATATGCGCCAGATGCAGGAAGGCCAGTTCAAGAGGCACACGATTTTTTACGAACAGTTACAACTAACAATTGACAAACTGACTAATCACGACCAAATTATTGTTCTGGGTGATTTGAATGGCAGAGTGGGCAGTATGGTGATTCCAGGAATTAAAAACGCATTCAATGAAGAACACATTAACGAACGTGGAGAATTGCTTATTGAATTTTGTACCCACAACGAGTTGAGGATCAATAATACCTATTTCCAACACAAACCTCAACATAAGATCACCTTCCGGGGAAGTCGAGAAACAGCGTCTACGATTAACTACATGCTGACAAATAGAGCCATCAAGCCTGAGCAAGTACTGGATGTTAGGTCGCTTACTTCAGCAAGCATAATGTCGGATCACAGCTTAGTTCTTGGAAAGATTTCTGGTATAAGAAGACCAGTGAGGACAGACAAACCTTGTGAATCAATATCAAAATTCAACATAGAGTCATTGAAGACACAGAGTACTCTTGACCTATATAGAAACGCCTAGCAACGAATTGCAGGAATCACCAATTGAAGAGCAACACACGGTGAATGAAGCGTGGAGGATATTGCAGGGTAACATACTCGAAGCAGCCAACGAGGCACTGGGTAAACGAAATGTTAAATCGACCACTCGTCAATTTAGAGAGAAGCCTGGTTTACTCCAGAGGTCAAGTCACTAGCCCTGGAAAAAAAGAAGCTCATTTAACATACAGAGCTAACAGGACACCTCGAAACTACCTAAGATATACAGAACCAGAAACAGAGTGAACAATAGAATACGAGAAATAAAAAAGGAACACTGGGAAAAATTTAGCAAAGAGATGGAAGATGACTTATATGGGACACAAAAGCGCATATGGAAAATGCTCAGGGCTGCCAAAAAAGAAGTAAACGAAACAGTTCGAATCAGTAACATCTCAGCTGATAAATGGAAAAGTCACTTCGTAAACCTACACTCGCAAAAAGAAAACCAGCGACCCAAAAGGCCACATAGTCTCAGGCGAGAAGAGGCAATAGACGTAGAAGAAGTTGAACAAATTACAGTGGATGGCAAAGCTCCCGGCCCAGATGACCTACCCAATGAATTATTGAAATACGGAGGAGATAATATGGCAGAACAGCTCGCAAGACTATACAATAAAATATTGGAGAGCGCAGCAACACCTGATGAATGGAAAAAGAGCATTTTGATACCTATATTTAAGAAAGGAAAAACATCGGATCCGGCAAACTACCGGGGAATCTCTCTTTTGAGCACCTCAATGAAATTGTTCACTCGAATTCTAGGTCAGCACATCTTGCGTCATACCACATTGAGCGAAGAACAGCAGGGGTTTCGGAAAAATCGTTCAACAGTCGATGCAGTGTTTATCGTTAGGCAGGTAATTGAAAAGGCCATCGAGTATAATAAGCCCGCATACCTGTGCTTCATAGATATGACTAAAGCTTTCGATAGAATACAGCTGAGGGATGTTGAGGATGAACTGAAGCACCGAGGAATACACCCAAACATTATACAGACGATTAAACAACTGAACGCGGGCAATACCACCACAATCAAGGCAGGAACGACTATAACCGACGAAATAAACATCGATACGGGAATAAGACAAGGAGATAGTCTCAGTCCTTTGCTTTTCAATCTGTTGATGGACAGAATAATTGCCAGCGTGCGGAAGGTGAAGCATGGGTACAGAATGGGAGGCAAGGTTCTGAAGATCTTATGCTATGCGGATGATGCAGTGCTGTTTGCGGATAGTGAGGATGGTCTGCAGTGGTTGCTTCAGGCGTTCAACAGAGAGGCTCACAAGCTAAGCATGGAGATATCAACCACTAAAACTAAAACAATGGTGATTGCTAGAGAACCGCGCCGATGTAAGTTGGAGCTCGATAACATCATAATAGAACAGGTTTCCGAATTAAATTATCTGGGTACAGTGATCTCGCCATATGGAAACTTGAAAGAAAGTGTAAGGCATCAGATAAATAAAGCGGCCAGAATTGCAGGGGCACTAAGAAACACCATCTGGAAAAATAACTATATGACAACCACCAGCAAAGTCAGAATTTACAAAGCATGCGTTAGACCTGTAATGACATACACGGCGGAAACACGAGCTGACACGGCCGAAACAAAAAGGATGGCACGCACAAATGAGATGAAGGTACTCAGGTCAATTACTGTAATACGCTTAGAGATCAGAGAAGGAGCAGCGACATCAGAGAAGAATGCCAGATTGAAGACGTAGTGAGGTGGATGCGAGTGAGAAGGAGATATTGGAACGAGCATGTGTCACGGATGGAAGATGACAGACTGGCGAAAGTTGCAAGAAATGGAAAACCACCATCCAAGCGACCTCCAGGAAGACCGCCAAAAAGATGGAAAGACAGTTGGAGCTCCATATCGCAGGAACGAGAAGAAGGGGACTGAAATGGGTATAACAAGCTGTAAGTTTTCGTTAAGAAGAAGAAGAATTTTCATGTGGCCATAGTGTCAACAGGACCATAGAAAATTGAATTGAAATATTGAAAAGAAAAATCTCTATATTTTCATAACAGAATAACCTCAAGTAAGAAATAAACATGTTTATTTCTGAGAGAATAACCGATTCAAGTAAAATATATCTTGCGAATCACAACTGATATACTGAATGTTCATGCAAATTTTGAGAGGATCGCATCATCAGAACCACAGAAATTAATTTTTGTAATTATGTATTTTTTTTTCACATATTTCTTTTTTGAATAATTTTCAGAATTCAAATTTGGTATCAATCTCAAATCCTATAAACTTGGGGTTATAGTCTTATTGCTCAAAAAAAAAACCAGCGCTCAAAAGCTCCTGCTCAGGGCTTTTTTTGAATTTTTTATATTGATTCCTTATAGGAATAATTAATGAGTCACTAATTGTCTACAAGCTTACTTGATTTTTTCATCTCATTTACCTGAAAGTCGAAATCTCAATTGAAAATAAAACAGATGTCTTTTCTGAAATATTAAAATTCCTGCTTGGGCAGAATGAACCAAATTTCCCAAATATTGCCAACTAATCGCTGTTAGAAATATAGGAATTGGCTGAAACACCATTTAGTTCACCCCTGTTCCAATGTCGTCCACCCTACGCAACGTTTTATAGAGACATTTGCACCCCAAGCGATGTTGTAATGATTTTTTTGAACGCAATTAGGTTTGTTTCATACTTATTGAATTGGACATCGTAACATTTGTTGTGGGACGCACTCGGTGATTTTTATTGAATTATTTTTGATTTTATGGAGTACAGCTCCGTTCTAGAACGAGGGGCTCAGGCCTCAGAGGTGGAGCTTCGTATGATATTTGTATCAGTGCTTTTGTACCTCTCTCCACGATGCATTCAAGTCTTCATTTGATAGAATGGTGGGTGGTCGTTTTCATTATAGTTACTCGTCCTGGAACACCAAGGGGTGTGACTGATGGACACATGTGTCGTAAAAGTGGCTTCTTTTGTGTGGAACTGTGTTATGCATCTGTTACAAACCAAAATGAAAATTGGGCAAAATAATCAGAAGCTTCTTCATATAGTTATAGTTTAAAAAGGGGTTACAGTTCACTGCGACTTCAAGGTCTATTGTGCCCCCCTACAGAGCTGTTCTGATCACACCTTTCACAGTTCGCCTTCCAGTTCCAGAGATCTGATGAAATCCAATATCTGTGAAGGCTTCAACGAGGCAGTTCTTCACTCTTACTAATTTCTCGCCCAAGGCATTCTCTCCTTAGGCTCGCAATGCCAAAGCATTCGTTGACTAGTGAATGGGGCTTTATTTTTCCTCCCCACAGAACCTACACTCGTCAGTGTCCGATAATCCCATCCTCAACAGGTGCTTCCTGAGGTGACAATGTCCTGTAAGAAAGCCAGTGAGCAGGCGTAATTGTTTCTTACTAAGATACGGATATCTTAGCTTGCTATTTCAAAGTACTCGGCCTGAACACCAAAGGGTGTGACTGATGGACACATGTCGTAAAAAGTACCTTCTTTTGTGTATTGCATCTGTTACGAAACCAAATGAAAACTGGGAAAATGGTTCGCTTTCAATCTGAAGCCTTTTTTATTCATTTATGAATGTATTTTTCCCTTTAAGTTATTCTGCATTCTTTCATTATTTAGTTGCTGTCATTGGACCACTACACAAAAAAGGTGAACGAAGTGATGTTTTGAAATACATATAAACCAATTTCGTTGTACAAAAGCCAAAATTGTTGAATAGGTTATCAAAAGACTAGTTGAATGAACTTCTTTCACCGAATCAACTCATTGATGAATTCAACATTTTTGATGTCTTATTTTGGAAGTCAGCAGAACGAAAACTTCGAAAGAAACCTCTTCAAAACTCATAATGCCGAAGGCAAGTTCAACCATTGTTTGAATAATGCTTCAAGATTTGAACAGGAAACGTAAAATCATGAATTCATAGAACGAAACTAATAGTTCTCAGCAGTTAGAATATGAACTGAATTTTTTTATTGTTTACCTCCTCGTGGAACGTGGACCCGAATGATGATAATAATGTGAAGAAATTCACTGCTTAAATTAATAAGGTCCTGTATCAGCCGATTAATAAACACGACCGTAAACACAATAATTAAAAACAAACAATTTTTGAAATATTCGAGGTAGATTCAGTAAGATGTTTACAGAAGAGTTCAGTTCATGAACGAATAGAATGAAACCAATTGCGGAGAGGATATTCAAATTCAAACTGGGAGAGATCGGTACCAAGTGTCCCAATTTTATGGAAACATAAATTGAAAAATCAGATACTCATGTAGATCATTATTGCATTCGTACTTTACGAGTACAATTTGAAAAATATGAAGAAGTTCCTTGATTAAAAATAGGAAAATTCAACCTTTTCTGAGAGATAACACTTGAATTTAAGATGATAATTATGTCCTAGAATTGCTGCAATAGCTTATAAATACAAAAGAAAAACAAATTTTAATACAAAAAATATTTATTGGCACGAAAGAAACATAATCCAACCCAAAGAAAACATACAAATTCAAAAGGTGTTTCTTCGAATAAACCACTCGGATTTATAACAAATTTAAACGACTATCCGAATTGGTGGTGTTTTCTCTCCTACTTTTTGGTTTTGGTCGTTTATTCCTCACCTGCAATTTTTGTTTCATTGTCGTATCCGTAAGTGTGGCACTTACTCGTTTACGGGTACGCTCTGTATTCCGTTTTGCTAAACCACTGCACTACTGCCCTGGTAAGTTTGAGACAACAAGCCCCAATAAATAATTTTCGAAGCTAAATATCTCAACTAATGTTGAAACTTACTATACTTGGAAGCCATTATTTAATATAAAAGAAAAAACCTTTTTTCCAATATGAACTATCTTCTTGAATATCACTTGGCAAATATTTACTTCGGTCTTGCGATTTTTTATATTTCGTTTATACGATTATTATACTTCGAAGGTGACATTTGAAATTTTTCTTTCACAATCTTCACTTTTTCAAAACATCCTGTGTAATTATAATAATGCAGAACATAGATGTCTGTAGGTGACTTTCCATTGAATAGATAAATCAGACGACAACGAAGACAAAATTGCGCAATTTGTAGCACAACGAGCAGATTTAACGGCCTGCAAAAAATGAATCCTTTGAAACTTCTTTTATAATTGTAATAATCTGAAACAGGGATGTGACTAAAAATCTTGTGAACTTTCCACTGAATTGATAAATTATATCCGAGAAAAGCAATATACGCATATTTTCCAGGCCAAACGCAGACGACAACGAGACAAAATTGCGCAATTTGTCGCACAACGAGCAGATTTAACGCCTCCTAGCTCCTTTATCTCTTCATTTACGTTTTTCATGAGGTGTTGAAAATTATGAATTTTCCCTGCCTAACGAGTTTACAAGGTTCATTTTAAACAACACACGGAGTGGCGCCGTAATCCCTCTCTTTTTATTCCGAGTACGAAATTAAATTATTATTATTATTAAGCGATCCTCACAATATTCCTGCATGGAACAAATGACTTTTAAATTAAATTGTTGGCGCCTGGGGCGGGATGCTTCAAAAATGGAGTTCGTAATCTGATTAGTTCCAGATAGACGGCAGATGGAGCTCCCATAAAAATGCTTTTATTATATTTTGCAGATACAATGGCCCGTTTAGGGTGAAATTGGCGCATTCTCACTTTGTCCAGTTCGTGTATGTACGGACGTTTCGATTGTTTTATACTCTTTGTTCCCCCAACTCGATTTTGTTGATGTGATATTGTTTTTAATCACGGATAAACGAGAGTTGACTTCGGCCCTAACAAGTTTTTATAAGCTAGCATACTGGAGATTGTGTTTATTCGGGATTGTATTGCGTCTTTTGTTACATTTTCTCCGTACTATTTCCACAATGAGTCTACTCGTTTGCTCTGACGCCATTAGATGGGAATCAGATTGAAGCAGAATCTTTCGCCTTTCGGGAGTAAAGTTTACGAATTTGAGCTAAAAGGTGCAAATTTGTGTTCTCTTCGCTTTCCCCTTCAATGTTAGGCAGAATATACAATCCTGATATTTCTAATAATATCACGTATCTAATAGTTGCTATTAGTATTGATCGATAAAAAACACCAATATCAAACTCATGCTTCGGAGCTAAACTAGTCAACGTTCAAAGAACCTACAAGAAGGTACCTAATCTCTCTTCCGAGCATCCACAGAATGTTGTTACGTCCTATGGGGCTCATCAAGATGAAGAATAGCTCTGAATGATATGAGGCACACCGCCCACCAGGACCATATAATAAGCGAGTTGGCATATTCCTTCGGGAACGATAAGGAAACAACGAACTGACTAGAAAGTTAATATTACAACCGAATATTCTCATAAAAGGATCAGGTTAACTCAAGCGAAGACATTACTTGAAATATTCGAAGAGAGGTTGACACATTTCTATTGGTCGTCATGAATTTAAAAACCTGAAATTTGTTCAGGTTGAAATTGGCGCATTCTCACTTTGTGCCAGTTCGTGTATGTACGGACGTTTCGATTGTTTTATACTCTTTGTTCCCCCTAACTCGATTTGTTGATGTGATATTGTTTTTAATCACGGATAAACGAGAGTTGACTTCGGCCCTAACAAGTTTTATAAGCTAGCATACTGGAGATTGTGTTATCGGGATTGTATTGCGTCTTTTGTTACATTTTCTCCGCTACTACTATTTCACAATGAGTCTACTCGTTGCTCTTGACGCCAATTAGATGGGAATCAGATTGAAGCAGAATCTTTCGCCTTTCGGGGGTTAAGTATACGAATTTGAGCTAGAAGGTGCAAATTTGTGTTCTCTTCGCTTCCCCTTCAATGTTAGGCATAATTATACAATCCTGATATTTTCTAATAATACAACGTATCTAAATAAGTTGATATTAGTATTGATCGATAGAAAACAACCAATATCAAACTCATGCTTCGGAGCTAAACTAGTCAACGTTCCAAGAACCTACAAGGTGGTAATCTCTTCCTTAGCATCCACA
>CM024240.1:51240586-51305811 GCA_013421045.1 Propylea japonica
CGTCATCGGAATTGAATTCTTCGAAACAGAATTAGCACACTTTCGACATTCGGCCACATAAGAATGAAACAGACATACTACTGATACGTTCGTAGGATAACAATGAGTTGTCAGTTTTTTATTCATGAAAATGTACCGAAATTAGTTAAAGGCAGAAACAAGCTTTTGATGAACAAAATTCACTGTGTGCTTAATAACAGACGTTTAACTTCCTTCTTGACGCCTCGGGAGGCACTGGCAAATCGTTTCTTGCAAATTTGGTATTGGCAAAAGTAAGAGACAATCCGGGAGAAATGGACTACTGTTGCCCTCTTCGGGGATTGCCGCTACTTCTGTTAAAATGATGGGAAAACAGCACACTCCACCTTTAGCTACCTCTGCAGTCTAACTAGAGCAACAGTCAGTTTGTTCCATACGTAAAAATGGGCCACTCAGGAAACTTTAACGAAAAACATCTTTAATTATATGGGACGAATGTACTATCAAATACCTCAGAAACTCGATGCTGTAATGGGTGGCGTTACTTTTGTTTTTGCTGGCAAACACTGCCTGTGAGTAACAAAAGGAACAACACGCGCCGATAATCATCAGAGCATGCTTAAAATCATCTCACTTACGGAGTTCGGTTGCATCTCTCCATTTACGAACAAACATGAGAGCCCATTTGAGCGACAACGACGATGACGACTTTCCGCGTAAAACTACTCAATCTTAGCGAAGAAAAAATTGTCTCTTCTAACACCAACACCAACAGCTGACGTAAAAACTTGACGGGACATTAGGATACATATTGCAGAGGTTGGAACATCTTACTGATATGCAATATATCCCGGTCTTGAAATTCATTGGAGATTATCATTTGCTTTGTTCTAGGGCAATATTGTCACCCAGAAACGATACAGTGAATGAAACAAATAACTCATTTCAGAGAAAATGCCCGGGTCAGGTCAATCACTATAAGTTTATTGAATACGGTGTTAGTATTGAGGATACAGTGCACTATCCCCAAAAATTTTAAATTCTTTGAACCCTTCTAGCTTACTTCCTCACGAAAGTTGGCATTCCTATCATATATTAAAAACTTGAGCCCCCCAGCATGTGTAATGAGAAAATGCTGCTTACAAAACAATTACGGGACAGTATCCATTATCAGGGCCAGCAGTGGGACAACTGGCCTATATTCCGCGGATACCATGATTCCCACTGATTTACCCATCCGTTTAAAAGGCTACAGTTTCCAGTGAAGATCTCTTTTGCCCTCACTATTAACAAGTCCCAAGGTGACACATTTTCTCTCTGGTGTACCTTGACCTGAGAAAGCCGTGGTTTTTTCCCATTGGCATTACATGTTGGCTTATCTCGGTTAGAACTCCCTGACAGACAATTATTTTGCTACCAATGATAACATTATATCCATATAGTTTACAGAGAAGTTTTGAACAATTAAAATTACTATTACCAAACTAACTTTACCCGCGACTTGGTCCTCCTGGAATTCGTTTATCGCAAATCCCTCAAATGTTTTTTAGGACAGAGTTACTTTTCAATTTTGTATTAGCATGCAAATACAAAATATCCTGCGTATAACCCCCTTTTTGCAGTTAGAAATCAAAACATAAACACTCTGTACTAAAAAGGATTATTAACATTGTGCCCAACGGAGTGGGCACGGGTCAGCTAGTACGGAATAAAGATACGAGCTCACAACGCCGAATGTTGTTGGCGTTCATAAACAGATTCTATACTTGGTTCCGCCAACAAATGGGTAAAGGCATCTCTAGATTTACTTTTTACTCTGAGGTTGGCTCTATGAACGCCATTGACGAATTCCCTGGTCTTACATTAATAAGTAGGTGGAGAACTAAAGACCATTTTGGTCGCAGTTCCTGGAGGGCTGATTTATAACAAACTCAATTTAAATAATAATAATATTGCTTTTAACTGATGAAGCCACCGAAAACGAAATTTCGTAGCTGATGATAGACGTCACCTGTCTGGTTCCAGCTATGGACAAAAAACTCTATAAGAAGAGGAAAAGGTTCATCGTGACTGAAAATAAGAAGTACACAGTAGCAATCTCAGATAATGATTACAAAAATTTATGTCAGCTGAAAGGCGGGTATATAGTCGCGGTTTTCACAAGTTATGAAAACAGAAAATCACGAATATGCAAAAACTGAGAGAATACATCCTTGCCAGCAATGGAGCGGAAAAGGCGCCAGTGTATTTTGAGCGATGAAAATATTCTCTTGAATGATTCATATTTTTCGAGAAACAATATTAGATTTCCAGAATGAAGTGCGTAGGTATATCTTGGAGAAAATGGAATATTCGAGCCTCATTTTACTCGTAAATTTTTACGCCGACAGAAATCTTCATTAACATAAAGAAGAATCGATTTAGCAGCGGACCATAAATAACATATTCCGTGATAAGTTTTCTAAACTTGCTCAGAAGCAGTAATTGATTTAAATTAACATTTAAAGGTTTGTTTCATCTGAATATGATACCATAATGTGGTTTGCAAAGACTCAGTGGTAAGAAGATCAGTCGCAGTATCGTTTGTGATACCGTACAATAAGCATATTCAGAGCTGTGTCGAAGCCTTGTGCTAAGTGCAGTTCGTGAAATCAATCGAAGCACTTTTGTGCTCGTAAGCACTATGCTCGTGAGGACTAGACTGAACTGGTGCTCAGTGCTTGCTTCGAAATTTTTTTGGGGTAGCCTTAGGAATCTGTGAAGAGCTCCCACCTCAAACTGCTCGGAAGAACCGTTGTGCTCCCGAGAACTTTAGGAATTACCAAACACAAAGCACTTTATGGACTTATCCGAACATATGTATCATAATGTATCATAATTGATAATAAATAGAAAAAGAACTAACATATTTATTTTTTTAGGACTTTCTGGAACATGCCTTTATGTTTCATTATTTTGACTTTGACAACATACTTTTATGGCGAAACCTATTCTCATAGATTTATAATACTTACTAGATGGCGAACCTGTCAAAAATTTTGAGGCAAACGGCGAACATTTGCAGTTTGGATTTTACTTGAGAGGTGTCAATTTTTCAACGAAACAAATTCGAGCACAGATGGCACCGAACATCAAAATATTCGAGTTTCATCCCAAACTGCAAATGTTAGGACAGTTAGGAAGTTTGACGTTTCAGTTTACTAACCTATGATACTTCATAGGTGCATGCCATAGATTTACAATACTAACTAGATGGCGAACCTGTCAAAAATTTTGAGGCAAACGGCGGCCATTTGCAGTTTGGGTTTAATTTAAGAGTTGTCAATTTTCAACGAATTGAAATATTAGAATTACCGACATAACACCGTGTTTAAGGAAATTATAGTGTATAGTCATCATGGGTACATTATTTTAATAACTAATCACACGAATCGAAAATATTTATTATTTAATAATAAGTTCACAGAACACTAATATATCATTTCTTTCAAAGGAACGTCTATGTTTCAATCAAAATTCGAGCACAAATGGCATAATCAATACATCAAATATTCGAGTTTCATTTCATCCCAAACTGCAAATGGCGGCCCTTGCCTCACTTTTTTCTACGTGACAGTTAGGAAGTTCGACGTCCATTAGTATTATAGGTCCATGGTGCATGCCTATTCTGGGAAAGTACATAGAGCAATCTGTAATGATGATTTCGAATTATTTATTTATTGGTGAATATGCGAATTAAAGTATGATTCGTTGTTGAGAGGGTTGAACCTTTCAGGAATTTGAATAGGGAAAGTAGGTAGTTTTGTAGCACCAATGAATAGATGTCTTCAAATTTGCATGAACTTACAGTTCGTGTAAGAGCACAAAATTTAAGCATTCATAAGCCCAGATTATTCAATACATGTGCCAAACTTGATCTTTGAAGAAGTAAGTTTCATTCTTTCCATTTTCAATCATGACCAAGTGGTCCCGAGCAGTAAAGTAAAAGTGTCGATCAGGTCAATACGCATTCGCCTTATGAAGGATGTAGAACCCTAGGCATAATAATTTCAAATACCTTGTGTGGTTGATATACAACAATCTTGCAATAACACATACTCTGTTTAAAATTGGCGCCATCGCCACGAATCCATCCGACCCTGAACGCTGTCAAATCGAAGTTGACCGAACAGAGTAATGCCTTGAGTGAACGTTACACCTTTGATACGCTAGATTATTCTATTCTTTCCTTTGTAAAATTCGCCATTTAGACCTCTTTTTTGGTTACGCTAAGCTCTGCGTTTAGGTTTGTGAGTGATTTGGCACTAGACAAAGGTAATTTAATTACGTATTGTGTTTCCTTCGATGATTTGATGACTTAACCTAAGCACGTTTCACGTGCCGACATTCTTTGATTAAAATCACTTATTAGACCCGACCATCGGGATTCAATATATTAATGAAATTAATATTTGGACATCGTGGAACATGACATATATTTTGTAATATGTTCTCGGTTTTAATTAATACTAGCTGACCCGTGCCCCTCCGTTGGGCATAATTTTAATAATTTTTTAGTAAAGAGTGTTATGTGTTGATTTCTAACTGCCAAAAAGGAGGATTATACGGAGGTATAGTTTGTATTTGCATGCTAATACAAAATTCGGAAGTAACTCTGTCCGAAAGAAAAAATATTTGAGGGATTTGCGATAAACGAATTCCAGGAGGACCAAGTCGCGTGAAAAGTTAGTTTGGTAATGGTAATTTTAATTGTTCAAAACTTCTCTGTAAACTATATTGGATATAATGTTATCATTTGGTAGCAAAATTTATTGTCTATCAGGAGTTCTAACCCGAGATAAGCCAACATGCAACTGCTCATAGGAAAACACGGCTTTCTCAGGTCAATGCCCACGAGAGAGAATGTTTGACCTTGGGACTTGTTAATAGTAATGGCAAAAGAGATCTTCGCTGGAAACTGTAGCCTTTTAAACGGTATGGGTAGATCAGTGGGAATCTGGGTATCCACGGAATAAAGGCCAGTTGTCCCACTGCTGGCCCTGTGATAATAGTCGCTACGATTATATTGTCCTATAACTCTTTTGTAAGCAGCCTTGTTCCAATACACCTGTTGGGGGGCTCAAGTTTCATAATAGCATGATAGGAATGCCAACTTTCGTGAGGAAGTAAGCTAGAAGGGTTCAAAGAATTTAAAAATTCTTGGGTATAGTGCACTGTATCCTCAATACTACACACCGTATCAATAGACTTATAGTGTTTGACCTGACAGGTAATTTTCTCTAAAATGAGTTTATTTATTTCATTCACTGTATCGTTTCTGGGTGACAATATTGCCCTAGAACAAAGCCAATGATAATCTCTCTCCAATAAATTTTCAAGACCGAGATATATTGCATCAATAAGATATTCCAACCTGTGCAATATGTATCCTAATGTCTCGTCAAGTTTGACGTCATTGCTGTTGGTGTTAGAAGAGACAATTTTTCCTTCGCTAAGATTGATGTTAGTTCGTAAATTGAGAGATGCAACCGAACTCCATAAGTGAGATGATTTAAAGCATGCTCTGATGACATCGGCGCGTTTTCCTTTTGTTACTACAGGCAGTGTTTGCCGAAAATCGCCCGAATTATGTTTTTGAGGATTCAAAACGAGATTTTTAAAAAGACAATTTAATTCAAAAATAAACGATACGATACAAATGGGTTTTTATGTCAAGACTAACTCTATACAATACAAATGACCTTTATATCTATTCGTGTGATGCACCGTAGTCATCTCCTGAAGTGACGCGTCAGCAGTTCCTATGTGAAGATGCGAAGGTGCAGCGGTAGACAATTCCGGATAGAATTGTAACTCCCGCGAAAACAAAAGTAACGCCACCCATTACAGCATCAGAGTTTCTGAGGTCTTGAGCTTTCGGTTTACTGCTTCAACATGAGCTCTATGACTCATGGTACATTAGTCCCATATAATTGAAGATGTTTCTCGTAAAAGTTTCCCGAGTGGCCCATTTTTACGTATGGAACAAACTGACTGTTGCTATAGTTAGACTGTCAGAGGTAGCTTAAAGGTGGAGTGTGCTGTTTTCCATAATTTAACAGAGTAGCGGCAATCCCCGAAGAAGCAACGGCTAGTCCATTTCTCCCTGATTGTCTGTCTTACTTTTGCCAATACCAATTTGCAAGAAATGTTTTGACAGTGCCTTCCAGGGCGTCACGAAAGAAAGTAAAATCTCTGTTATTAAGCAAACTGTAAATTTAATGCATCAAAAGCTTGTCTCTGGTCTTTGACTAATTTCGGTACATTTTCATTAATAAAAACTGACAACTTATTGGTACCGTACGAACGTATCATGAGTATGTCCCTCAATTGTTCAAAAAATTCAATTCCGGGGACGTCCGCTGCGTCAGGAGCCGACCACGCACCACAGATAACGCTACTGAGCCGCGTTCAGATGTAAAAGGCCATGCCCCCTTCTCCCGAAGCGAGAACGAACGTGAACCGAATTAACCCGAAGCCATCGCGCGCCGTCTGCTGCTTTGGCTTTCATACGTTTTTTCTCCGATTCACTTGCGAAACGGACTACCACGTGAAAGCCTTCTTATTTTTCGGTTTTTTATATAGCCTATGACACTCAACAATAATGTGTGTTAGGGTTTTTAATTATATTAATTTAACTTGTTTAATACTTGTAATGCCATCTCTTACAGTAATTATAAATTCACATACTAAATCAAAGAAATCTGTTTAATATTAGTATCGTGTATCATCTGAACATATGTATATTACCACCAGATGAGTTAGAGTTGCTAAGAGATACAGTTGTAAGATTGCTGCTAATAAAATATATTTCTTAATGTTATTATTGCTATTCCACTGTTCCAAAATTACCAATATCCGAACCAGCAAATAAAGCTACCGAACAAGTGGTCCGATCGAACCAGATCTTGGAAGTTGGTTTTCTGAAAAGTGGAATTAACGTGCAATTGGAAACCCAAGAACGAGTCACCGTGCAAAGGCATTGCGATCCTTCAGGTTGGTCAGTCGACAGGTTCCAATTACTACAACTAGAAGAATCCAAAAATAGGTATTATATGAATTCCTTGCTGAACATCATCGTCGAGGTAATAAATTGAATTTATTAATTTATTCAATTTCTATCATCGTGAAAGGAAAAACCTGTGTAAACAAAGTGCGTACATATGCTACATTTCTTATCTTTATTTCCACATACAATTCACGGAAATTAAATTGGACTGAAATTGGAAGATATTTTCATTCAGGGGAATAATATTCAATTTATGTGTAAGTGGATACTATACTGCGTGAAAATCTATTTTTCAAAACATATTATTTTCGAGAGACTATTTTGAATTTTTCCCTGATTGAATTGATATTGAACTGCTGTAATTTTCTTTTTATACTGTTTGTGTGACGAAATTCCTCTGATAGCGTTGCTGTATATTCTGAGGACGATTTCTTTCACTGTCGCTGCTTGCTATGAAGTACAAGGGGTACTTCAAATGTAAAAATTTGCTAAATTGATATTTCTTCTTTTTAATTGCTCATATAATATTGCATTCAATTGTTATAATTTTTGATACATTTGAACAAACTTTTGAAGAGAGAGGTTCTGAACTTGCTTTTGTTTGAGAGTTATATTTTGAACAAATCATTATATAATTTTCTATGTTATACTTTGAACCATATATCAGTTACTTTTAAATTTCCTGCATATTTTATATTGCTGTTGATATGTTTTGCTATTTTCCATATTAAGAATTGATTTTTGGATTAAATTGAATTTTGTACACGATCAAATTGCATTCTCTGCTTGATTGACGAAATTATTATTATTTTCAAATTGCATCAATATGTCACATATACTACTGGAACAACAAACATTACTTGCCCGAATATCGAGATCATATTCAAATTTCAAGAAAGATGGTAGTTCAAAAATGACTATGAATAATTGTAAAACTAGAATCGTTAATTTGGAGAAAATTTGGACTACCTATGAAATGAATCATTCAAAACTTTCACTTGATAATAGTGAGGAAGTTAGAAAATCTAAATATTTTAGGGAAGATGAATTTGCTATAGCTGAAGAATTATACTTAGAAAAACTTACCGAGTTTCAAGATTTTCTCGATACATTAAATATTACTGCTGCAGGTACTGTAAATCAAAAGGCCAATAGTTTTGAAGACATGGAAAGGTTGCCCGCCATTAAATTGCCCAAGTTCAGTGGCGAGTTTTGTGAATGGGAATCCTTTAGAGACCTTTTCACGACTTTGGTGATCAATAAATCTTATATATCGAATGTCACTAAACTGCATCACTTAAAGCTGAGTTTAGAGGGAGATGCTGCCCAACTCGTAAGTAGCTATGCCATAACTGAGGATAATTTCGCTATTGCTTGGCAAAAATTAAAAGATCGCTATGAAAATAAACGCCGTTTGGTAAATGCTCATTTGTTTCAATATTTTCAATGAAACAAATGAAAAAAGAATCTTCGCGGGAAATAAAAAGAATAATTTCCGGTATTTGCAGTCCTCTTGCTGCACTAGAAGCACTTAACGCCCAGTCTCTCAATGGGACGATATTCTAGTATATCATGTGGTATCTCTTTTAGATTCTGATTCGCGTAAACAATGGGAAAAACACTTGGGTAACGATTCTCACTCAATGGAACCGCCATCTTATAAGACTTTGATGAATTTTTTAGAAAACCAAATTACTATATTAGAAGCTTTGGAAGATAGTTATGTCAAAACTGCCTCAAAACTGCAACCCCCTATAATAATCCTACTAAAAGCTTCAAATTCACTAATTCTTCTACTGTTAAGTCGCATCATATAATCCCACATCATTCGAATAAATGCTTATTATGTAATGGGATCCATTTCTTCCTACATTGCAATTCATATAAACAGAAGAACCCCACTCAGAGAAAAGAATTTCTAATCAGCCAAAATCGTTGCTTCAATTGTCTTTCATTACATAATGTTAAAAATTGTACTTCTAAAAAGAGATGTCAAATGTGTAATGGTAAACACCACTCAAGTCTTCATGTGAATAAAGTAGAATTACCGGTCAATGACACTTCTATTACAACCACAAATAATTCTGTAGCATCCGAAAATATGTCTACTAATTTCTGTAAATCACCTGATCATGTTCTGTTAGCTACAGCGGTAGTAAAGGTGTGTTCAGAGAATGAAAATGAGACTTTTGCTCGTGCCTTGGTAGATCAGGGATCACAAACGTCCTTCATTTCGGAATCCTTGTATCAGAGACTCAAACTGAAATCGAAATTGGTAGATGTGCCTATTTCAGGAGTTGGAGGACAAAGAACTATAACTTGCAAAAAATGTGTTGATTTTGTTTTAAAGCCTAGATTCAAATCCAATTTCTCCTGTTTAGTAGAAGCTTATGTTATTCCAAAAGTAACATCTTATGCACCTAAATTAGAAAATAAAAGCGAACATTTTCGTTATCTAGAATCTCTTGTTTTAGCTGATCCTAATTTTGCTGATAGAGGTCAGATAGAGATACTTTTAGGTTCTTCAATTCATGCTAAAATTATGGAGGGTGAGATTATCCGCGGAGAAACTGACGAACCTATTGCAATGAAAACCACTTTAGGTTGGATTGTTTCTGGAAATATTTCTTCATCTAATAACAGAAGCTTCCCTACTGTGTTACATCTCACTGATGAGGAAACATCTTTGAATGAATTGCTCTCTAGATTTTTTGCTCAGGAAGAATTTTCTAATGATACTAAACATTTTTCTCCGGAAGAAATTGAAAACGAGACCATTTTTGTAAATAGCTTTTCTCGTGACGAAAATGGTCGGTTTATGGTGCGTTTACCGTTCAAGTTACCTTATCAACATTCACTGACTTTTCCCAATATGTACAACATAGCTTGAAAATGCTGAATAGAATGGAAACAAAATTTGAGCGCGATATTGAATTTGGCCGTCTATACCGAGAATTTATGCAGGAATATATTGATTGCGGTCATATGATCGAAATAAAGGATAAAGAAGAAGAAGTATTCATTACTTTTTGCCACATCACGGTATATTGAAGCAAAATTCCTCAACGACTAAATTGAGAACTGTTTTTAACGGATCTGCTAAAGCAGCAAACAATCTGTCAATCAATGATGTACTCCACGCTGGTACAAATTTGCTACCTGACCTGTCAGAACTGATTCTACGTTGGAGACAGTATAAATATGTATTCGTTTCTGACATAAAACAAATGTTTCGTCAAATACGCATTCACCCATCTGATCAAGTATTTCAGGCAATACTTTGGAGGTTCAACACCGACGAACCTGTCAAAATGTGGTACCTGCAGACGGTTACTTATGGAATGATATCCAGTCCTTTTTGGCTATCAGAGTAACCCGTCAGCTTGCAATGGAAGAGCAGCAACAGTATCCATTGGGGGCTACTATCCTGAATGAAGAAACTTATATGGATGACGCACTTTCCGGTGGTCATTCCATCGAGGAATCGCTTGATAAAATGCAGCAACTGATAGGTATTTGCAAGGAAGGTGGCTTTTCGTTACATAAATGGCTTTCAAATAGTCATAAATTATTACAGTCCATTCCAATCTCTTATTGTGCCACTTCCCAAGGTTATGAATTTAATTTAAATACCACGGTTAATGTTCTGGGCTTAAGTTGGAACCCAGATATTGATTCCTTTATGATCAAGATCAGCAATGATTCTGAGTTTAATGACACTGTTCTTACTAAAAGAATAGTTTTATCGAAAATGGCAAAACTATTCGATCCATTAGGATGGCTTGCTCCTGTTATCATAACTGCTAAAATATTTATGCAACAACTCTGGATAAAGAAAGTCAATTGGGATGAGGAACTTGATTCAGAATTAGCTGAACAGTGGTTTAAATGGTACAGTAGGCTTTCTGATTTGAACGATTTGAAAATTAATCGGTGGCTGGGTTATAGTCCAAATGCTGAAAGATTTGAGCTACATGGATTTGCAGACGCTTCGAAATTTGCTTATGGAGCCGTTGTGTATCTGCGAATTATTCATGATGGCCAAGTGACAATAACCTTGCTTCAAGCAAAAACAAAGGTATCACCAATAAAACCCCTTTTAACTATTCCCCGTTTGGAATTATGCGCTGCTGAACTGCTAGCGAAGCTTGCTAACAAATTACTTACTGCTTGTAAAATAGAAAATGTCAGTTTGCATTTGTGGTCTGATTCGACTGACGTGCTTTTTTGGTTAAGAGATCATCCTGCTCGTTGGCCAATATTTATAGCAAATAGGTGCTCAAAGATACAATCTTTGGTTCCTACTGCTTGCTGGAGACATGTGCGCAGTGGTGATAATCCTGCAGATTGTCTTTCGAGAGGCATAAATCCTAGTGATTTAAGCAATTTTCGATTATGGTGGAAAGGCCCTAAATGGTTGAGTGATAAACCAGATGGTTCGAAATGATGTCGGAGGTCAATATAAATCCCGTGAAGATTCCAAGCTGTAATCAGTCAAATGCATCAATTTCAAAATGTGAATCTGATTCCAATTTGTGGGATCTTCAAGTAAAATACTCTTCTCTTAATAAGTTAGTTAGGATAACCGCGCTTATTTTAAGATTTCTGAATGCCTTATTAAGGAGAACTAAGTTTCGGAATAAGCTAAAGTTATTCTCTTGTAATTGGTACAATGATGTCGAAAGTGTGGATTGTGAAGCGTTGAGTATTCGTGAATTGAAAAGAGCTCGTTTAGTATGGGTATATTTGATTCAACATCATTATTTTCGAAATGAATTCAGGTTACTTACAAAGAATCGTTCAGTTCCTAACTCAAGCGTTTTGTTGAAATTGGATCCTTTTATACAAGACAATTTGATCAGAGTGGGTGGTCGTTTACAACATTCTTTTCTCAATTTGAAGAAATGCATACTTTAATTATGCCTCACGATTGCTACTTCTCTACTCTACTTGCTAGATACTTTCATTTAAAAACCTTGCACGGCGGTATTAAATTGACACTCTCAACTCTGAGAGCAGAATTTTGGATTATAAGGGCTCGTCAGTTGATAAAGAGTACAATTAATAATTGTCATTCATGCTTGCGATATAGAGGAAGCACAATTTATCAAAAATTGGGTAATTTACCGTCGTTCAGAACTAGACCGAGTCGACCATTTTTGAAATCGGGCGTAGATTACGCTGGTCCATTCAACATAAGATCATCTGCTGGTCGTGGTCACAAATCTTATAAAGGCTATATAGCTGTTTTCGTCTGTTTGAGCACTAGAGCTGTACACTTGGAACTGGTGTCTACTTACGCTTCTAAAGAATTTATTGCTGCTTTTCGTAGATTCACCTCTAGGAGAGGTTATTGTTCTGATTTATATAGCGATCGTGGAACGACATTCGTTGGTGCTGATAAAGAGCTCAAAGATTTATTTGAAAAGTCAACACCTTTTATAAGGGAAATTTCAAAAACTCTTTCAAACGAGGGTACAAATTGGCATTTCAATCCACCAGCAGCTCCGCATTTTGGCGGTATATGGGAAGCTGCAGTGAAATCCGCCAAATATCATTTAAAAAGAATAGTCGCTCCGCATAAACCTACTTTCGAAGAATTTTATACTTTACTTACTCAAGTTGAGGCTGTTTGAATTCAAGGCCGCTAATAGCATTAAACGATGATATAAGTGATATTCAACCTCTTACCCCAGCACATTTTTTGATCAATTCACCCTCTTACATTGTTCCTGAGGCTGATTGCTCAGAAGTAAAAATAACTCCATTTGAAAGATGGAAATTGATGCAACAAATGTTAGCACACTGGTGGAAAAGATGGTCAAGGGAATATTTACAATCCCTTCAGGTCAGGTATAAATGGCGGACTTCCCAACCTTGTCTTCAGGTGAACGATATAGTTCTTATTACCGATGAAAATAGCCCACCTGCCAAATGGCCGTTAGGAAAGGTTATAAAAATTTTCTCTGCTAATGATAATCAAGTTCGAGTAGTAAGGTTACAAACATCATCAAATGAATTAGATCGACCTGTAACCAAACTTATTTTATTGTCCAAATCATCTTGCGAGAATGCAGTTTGATAAAAGTATTGCTAATGTGAATTATTGTTATTCTTATTTGTTGATTTTGATTTATTGTATATTAAATCTACTCTTACTCTTTTGCATTGATAATTGTGTCATTTTTCAACCTTTAAAAATGAAGTGGGTGGAATGTTAGGGTTTTTAATTATATTAATTTAACTTGTTTAATACTTGTAATGCCATCTCTTACAGTAATTATAAATTCACATACTAAATCAAAGAAATCTGTTTAAATATTAGTATCGTGTATCATCTGAACATATGTATATTACCAACCAGATGCGTTAGAGTTGCTAAGAGATATAGTTGTAAGATTGCTGCTAATATAAAATATATTTCTTAATGTTATTATTGCTATTCCACTGTTCCAAAATTACCAATATCCGAACCATCAAATAAAGCTACCGAACAATGTGGCTTTCTATTGGTGAAAGAATTTTTGAAATCGGTTCAGTAGATCATGAGATTAGCCCTTACAATTCAACAAATATACAAATATACAAACACAAAACTTTACCTCTTTATAATATTAGTATAGTATAAATATATTTTGTAATACGATTTAATATTGCTAATATTGGTACATTGGAATATTATTTGAATTTATATCGTTTGAAATATATATCTGAACAGCTCGGTTTGAGTAAATCTGAATTGACTGCGTTTATTAAGTCCCCGATAGATACTTTTTCTAAGTTAATCTGATTTCCCTTCTTTTCTTTAGTCATTGGTAGTTTCTTAGTTAACTTTCAGTCTGTTCCTCAACTCTTGTTCAGAGATGGTTTCAAAGATCATTTTCTATTTCAACCTGAATTTTGTCCAGTATGAACACTGGTCAGTCACTTTTGAATATTATACAATCCACTATTATTGCATTGCTTTTATTAGACAGCTTTCTCCACTTTGACTTCTTTGTACATATGTTGTATGGTACAGAATACAGCTCATGTATTTATTTTATAAAATTGTCATCCCATTAGAATGCTCTTGTTAGTCAATATTGTTACAATGTCTCTTGATTCTTGTGTTGTAATAAATAATGTGAAGTCTTATGTCTCTTCATGTCAACTATTTGGAACCACATTCATTAATTGATTTCGCAATTGTTAATTACAAAATCCGAACACCCGATTTTGAATAACCTCCTTGAACTTTTTTGCAACTGAGTGTTTGGACTCTTAATCAGACTAATCTCTTCAAAGATAAATTAGCTTCGAATTGAAAACATTGTATTTTTCAGTTCGATGATTATATTGCGTAATATTATAATGCTTTTATCAGATGAAAAAATTCCCTGAAGAATTCTGAGCTTCAAACTTTTATTTCATTTCAAACTGGCAAAAATGACGAAATTTTTCTGAAAGTGATGACAATTGCTCTTCTGAAAGTAAACGGTCTAAAGAGTTTTTCTGTTCACGGCTACTGACCGAAACGTTTAATAGAAGAAGTAAATATGAGAAAAATAGCCTTAATATTATATCACGAAAATATAGGTATGTTACTTAATCATTGCAACATGATGACAAGAAGTTTAAATTAAGTTATTTTCATTTATATGTATTGTGAAATTCATTTCATATTATTATCCATTGCTACAATTTGTTAGAGATTTTCGGAATATCCACGAGCAAAGTTTCCCGAACTAACTATGTCATCATGCGCAACAACAGAACAAGAAAGGTGTTAATGCAATATACCAAATGTAAATGTTGAGCTGTTTATTCTAGCCCAACGAAGGCTAGGATTATGGACTCCATTATCTCCAACCGAGCTTCTTCACCTAACGCCATTAGCATACCCCGAAATCCAGTCGGCAAGCATCTCTTCTCTCATGATTTCGAATTCAACTGAATATTCTACTTAAATATTTCTTCATCATTTTGTTCCAGCATTCCAGGTTTCCTTATGACTGTTTCTTGCTTTGTTAGATTCGACTTGAAAAACGGGGAATAACTTTATACAGAATATTCAATGAAATTCAAGAAATCCCTGACGTGAAATCAAGATATTTTGCGAGCTTGTTCTTTTATGAAACGGGATAATTCAAATTCAGATATACTCAGGGGACCTATCTTTCAAGATAGGTAATCAAATTTCAATTATTGTTTTCGTGATATGAAGAAACGCACATAACTACTAGCTCTACATTATTCAGTGAATCAATTTAAAAAAATCTAATTAGAAACAGTATACAGCGGAAGTCTTTGACTTGTATATTATTTTAACATGAAGATTCTGAGGACAAAAGAAACACTTTTTCATTTACCAATTTTCCCGAATAAGCGCCGTTGAAGAGATACAGGCTGTTGAAAATCGACAAAATAATTAGATTTTCAGCTATATTTCGCAGAAGATTCCATCAAATGAAATGACTTACGGGATAAGTTTTCATTGATGAGAAGAATATTATTCCAATACAAAATTCCATCCACATCCTTCAGTTTTTCGGAAATGACCATCATGGCATAAATTCCAAGAACCTTAATCTCAATAGTAAATTGAATAATTCTGAGAATATTTGATCATTTTGCGAAATAAAAGTATATTTTTTCCTATGATGCGTCGTTTTCGAGTTATTTGAATTTCAAATATTAGAAGTGTGTGTGAGTTCCCAAAAATTGGGTACGTTGTCTGAATGCAACTCTGTTTAAAAGATTCACAGAATTCGATATTTTCCGCGTTAACATATCAGAAAGTTAAGAAAGGATCACTAGAATTTTTTATTTGGAATGATTGCTAAACGAAATATGGGAATATTCAATGCACATTATTTAAAATTGAAGCAATAGAAAGAATCCCGTAATCAATAAGTATATATCAATGTTGAAACTACGGAAATCCATAAAATTTAGTTACTTTTTCACTAGGTTCACCATACAGCTACTATTATTTCATCATTCAGTGTTGGCGTTCCTTCTGATCAGCTGTTCAAGAAATTATCTAGTCCCGAATATTGGCCAGCAGGTGTTCTCCTGAGAGAATTCAATTTCCGTAATTTTTTCGATCAACCAATAGCAGCCATACCTAAAAAGAAACCTTGCAGCAATCTCCACGCTCTATGCTTCCTGCACCAAATGTTCAATCCATTGGATCAGCTTTGAACAGACTTCAATATACAGTAGACAAGCATTGTGTTGACTTTCTTGCTGTCATTGAGCATTGGAAAAGCTATGATGAGCTTCAACACTATAAACTGGAGGGTTACAATCTAGCATCGTACTTTTGCAGAAATAAAGGTGAACACGGTGGAAGTGCTCTCTATATCAAGGACAACACCACCTTCAAAATAAGAATAGACATTAATAACTTAAGTGTCCCATTTGCCTTTGAATGCTGCGCTGCACAGGTACGTCATAAAAATAAGAATGTTATTTTAATTTGTGTCTATAGACCAGACTCTACTCTGGATAATTTCAACGTTTTTATGGAAAAATTGTCTTATTGTTGCTCCATTGTGTAGAAGAGAAGGCTGATATTATACTAGCAGGTAGTTCAACATTGATTTGTTGTCGAAAACCCCAAAAGCATTAACCTTCGTTTCGACAATAAGTAGCTTTGGACTAGAGGTGAAAATAAAAGAACCAACCAGAATCTGCAAAACTGCGTCAACTTGTTTGGACAACATTGTTACAAACGTCAAAGGGTTTTCTTCAGTAATAGACGAACACATCTCAGATCATTCTGCACAGAAATTTATATTTTGTCAAATAAAAACACAGAGGCAGAAAAAATGCAGCTGAGCGATATAAGGCCAGAGACCTTGAGTAAATTTAAAGAGTCCTTATCCAATATAAATTGGTCCGAAGTATGTGATGTTCAGATGATGTTGATTCCAAGTGGAATGCATTTTTTTTATGAATATGAAAAGTTGTTTAACGCAAGTTTTCCCATAAAAACAGTATGTACTCGAAGAACCAAAAAAGTTGTACCAGTCTCTCAAAATATCAGAACAATGAAGAATGTATTGGCTTACCTTTTTATCCTGTCAACTAGAAATGATGAATTCAAACCAGAGTATAAAACAGCGAAGATCAAGTATGACGCAATGATAACGGCAGAGAGGCAGAAACATTTCAAGGAAACCATCCAAAACTCCACAAATAGTCAAAACTGTATGGAACATAGTGAATAAATCCTTGGAAAACAGAAAAATCAAGCTTACAAATTTGACAACAACCCTAGCCCTCAGAAACTTTCTGAAAATTCAACAGTTTTTTTTCTAATACTCCTACCCATATAAGTAGTAATCCAATCACACCCAATTTTAGTGCTATCAAGACAAATGAAAGATCATTCTATATGTTTGATGTTGCCGAATCTGAGATTATAAATGTTGTTAAGAAAATGAAAACGTCAAGTCTTCAGGTTGGGATGGTATTCCAGTGAGCATAATCAAGGAAAGCATTGATTTAATTACTAAACCTATGGCACAGATAATGAACAAATCTTTTATAGATGGTGTATTTCCCAAAACCTAAAAATTGCTGTAATAAAACCTGTATAAAAAAGTGGGGACAATAGGAATCCAAATAGTTATCGTCCGATTAGTCTCCTTACATCGTCCGCGAAAATTTTCGAGAAAATTTTAGCTGAAAGGTTAATGTGTTCTCCGGAAGTTTGGGATATTGTCAACGTGTCAACACGGATACATAAAAGGAAGAAGCACTGAGACGGCTATCTTTGAGTTGTACCAATCGATATTGTCAGCATTAGAGAGGAAGGAACTACCACTGGGAATTTTTTTAGATCTTTCAAAGGCATTTGATTGTGTAGACATAGACATCTTACTAAAGAAGCTTGAAAAATATGGAATAAGGGATAAGCAATTAAAGTTGCTTGAAAGTTATTTAAGGGAAAGACCTCAATCGGTGGAGATAATTATCAACAATAACAAGTATCAATCGACTAAAAAGAAAAAGAAAGCAGGTGTACCGCAGGGAAGTATCTTAGGCCCCATTTTATTTCTAATATACATAAATGACCTCCCTCTTGTCTTCAGACTAAGGTTACTTAAAAAGGTGTTAGCGGAACTTGTTACCTTTGCGGATGATGCAAACTGTATGCTAACGTCGCCAATCATAACACTGACTATTGAAGAAGCGAATTCTATACTAGGAAATATCAACGAGTGGTGTGAAGAGAATTGTCTTATAATGAATGTGAAAAAGACTGAATGTGTAGTTTTCAATTGCGATAGATCTTTAGCTGCCATTCCCACCAATATTAACAGTGCTATCGCTATCTCCAGAACAGTTAAGTTCCTTGGAGTACACCTGGACGAAAATCTCAAGTGGAACACTCACATAGAAAATCTAATCAAAGGCCTGAATTCGGTGATATATTCGATGAATGTGATGAAAACTAAAGTTAATTTATCTACTCTGAGGATCATTTATTTTTCGAATTTCCAGTCATTGTTATCATATGGGATAATTTTTTGGGTAGTTCCTCAGGAGTTGAAGCTGTGTTTTTGAGACAAAAATTCATTTTGAGAGTCATGTTTAAATTGGGCTTAGAGAATCATGAAGGGGGCATTTTAAAGAAAATAAATTATTAACTTTATATGGTCTGTACATATATAAGGTACTTGTATTCATGATAGATCACTCGGAATACTTCAAACAATACTTAAATTGTAATAATACTAGGCGAACAGACACATACTTTTAGCCACGTCATTCTTTAACTTTAACTGAGAAGTCTCCCTTATACATGGGTTTGAAGCTATTTAACTCTCGGCCCCTGAGGTTGAGATCTACTGTGAACTTGAAAGTTTTTAAGAGAACTCTGTATAAGGCAATAGTCGATTGTGAGCCATATTCTTTGGATGAATATTTTTTCTTTTGTAAGAATGTATTGTCTTGAATTTTATATTTTTTGATGACGTTACCAACCTTGTTGTACTTTCAATAAGCTTTTGATTGAATAAATATATTATATTATGTCGACTTGAGCCTATTAGCGTAGAAAGGGTGTGATTTTTCACACCCCCTAGCGATCGGCTATCACACTCCCCCCTCCATGGTTATTCCTGGTGTTCATCGTGACCTACAAACTTCCTTACCGTTCTAGCAGTACCAAGAAGCACTGCTTTTTGTATTACTTTAAAAAGGTTTTCATCCAAATCTAGCTCCTTGAGGTTGGACTTGAGGCTCTTAGGAATAATTCCTGTGGTTGATATGAGAATCGGAATGGTTCTGGTACTAGACATTCCCCACTGCCTTTTGATCTGAAGTTCAAGCTCTCGATATTTCGATATTTTTTCAGCATATTTTTGACGTAGATTGTTGTTGTTCGGGATGACTACGTCTATAAGTATTGCTCTCTTCTCTTTTTTCTTCACTAGGATTATATCTGGCCTGTTATTAGCAACTGTTAAATTTGTAAGTACTGTGCGGTCCCAGTATAACCTGTAAAGGTTGTTCTCCAGTATTACTTCAGGCTGACACTTATAATATGGAATTGTTTCGGACTGCAGAATCTTCAGTTGGATGGCGAGTTCCTGATGAAGTATTTTACAAACTGCATCATGTCGACTCTTATATTCATTTCCAGCAAACATTTGGCAGCCTCCTGTAATATGTTGGATTGTTTCGGATGTTTGGCATCCGTAGCGGCATCTATCGTCGGTGAGGCTCCTATCCTTCATGATATATTTCTGATAGTTTTTAGTTTGCACTACTTGATCTTGAATGGCAAGGAGGAAACCTTCTGTCTCAGAAACAATCTTCCAGAAGTCAGCCAGTAGTTCGACGCAGGAATGTCGACATGTTTCTGGGTGACCTCGTTCAGGTGTCTTCCATGTAGGGGCTCTCCATCTTTGAATTTTATCACTATCCGTCTGTGTGGTGTTTTCATGAGGGTGCTCGCTTAGTAATAAAGGTGTTGAACAATCTGCTTCAATCAGTATCTTATGTAAGTCCGATGTGTTTGCTTTATCTATAAAATAATTTCTCAAGTTGTTTATTTGTTCAGCTGCCATTTTCTTTATGTCCACAAAGCCTTGTCCGCCTTGAGTTCTTGGAATTGTTGTTCTTTCAACACAGCATTTAGGATGATGCTTGTTGGCCTTTGTACATAGTGTTCTCATTTTCCGTTGGAGACGATCGAGATCTGTATTACTCCACTTCACTATTCCGAAAGAGTAGGTGAGAACTGAGCAAGCGTAGGTGTTAACAGCTTTTGTGAGATTTCGTTTTCAGAACGCTCCTCATTCTTCTGGTGAACTCTGCTGTTAGTTCGTCCTTCATCACTCGTTGGTCTATCCTTTGTCATTGCTTCATACCTAGGTATTTGTATAGATCACCTGCCAGCATTGCCTTTTTTCTTCTCCGTTAGATAAGGTGAGAGGTGTCTGTTGGATTTTCCCTCCTGCTATATTTAGGGAACGACATTTGTCCAGTCCAAAGTTCATGCTGACGTCTTTGGAAAACATCTCCACTAGTCGTAGTAGGCACTCTAGTTGGTCTCTGTTTGCTGCAATCAGTTTTAAGTCATCGACGTATAAAAGATGGTTAATCAACATATTGCTAGTGTTGCCTTTCAGGTTGAATCCCTTTCTGGAGGATTTTAAAATAGTTGATAACGGGTTCATTGCCATGCAGAACCACAATGAACTCAAAGAGTCTCCTTGAAAAATTCCTCTCCTGATGGATACTGTGCCAGTTCTTATGCCTGTTCCGCTGATTTCGATGTTAGTTCGCCAAGTTGACATAACTGTTTTGAGAAAGCTCACTATTCTTGGATCTACTTTATAGATCTCTTAGACTTTTATGAGCCATTCATGCGGCATGGAGTCGAAAGCTTTCTTGTAGTCAAGATAAGCCGTGAACAAATTTCTCCTCTTCTTATAGGCTTGGTTGCAGATTATAGAGTCGATTATCAGTCGTTCTTTGGATCCCATTGCACCCCTGGAGCATCCTTTCTGTTCTGATGCAATTATATTATTTCATTCGCAATGGGAGTATAGTCGACGTGTAATGCAAGATGTTATGAGCTTGTACATAGTTGGCAGGCATGTCACTGGCCTGTACGTTGCTGGATCGTCTGTACTTTGGTGATTTTTTGGCAGAAGATAAGTTATACCCTCTGTCAGGAAGGAGGGCATACTCTCTGCACCTCGTAGAATTTCATTAACTGCCTTAGTTAAATTACTTTGCAAACAGTTGAATTTTTTCAGCCAAAAACTGTGGAGCCCGTCTGGTCCAGGTGATTTCCAGTTGTGCATTTCTTTGAGAATATCCGAAAGCTCTTGTTCTGTGATGACCGTAAGGGACATTTGTGCGGTGTTGGTTTTGAGTTTTCTCTTCGTTTTTTATCCACTCGGCATTTTTGTTGTAAGTAGTAGGTGTTGACAGTTGTTCGGTCCAGAATTTTTCCATGTCATCCTTATTCGGATAGATGTTTGGGGAGTTCTGTTGTTTTCCATCCAGATGTCTGTAGAATTTTTCTCCGAGTTTTCAAAGGAGATGTTATCTTGTTTCCTCCTGTTGCTCTCTTATATCTTCGCAATCTCTCGGAGTGACACTGAGTTTTGGTTTCAATGTGGGATATGCCACCTTTACTGTTGTGTTTTCTTCTTCATAGCTTGAGTGCTTGCGATTTCGATAGATAATCGATTCCACCAACGATTCAGCTTGATTGTTCTGATGCCATTTTCATATTGTTGGTCAGCCTTCCTATGTTCTGCCGACAGCGTTGAACTTTTATGGGCAGTTTCTACCGAGGTATGAACCTGAGGTGATGAATGTTCATTCTGTGTTTCGTCGTCCGTTTGAATATCTTCTTGGAGCGGTAATTGGAGTTCAGTTGTTCTTTCTTCAAGTGTTGCTCCATGGTTGTGCTCTCTGTTTCCAGAAGTTGTGTGTTCTTCTCTATTATGGTTTTCTTCGTTGTTTAATTCATTGACAACTTCATTTTAATTTCCTGCAATCTGTCTTCTGATATGAGTTTGTTTCTGGGGGATTACGCGATATTGGTCAGCTATCCTCTGTTCAGTTACTTGTAGATCTGGAAAACATCGCTTGAATTCACTGAATAACCGTTGTCTGTATCCAGTTAGTTCTTGACCCAGGTTTGTTATTTTATAGTAGATGCGCATGATCGTTTCATTGATACAACTTGTCCATTCATGCGTCTTCTGGGTAACCCTGCTTGAGTGAACGCTGGTTGAAGATCCTGCGTAGCACTATTTGTAGGGGGTGGCACTGCTGTTGTTTGCCTCCTTGGTTCTTCCTGTTGAGCTGTAGTGTTTTGTATGACAGGGGCCCGCCTCCTCAGCGCCCTGCCACTGACGTCCCGCATGCTGTCATGTCCAGCGCCAGCTCCAGACATGCCCTGACGATCCTCAGGCAGCGACTCAATATTTCTACTCCTTAATTGCACCATCATTATGGGTTGCATTTTATACCCACTGCCAGGTTTAGCTCGGGATCTCGGGTTTGCTAAGCCCGTACTCTAGAACTTACCATTCCAGAGCCCTTGAGGCTCTCTCTATTATTATTATCATCAAAACGAAGTTTCCATAGTACACTTTCATTCCAGAAGTATCTCTTTCTGTCGGTGTTCATTGGGTCCCTTTTGATTAACTCAAAAGCTCATTTTTTATTTTCCAGCTGGTTTATAGTATTAAGGCACTTAATGTAAGACAAACTATTCTGGCTTTATGCAATGCGAAATTCAAGTATTCTGAATATCTGGAATTAGTATTCTGAAAAATGGATCAACTTCTGCATTCATAAACATAACTGAGATGTTCAAAATTAAGATACTTTTAAACATAACCTCAAACACAATTCAGTTCCATAGACACAGTTGTTGTTTTACTTCAGTTCAGAATCATAGAATTTACATGTGTATTCTTGTTGTTGGAATGTGAATGAGAGAGTTCTTCATTTCTAACTACGTTTTGCACCAACCTCAGTTAGGGATTTTTATTTTTGTTTTAGTATTGTATTAGTTAGCTTGATTTCAAAAGAATAATATATATATATATACGTTCAGTTTTCTAGTAGTCTGTACAGAGATTTTATCTATATACTAGCTAGCTGGATTTTTCATAATCGACAATGGAATGAAATCAAGAAAAAATATGCAACTTTTGTCGCCAAGAAGAAATTTATAATAACGTATTCGTGTTGTTTATAAATACTACTTTCTTCACCAAAATGAATGGTAAGTTTACGCTTATTTTCATAATACGTATAGACCCTCGTTTCGAAGATTGGTATGGTATATTGGTATATCTTATCCTCAGAAAAACTTCAGTGTTCCGGTTTCCAGGGGTGGTATAGCTCATTATCAAGGCCGTAGCCAGGGGGGGGTCCGATGGGATCCGGACCCCATCAAACGATGGCTGCGAAAGCCTCAAACAATCTATTAATACCCTTTTTTCTTCTCAATTTATTACTTTCTCAACTTCTTCATTGCCACATTTTTAGGAACGATCTCACGAAATATCCGGTACTGCAACTTTGGTTACTTTTATTAGGAACACGGCCTATACCTCCATCTCAAACCAACATTCCAGTTTCCCTCGATAGAAACGTGATGTGTTGCCGGGGTGTCGCGAAAGTGTCACAGGGCAAACTATGGAGCCGAAGATCCAGAAGAGTTCTGTAGGCAGAGCATTATGATTCCACTTTTAGATGATTTCATAGACCAACTCCAGTCAAGATTTAATAATCATAGATCAACCTTATCATCTTTATATGTCTTGATCCCAGCTGTTTATTGTGAAAAACTGCCCAGTATTGAAAAGGATAATTTCGTTCTATATAGAAAGTTTTTGGAATTGGACGCATTGAAAGGTGAATTGGATCTATGGAAAATGAAATGGCTTAAAGAACCCATTTCATCCCTACCGACCTGAGCTATCGAAACACGGTGAATGTAATCAAGAATTGTTTCCGAACATTTACAAACTCCTGAAAATTCTGGCAACTCTACCTGTTACAACATGTGCTCCGGAGAGGTCCTTTTCCTCCCTTAAACGCCCCAAAACATATTCGAGAAACTCCACAGGTCAGGAAAGACTGAATGGATTGGCGCTAATGTCTATTAACAGAGAAATATGTACATATTGAGACCGAGAAGGTAATCGATTTATTTGCCGCGAAGAAATCGAGAAGGCTTAATACCATTTTGTGATAAGGAAGAGAAAATATATTTTTATGTTGATTTTTATGAACTTTTTTGTATTTTATGTTTTTTTTTTTCATATATTATACTGATGGACAAAATTAGCGCACCACCTAAAATTTCGTTAAATTTAAACAATTGATATCTTCCCAATCTGTAGTCGGGATTTTATGTTGTTTTCATCCAATTGTAGCTCTGTTATTGTCAATTTCCTCCATTAAACAGAGTCCAAAAAAATTAAATCTTCATGTTGTGCAGGGCGTTTAAAATAATGTCATGTTTATAGTCAAACTTTAACGTCTTCTGTGGGCAATGCCAGGTTGCTGAGGCACGTAAAAACAATAAAGCGTTGTAGCCTTGCATCTCTTGAGTATTTTGTTTTTTTAAAAACCAATTTATCTTGGAACGTCCAGAGATATTTAACATTTCATCAACTCTTGTATTTTATGCATAGCCATGAATACTTCGCAACCATTTGTCCCGATCAGGGCCGGCGCTAGGGGTGAAACAGTGAAGCAAATGTTTTCAGGGAGCCTGCTTTCTAGGGGCGGCATTTTTTGGCAGCTGACTTTTCGTATTTTATCCTTAATTCTCAAATCGAAAAATGGAAGTAGAACCAGTATTCGAATCCGAAAGAGAAGTCCGCATTCGAAAAAAAACATGATTTTTTCAATATGACGAAGAGATACGCCGATAACAGATCCAGAAACAAGATTCGGATGATTTTTTCAATTATTTACTGAACCTTTGCATTAGTTTTTGACCGAACGCTTCCTACAGTTGAAACAATAATCATTATTAATCTTGTCATTATTTGTTTTTTCTTGTTTGATATGAAGGTATTAGCTTCCGAAATATCAATTATCAAAAGTGTGATAAAATCTTTGAGAAACTTAGGAGAATGATATCGAATCCAAAATCTTGCTACAGAGTTGCTTCTTCTGAGTCACAATTTGGAATCAAAAATCAGATGTTAAAGTATTTGGAGGAGAGCAACTTATCAGAAAATTATCCAAACATTGTGATTGTTCTCCAGTAGCTCTGACCAGTAGCTAGGGAGAACGTTCGGTTTCACAATTAAAAAATTTTTGCGCTCTGCCATGCCCAGGAAAGACTTTCTGACTTAGCAATAATTGCTGTTGAACATAAAATTAACAAAAAACTTTGATTTATCGATGTCATTGATGATTTTTGCCCGTATCAAATTACGAATTTAACGAGTTTGTGCGTTAGTATTGTGATACAACTTTGTGACTGACAAATTTTTGGAATGTGATAATTTCGTACTTAGATAGGGTAAATTTTTCTGTTTTCTTTGTTTTTTCTCATAAATATTGTTTATTGTTTGATGTTATCTTCAAAAATGTTTATAAATATACTCCTTATATTTTCCTATGGGGATTTATTTTTACGAATATAATGATTTTTTTCTGGAAATGTGTTTTACTCTGTGCTTTGATAACTTAGTTCCTTGGTTGCATGAATTAAATGGCAAAATTCGTGTTTTGTTAGATTGAGAATCTTCACCACACAAGAATAAAATGAAAATTGGAATTGCCGAGTAGGTATTGAAATTTTTTTCCAATTACCTAGTGTTTCAATAATAAATATGTGAATTTATGTTCATGCGAATTGCGAATCCCATTAGAGATATTTGAATAATCTGGTAGAAATGAATTGAATTTTTTTTTTTCTGTTTTAGTTTTGCTGTTTTGTTTTATCGAAAAGGCTATGTGATGATGGGGTTTGATCGTATGTGGATGCTTCTGATGGTAGGGGTAGGGGCGCCCGAAAAGTCCTTGCCTCAGGCGCCAAATTTACTAGCGCCGGCCCTGGTCCGATTTGAATGTTTTTTTTAGTTTTAGCTATTTATTGGCGAATATCATAGTAAAATGAGATGTTCAAAAAAAGAAATGCATCATGCTGTACAGGGTGTTTAATTTTCGGTTTTTTCATCACAGTTTCACGCCTTCTGTGGGCAATACCAGATACCTGAGGCTTTTAAAAACTATACAGTGAAGTAGCCTGATGTTTCCTGAGTATTTTGCTTTTTCAAAAAAGCAATTAACTTGTACCCTTCCAGAGATATTCACATTTTTATAATCTTGCATACAATATATTGACAATGAATATTTTCAGTCAAGTAGTACTGGGGTTTACAGTTGTCACTGTCAACGAATAAATTGTAATTGTCAATAATCATTAATTTCAATAATTGTGGCATTGTTTTGCGTTTAATTTCATCTGGTTTCTTAATTTGTTTTCGTTTTTTTATTGTGTTGAAAGTTTATATTTATTTAATGCCTCCAGCAAACCACTTTAGTGAACATGATTGCGTTAAAATCGTAACATTGAGTGAGGTAGGGTTTAGCCACCGTGAGATTGCCGAAAGGCTTAATATTCATCACACGACTGTTGGTCGTTGTCTACGTAGTTTATGGAAACTGGCGCTCACGCTAAAAGGCCAGGTCAAGGTCGACCAAGATCTACCAACCAAATAGACGACCGTTTTATACGGCAACAAGTTTGTCGAAATCGGTTTCTCACTGGAAAGGAAGTGAAAAATCGCCTTCGAGATGTCCGAAATGTTGCAATTTCTTCGAAAACTATAAGAAGAAGACTCAGTGAGTCTGAACTGAGTGCAAGACGCCCCGCAAAAGGCCCTCTTTGACCGCAGCCCACAAGCAAGCCAGGTTGGAGTTTGCTCGAGAGCATTAAATTGGGAGCTTAACGATTGGAAGAGAGTGTGTATACCGATGAAGTAAGAGTTGGTTTAAAATCGTCTGATGGACGCATATTTGTTTGGAGAAGGCAAGGTAAACGATTTAGTGAACCATGTATGGTGCCACAACTGGCCTTCAATGGTGGGTCTATAATGTTTTGGGGCGGCATTTCCTTGGATGCTCGCATGGATCTTGTAGCGATTCGAGGTGGGGCACTAAATTCTGTGAGGTACATTCAAGAGATTATACAAGAACATGTTGTACCTTTTGCACCATACATAGGCGACAATTTTTTTTGATGGACGATAATGCCAGACCGCATCGAGCCCATATCGTGAACGAATACCTTAACGACGTGGGGATTCAACGTCTACAGTGGCCGGCTTGTAGTCCTGACCTCAACATAATTGAGCACGTTGGGACCAGCTCAAACGGCGTATTCGGCGTCGAAACCTGGCCCCTGAAAATTTGGCTGAGCTAGAAAATGCAGTGATCGAAGAATGGCATAATATTCCCCAAGAATTTATAATTAACCTTTTCAATAGCATTCAGAGACGTCTGCAAGAAGTGATTCGAGCCAGAGGGGCCAATACCCGATATTAAATAGCTATTATTACAACTAGGGAAATATGAATAGTATATTTCCCGAGGTTGTCCTAGTTACATCCCGAGGGCGAAGCCTGAGGGATGTATAAGGCAACCGTGGGAAATATATTCATATTTCCCGTGTTGTAATCAATAGTTTTTTTCTGATCGATACAATATCGTTCTTGAAATGGAAAAATCAATATTATATTGTAAATTATTGATTCAATTGGATTTTTAACGTTGCTATGGGCCGTGTTTGTGAGAATCATGGTTGACTGGTTCTATTTTGACGTCTTGTCAGAAATAAAAATTTTTAATTATTATGTCGAACTACGTCAAAACCCAAGGGGCAAAAGCCCGTGAATTTTGATTCCGGCCAAATCTAAAGCTGCTCATAGTGAAGAGTATGAAGGCTTTCAGCAGTGGAAAATAAAAAGTTTGGTGGACGGTGTCAGCGAAAATATTTTGCTAGCATTTTTGAAGATTTGGTATGTTGCTCTGATTCTTGTTCTTTTCAATGTATGCTTAATTTATTCGATCTCCTGTTGCAGGAATATTCACCGAACACGTTATGGCCAAAATTATTTATGTTAAGATCCATGCTACATTTGAAGGAAGAAACAAATGTCGAATTATTCGATGAAGTGGAAGTATTTGTTAAGAACAAAAATAAAGGATCCGTTCCCAAAAAATCAGCAGTGTTGTCCCGAAAGCAGATCAAGAAATTTTTGATAGAAGCACCAAATGACCTTTTTTCAGATGTATATGTTGCATAATATACTATTTTGAGTAAAATATGACTTGACGTTTCATATTTCCCTTGGGACAATAAGACTTGACGTTTCATATTTCCCTTGGGATATATGAGTGTGTTATGACATATCGTAACTAAGGCGATATTGCTCATTATTTATTCGATCAGAAAAAAACATATTTTTTTTTAATCAATAAAATTCATTTAAAATTAATAATTGTGTTAATTTCTGAAGTTTTCTTTACTTTAATATTCTTTTCATTCGACGGTGGATACGTAGCTTAAGCTGATCCCAAACGTTTTCGATTACGTTCAGGTCAGGACTACAAGCCGGCCACTGTAGATGTTGAATCCCAACCGCGTTAAGGTATTCACGATATGGAATTATCGTCCATCAGCAAAAAATTGTCGCCTAGGTATCTCGCAGAATTTATTGCCCCTTCCCGGATCGCTACAAGATCCATACGAGTAATCAAGGAAATGCTTTGTCTTCTCCAGATGAATACCCATCCATGGGATGATTTTAAGCTTACTCTGAAGTCTTCAGTGAAGTAAAAAAAGCCTTTTGTGGGATGCCTTGCATTCAATCCAGATTCATTGAGTCTTCTTCTTGCAGTTTTTGATGAAATTGTAAGATTTCGGACAACTCGAAGGCGGTTTTTTCACCTTGATCTAGTCTCTTAACGTGAGATCCCATTTATATGAATATACGGAGACAACGACCAAAGAAGAATAAATAAGAATAAACTTTCAACACAGAAATAAACGAAAACAAATTAAGAAAAACAGAAAAAATGCAAGATGTTATAAAAATGTGAATATCTCTGGAAGGGTACAAGTTAAATTGCTTTTTGAAAAAGCAAAATACTCAGGAAACATCAGGCTACATCACTGTATAGTTTTTAGAAGGTATCTGGTATTGCCCACAGAAGGCGTGAAACTGTGATGAAAAAAATCCGAAAATTTAAACACCCTGTACAGCATGATGCATTTCTTTTTTTGAACATCTCATTTTACTATGATATTCGCTAATAAAATAGCTAACACTAAAAAAAAACATTCAAATCGGACAAATGGTTGCGAAGATATTCATGGCTAATGCATAAAATACAAGAGATAAATTGGTTTTTAACCCCAGATAACGGGACTTGTTTCAACACACGTCATTGCGGGACTATCGTGAATTTTACGACGGTCGACAAAACATTCATTTTTCGGAAAATCTTCGAAAAAAACTCACGAAAAGTGCTGAAAAATCTACATTGAAAAATGAAAAACCAAAATATAATAAAAAATTTCGAATTCCTATCCATCATCACTGCATTTTTTGCCAATGTGTACATTTCTATTGAATTTTCCATGGTTCTAATGACACTATGGCCACAAAATTTTGCATGAGGCTTATTATGCCTATTTTGCCTGTTTCCCCAAAACTTCATTTCGATTGGTTTCGTTTTGTCTGAATAATTTGGAATGTTATATGGAAAACCCTGTATGATCTAGCTGAGGTAATTGGGAACCGAACTCAAAATTTCAAGTCTCTAGGACAATCCCTTCCAAAGTTATCATGCAAACAGAATTGAATTTAACCACGAATTTGTCATCCGGGAGTCAAACCCTATCGTTTGAGTCCCTTTTCGGATCAAAATTAGAAAATAACAGAAATTTGCGCAAATAGATATAGCACCCGTTCAAGTAGAACGAGTGCTCGAAAATTGTAGTATTCAAGTGAATTTAAAATTGTAATATTTATGTCTAAGAAGAAAAGGAAAATTGTCTTTGATAGATACTGTATCCTAGGATAACGCGCGAAGAATAAAGGCCCGTATCCACTGTGCGAGGCTGCTCGCTACGAATGCCTCGTGGCGCACTTTATTTTGTAGTAGATTTGTCAGCTGGAGATTGATAAATCAAACCAAAATGAGTTCAACTCTATATTTTCGTTTCTTAAAGGCTCATAATATTCATAAGTACATAAGGCTTGTCGATAACACAAGTACACACAAGAGACGCTATCCTTACTTGAAGCCCGTATCAACAGTGCGAAGCTGCTCGCTGCGAATGCTTCGTGTTGCATGTTCGGCTTGGCCTCGGACTGTGGATACCGAGGTGGATACCGAGGTTGCTCGCTGTGAGGCGTTCTCGTCGCACAATTCGAGGCGATCAACCCCGGTATCCACAGTCCGAGGCCAAGCCGAACATGCAACACGAAGCATTCGCAGCGAGCAGCTTCGCACTGTTGATACGGGCCTTAAGTTAGACAGGAGTCAAGGTTGGAAAAATCATTCTTCTTTGACATGTGTAAATTTGTACTCCTTTTTCTTTTGAATGGAAATTTGACTGGCAGCAGAAATACACAGTTTCAAATGAAATAAGTATATAAGTATAATATATGAAGTGAGTTTCAATGAACTAAAAACTGTGTTATCGTTGTGTTAAATGTGGCAGTGAGCTTCTGCAGAGTGTTGATGTTGAAGAAGAGTTGGTGAATGTGATCCGATTTAGAAAAACAAAGAATAATTTTCGAAAAAAATTCATGAACGCTAGGAAAAATCATGAAAATTGTTTAAACATAGTATATATATAGGTACTGTTTCTCGATTTTGAAACTTTTTAGATTGATGAAATCGCATCATTTGAGCCATATAATTTGATATTTTTACATAAGTATTTAATTTTTTGAATAATTTCTAGAATATGATTCCGACCGTGCTAAGATTCTGCATTTATATACTTAGTATGAATCTCAAGTCATATACAAAATTTTGAAGTTATAGTATATTTGCTTTTCCAATGAACGAGCGCTCAAAAGCACTTACTTTTCTTGAAATTTCCATTCTAATTTGGGAGTAATTACAAGAAGGAGAGATAGAATTCAACTGAAGTTCATGACACAGAGCTACGGAGGTGACATTTATATAAGTTTTCCTCGATTTTTTTGCCCTCCATTCCTCTTTTCTGAATATTAAGTAAAATCAGATAAAAGTAAAAAATAGATAATTTATTCCAATCAAACTGGAGTTTTCGATATAGAAATATTTCAAATTATTTTTTTGAGAGATCTAATCATTCAATCACTATATGTACAGGGTGTCTACTTTCAAAGTGCCCAAATTCCAAGGGGGAATTATACGAGTGATTTTCAGCAGGGTTTACGGTTATTCTTCAATTACACATTTCTTGGTCTCACGAAATATTTCGAGTTTTTTCTCTAAAATGATAATTATTCAGTTTTCCTTGTAGTCTCCTCAAATTTGACCACATATTCGGAAAGGGCAATTAATTTGCTACAAGATGAGTGAGTCTGTGTGCAGAAAGAGCTTTTATGGCGGGAGTGGTAATTAGATGAAAATCACGATTCTGAAGTTAAGAAAATTAGTACTATTTTTCGAATGGTTTTTCTTTTGAAATTCTTGGAAATTATGCACACATTATCTTTTCAGCAAAAAATATCTCATTAAGAGTACTTTCGAATGCTCATATTCCGTCATAATATCATGGCTAACATGATACTCGTAACAACGAGAAAGTCTAAAAATCCGGAACCTAAATTCAATCAATCGCTCTTCGTGATTAAATTTTTTTGTAATTTCATGAAAATCATCAATGCATCTTGGAACACAAAATAACGAAAAAATTAACTTCCTTTCTTCAATACACTTGATACATCGTCTTCGTATATAACTCTGCAAAGTTCATAGCGTTTCTGACGCATTTCTGCACAACACAGTTTTATTCTGTTGGTGAGATACTTCTGCATCTCAAATCGAATTTGATACAAGATACACTTTCCAAAAAAAAATCCAAAGGCTTAAGGTCGGGCCCCCTCGGTGGCCATTTGATCGTATCTTTAATTCCATTGTATATTCATTTAATAGATCTTGACATTACGACTGGTTTGTTCTTGCAGCCATTTATTTGAAACTATACATTTCATCTAGTTGTCTAGTTGTTTTGATTAATCTTATTAATTCTTCAACATTAAAAGATCGGTATGTATAACTGATCCGAAAAGTTTTCCTCTCACATGGCTGCTCATCTCACGTTAATACTCAACTAATGTTGGAAATGAGAAACAATAGTCGCATGAGGATTTTCTTTCTGCCAAACATGAGTATTTTGTGAATTAATCACACCTGATTTCGTGAGAGTGGCCTCATCAGTCCATAATATTCCATGTCCCCCCCCTTCCTCTTAAATTATTCTGGTACCACCTACAAAATATAAGTCTTGACTTTTTGGTTGTTATTATATTAACCACGATATTATGGCGGAGGATGAGCAGCCCGAACAAAAAATGATATGTCATTCGAAAGTATACCAAATGAGGTATTTTATACTGAAAAAAAAACATGTGCATAATTATTAATGTTTCATCGAAAAAAACCATTGGAAAAATAGGACTAATTTTGTTATCTTCAGAATCATGTCCTCACCACGCCCATCATAATAGCTTTTTCTGCACACATACTCACTTATCTTGTAGCAAATTTCCCTTTTCGAATATGTGTTCAGATTCAATGAAACCACAAGGAAAACTGAATAAAGATCATTTCAGAGAAAAAACTCGAAATATGTCGTGAAATCACAGAATGTTAAATTGAAGAATAAGCATCAACATTTCGACCATGTGTTGAATAAATTTTTTTGTTGCAAATCACTTGTATAATCCCTCCTTGAAGGTTGGCCACTTCAAGAGTAGATACCCTGTATACAACTTAACTGATTGAGACAGTTCATTATTGAGGTTAATATCTCATATCACTTCATAAGAGTAATGTGTTTCGTTTATTTTTTCCTCTGTAGTAAAAAACACTTATTATATTATTGGACTAGCTGACCCTTGCCCACTCCGTTGGGCACAATGTTAATAATTGTGTATTTGCATGCTAATACAAAATTGGAAAGTAACTCTGTTCGAAAAAAAAACATTTGATGGATTTGCGATAAACGAATTCCAGAAGGACCAAGTCGCGGGTAAAGTTAGTTTGGTAATGGTGATTTTAATTGTTCAAAACTTCTCTGTAAACTATATTGGATATAATGTTATCATTTGGTAGCAAAATATATTGTCTATCAGGAGTTCTAACCCGAGATAAGCCAACTTGTAACTTCCAATGGGAAAAACACGGCTTTCTCAGGTCAATGCCCACCAGAGAGAATGTTTGACCTTGGGACTTGTTAATAGTGAGGGCAAAAGATATCTTCACTGGAAACTGTAGCCTTTTAAACGGTATGGGTAAATCAGTGGGAATCAAGGGTATCCGCGGAATATAGGCCAGTTGTCCCACTGCTGACCCTGTGATAATGGTAGCCATGATTATATTGTCCCGTAACTCTTTTGTAAGCAGCATTTTCTCATTACACATGTTGAGGGGGCTGAAGTTTCTTAATAGCATGATAGGAATGCCAACTTTCTTGAGGAAGTAAGTTAGAAGGGTTCAAAGATAGTGCACTGTATCCTCAATACTACACACCGTATCAATAATAGACTTATAGTGTTTGACTTGACCGGGAATTTTCTCTAAAATGAGTTTATTTATTTCATTGACTGTATCGTTTCTGGGTGACATTATTGCCCTAGAAAAAAGCCAATGATAATCTCTCTCCAATCAATTTTCAATACCGGGATATATTGCATCAGTGAAATGTTCCAACATGTGCAATATGTATCCTAATGTCGCGTCAAGTTTAACGTCATTGCTGTTGGTGTTAGAAGAGACCATTTTCCTTCGCTAAGATTGAGTTGTTTACGCGGAAAGTCGTCATCGTCGTTGTCGCTCAAATGGGCTCTTATGTTTGTTCGTAAATTGAGAGATGCAACCGAACTCCGTAAATGAGATGATTTTAAGCATGCTCTGATGATATCGGCGCGTGCTCCTTTTGTTACTACAGACAGTGTTCACCGAAAATCGCCCGCAAAAACAGAAGTAACGCTACTCATTGCAGCATCAGAGTTTCTGAGGTCTTTAATAGTACATTCGTCCCATATAATTGAAGATGTTTCTCGTAAAAGTTTTCCGAGTGGCCCATTTTTACGTATGGAACAAACAGACTGTTGCTCTAGTTAGACTGTCAGAGGTAGCTTAAAGGTGGAGTGTGCTGTTTTCCCATCATTTAACAGAGTAGCGGCAATCCCCGAAGAGGCAACAGCTAGTCCATTTCTCCCGGATTGTCTTACTTTTGCCAATACCAAATTTGCAAGAAACGTTTTGCCAGTGCCTTCCGGGGCGTCAAGAAAGAAAGTTAAACCTCTGTTATTAAGCACACTGTAAATTTTGTGCATCAAAAGCTTGTCTCTGGTCTTTGACTAATTTCGGTACATTTTCATTAATAAAAACTGACCACCCTTTGGTATCGTACGAACGTATCAATAGTATGTTCCTTCGATTGTTATGTGGCCGAATATCGAAAGTGTGCTAATTCTGTTTCGAAAAAACAATTCCGAGGACGTCCGCTGCGCAAGGAGCCGATCACGCTACCACAGTTTCGTCAGGTTCATCTCCATGACTCCATAGGCAGTAGGCACAGACGCGAGTGCGACTGAGCTGCGCTCCGATGTAAAAGGCCACGCCCCCTTCTCCCAAAACAAACCGAACTAAACCGAAAACATCGCGCGCGCGCCTTCGGCTGCTTCGGCTTTCATACGTTTTTATCCGATTCACTTTGCAAATCGGACTACCACGTGAAAGCCTTCTTATTTTTTTGGTGTTTAATATATTCTATGGCACTCACGAATAATGTGGCTTTCTATTGGTGAAAGAATTTTCAAAATCGGTTTGGTAGATCCCGAGATTGGCCCTCACAATTTAATAAATATACAAACACACAAACTTTACCTCTTTATAATATTAGTATAGATAAACGGAAAATTTCTCTAATCAAACTTTCGAAACATTGAAAACTAGATGAAACAAATCATTTTCGTATCAAATTTTGCAATGCGCCAGCGGAATCATATTCTCCACAAAATCTAAGGAGCAGCAGCATTAAAAAAAGATATTGTTGGTATAAGAGATAAATCTGTCCGTTAACTCCGGCGGCTCTAATCGTGAATTCTTTTCTATTGAACATTGTGCTGATCGAATTCGACTTCTCGTCGAAACCAAGGCGGTCTCGCTAACTACTTGCCTGAGGGGTCCAATGAAATTGAATTCCTTATATATATAAAGCTTCAACCATCCCTGTCAGTCGCTTCCTATGCTTCACCTATATTTAATTTAAGCAATTTCAGCTTGAGGACATTTTGTGTTGGTTTTTCCTCTTATTCAACTGATAGGAGTTGTGTTGCTGAAAAGTTTTCTCCATTTTTTTTAAGCAGTCAAGATGCTTATTTTCGTTCAGAACGAGTTCCTCGAAATTTCAGAGAGTATTTTTCCATTTACATTCATATTCAACATGGGCGAATATATCGACATAATAGCAAAGAAAATTATCAAAGTTTTCTTTATGAATTCTACGATCTATTCTCATTATTGTTTAATTGACATTATACTTCCCTTATAATAATAAAATGAATTTGTGAGCTCAAATGCGTCACTTTAAATATTTTTTGGTTATCTCAGAAAAATTGAATTGCAAGTTTTTTTTTTTAATCTATGAAAACAATCTCTCGATTGAATAAAAACAAATAACAATATTTTTTTTGTGTTGCCCTAATTTTATGTTCTGAGAAGGTGTTTATCTGGTTATTATTATATACGTTTCTTCGATCATTCATTATGAATCAAGCTCTTGAGTTAATACTTAGCTGATATATTTGAAATTTTGAGAATAATAATGGTTTACATAATTCGCACCCGTCGTAGAATAAGGAGACAATTCAAAAAAGGTCCATTTTCAGTTAGTAATGGTATTCAACTCAAGAAGTAACCCTTTTCGTACGTGCAATATCGGAATAACTCTAGTTCGCCTCTTCGCCACATACAAAGCGCTGTTTCTTTATTCTATGGTTGGGGAGAATGCTTATTGTCCAGGGAAGAAAGGGACAACTCAGTAGTTGCCACGATTTCAGACTGAGTGCAGGTGATTTCGTTTTGTTACTTTCTTCCGCGGACAAATTCGTAGTGGTCACGGAATTGTGTTTGTTTTTCCCGGACGATTACATAGTTTTGAATTCTCTTCATAATGAGCTCACGTGCTAGTCGAATTTTACAATTAGTTCCAAAACCTATAGAGAACTATCCATTTGCTGCCGCAATGGAACAAGAAAGCGAACAAAATAGTGTACAAGTTCCAGTAAAAGAACACGTTTCCTGGAATAGTCAACTAAGTATTGATGATGGAAAAGTTTGGCTGCCTATTTCTCATGAAAGTGCGATTTTATTTCCTCTCATTAGTAGGGAAAAAATTAATAGACTGAACGAAGAATTCGAGGTATGTTCAACTTTGAACATTGATAATACCAACTCTTCCAAACTTATAATACCAGAACTTGATGGGAACTCAACACAATTATATCTTCAAGAGCTTGATGCAGAGATTTCTACCAATGGAGCTTCAGGGCGTGTATCTAAAACATTAGGTATTCTTCAAAATCCATTAAACGAAATTCAAAATATTGAATCTTTTATCGCGACTACAACGGATGGTCCAGTTACTGAGGCAGTAATTGAAGATACTTCTGACAACTTGGCTGTTCCTTCCTCTACTCACCGCGATGATTCATCTTCATCGTCTTCTGGTTCGTCAACATGCTCTAGATCATCGTGTTCCTGTTCAACGGAAGGTGGCTCAGTTGGTTCTTCTCCAGCATCTACGCTTCGTCATGATCCTACAGCTTCTTCCACCCATTCATCATCAAAGGGTGTTTCTTACACAATTGACAGTGATGACACAGATTCTGACCCAAATTACGAAAACTCCACAAGTGGCAACAACGAATGCTCATCATCTGAGGAGGAAACAAATTTTCCAAAGAAAGGTCGAAAAAGGAGGCAACACAAAAATGAATGGAAGGAAAATATAGCAAAAAAAAAGAGAAATCTTGGACAATCGTATCAATCTAAATTCACTAAAAGAAGTATAACAAAACGGAAAATGAGGCCTGGTTGTTCCGAAAAATGTAGTCACAAATGCTCAACAAAACTTAATGATCACCAGAGGTTCAGGATATTTCGCAGGTTTTGGGGCTTAGGAGATATTGCTAAGCAACGTGAATTCATTACTAGAAGTACCAGCGAAATAATGCCTCAGTATCGATATCAAAAGGAGGGAAGCACAAGGAAAACAAATCTTGCCTACTACTTCCTTGTAGAAGGGAGTAAAATACGAGTCTGCCGAACGTTTTTCATAGCGACCCTTGACATAAGTGTGAAAATGTTGACCACTGCAAGAGAGAAAATCATTGATGGTGTATCAAGTGAAGATAAACGAGGTAAACATGGCCACCATAAAAAGCTCCCCGAAAATATAAAACAAGACATTCGTGCACATATTGAATCTATACCGAGGATTCCTTCTCATTATCTTAGGGCGCAAACTGAGCGTGAGTATATTGAAGGGGGCAAATCCATAGGAGATATCTATAGAGATTATGTCGAAAATTGTAAGAAGGAAGGAAAACAGTTTGGAGGACGTACGGTATTCTTTGATATTTTCAACGAATACAATATTTCGTTTTTCCTTCCAAAAAAGGACCAGTGTGAGCTATGCGTAGCCTACGAGAACTCTGATCAGCAAGAGAGGTCTGAAGAGTTCGCTCAGCACTTGAAGGAGAAAGAATTATCTAGAGCTGAAAAGCAGAAGGACAAGGATAATCCCCAAAAAACCGTTATAGTATGCACCTACGATCTTCAGGCGGCTCTACCCACTCCGAAGGGTGAAGTGTCAGTGTTTTACTATCGAAGTAAACTTTCCACGTACAACCTGACAATCTATGACTTGAAAGAAAACGTCGCAACTTGCAATGTATGGCACGAAGGTGAAGGAAATCGGGGTGCAATTGAAAGAGCGACATCAGTTTTCAAATTTATTAAAGAAAAAGCTTCGGAATCGAATGAGGACATCGAATTTATTTTTTACAGTGACAATTGTGTCGGTCAACAGAAAAACAAATTCGTAGTTATGATGTACATGTATGCACTGTGTGTCTTTCAAAATGTTAAAGGAATTCAGCATAAATTCCTCATTAAAGGGCACACTCAAAACGAAGGAGACTCTGTTCATTCGACTATAGAAAAAGAATTTCAAGAGCCCTAAGAGCTGGTCCTATTTTTGTGCCTCACAATATTATCAGCTCATGAGGACAGCTAAGAAAAAGGCACCCTATCACATTGTGAATGAACTTAATCACAAGGACTTCATTGATTTCAAATCATTGGAAAACCTAATTGGAAACAATTTTACTATTAACCAAAAGAACGAAACATTCCATTTCAGTGAAATCAAAATAATTAAACTGTGCCAAGAAAACCCTTTCGTTTTTCAATATAAGACGTCATATCAACAAGAAACCTTCGACTTTGTTGACAGCAATCGCTCCAAGAAGAACCAAATCACCAGACGATCCTCGACACTCGGTAATGAGGAACGTAAGGAGCGCCTTAAATTGTGGACAATAAAAAAAGCCTACGAGTCGCCATTACCCATTCCAGAGAACAAAAAAAAAGATCTTATGTATTTGGTGGACAAAAAATATATAAAACCAGTTTATGCCGACTTTTATAAAACGTTGAAATAATATTCAGTTAATAAACTTTTTTTTGTTTTCTTGAAAAGAATACTTTTCAAATAATTTTCTGTATTCATTTTCGTTATTTCTTCTTGTTCCTTAACTGTTTCAAGGTTGACCTTTTATTATTGCATTCATACTAAGTTCTTGATTTTCAGAATGGCTGTTTTTTTATTAAATTGTTTTTATTTCAGATTTTTGAAAAAGTTTATTATTAAATCGCTTTTGTTAATTTTGATTTTCATTTAATTAAACGATGATTATTTGAACCCGATTTTATTCGTGATGACATTACTTGTGCATGACATTCCACTTATTTTCATAGAAAAATACTTCCATAATATTAAAAATTCATTTTGTCATAATAACATCATAAATTGTTGTATTTTCTTTTCTTCGGACACGCTTCTTGCATCCCATTATTGAAGAACAATTGACGAAAATGTTGCTAACGACCGTAAAAAAATGAAACATCTCAGGAAATTTTTGGAACTGTTCATGAAAAAAGGTAACATTTCAAATTTTTTGAAAAAACAGCAGAATATTCCACCACGTCAGGGAAAAAATTGCATTAATTGACTATGGGGTGCTAGAGTTATAATGTTCAAATGGATTGCTGCAGGAATTACGAATATTCAACGTGTTTAAGTGAGTAGGTACACAAAAGTATAGAACAAAAACTTTAAATTCGATTTCCCAACAAAATCAATTTTTGAATTGTACCCTTATTCTACGACGGGTGCGATATTGTGAAACGTGTTGTGCTTGTTATCCTGTATCACCAAAATCAAAATGAATTTTTTCAAGATAAGCAAAATATTCTCGGTGGCTCATTTGAGCTGAAAAATTGTTTTTTGGCGAAAACAGTTCATCAAAATTGTGAAAAGGGTTCCAAGACCATTAAAATGAAGTGTCATTCAACACCTCTTCCCTTTTCAATTTTTAGGGGTTGAAGCTCTCCCTCTTAGAGGGATACTCATTCAATTTGTTCGTAAAAAAAATTTCAATCACTATGGAATGAGAAATATACGGGGTGGTTCGTCTCAGCTGAAACAACCAGTACCTGTAGCATAATATGAAATTTAATTTATAATTAATATTATTTTATTTACAGAGTGTTTCCGAATAGGTTCCGTAAATTCGAGAACTTCATCCTTCGAAGAATTTATGACATAAAGTTTCCATGAACTATGGGTCTCTGGACCCTGTTAAATACAGGGTGTTGAAATTTAGGAAAAAAATTTTCGGCAATATTTGCGAACCTTAAATTTTTTTTTTCACCTTTCACAAGGTAATGAGTATGCAACAAAAGACATTTTTCAATCGAAAATTATATTATATATTTGTTGAAAAAATAGATACCTACGACAATGCTTTTTTTCAAATTTGAAATTATTTTCGTGATCACCAAATAATTCACAGTGAGAAAGGTATCTTGAGTTTTTACCTGCGACGAATAATAACTGAGAAAAAAAATAAACTCACTTGAAAAACTCACACGTTAATTTCAGTGTCGATCGGTCGAGTGGTTGGAAGGGTAGACCTTTCGACAGTCCCGAAAAATTGAATGTATATAACTAGACTAAATTCCTGTTACTTTTCAAATCCATAATCGATATAAAAGCAGACGTGCCTCGAACAAAATTGATTACCATACAATACAATTTTTATTTTCGAGAAGTATACGACAACTTCTCAAAAATCTGAAATCAAATCACGCGGCACACTTTTATAGCATCTTCGATTTGTTCTCTTGAAATCTTTCAAAGATTAAATCTGTTGAAATGATTGAAATCTATATCCATCCTATCCTAATTTACAGCATACTCCAATGTACACGTCCTCTACACTATATTGATCCCACTTCTCCTATCAGATAATGGACAGTGTCCACTCGAACTGACACTAATTGCTAGGAATCTTATACTTCTTCATCCTGAAAGGAGTCGTAAAGCCCTTATACCGTGAGAACGAGGGAACAGTTAGAATCGACAGTTGAAGTGGAAATCCCTGTCAGCTCTCTAATAGTTTCTATACTTTCACGTCTTTTCTCGTGTCGTCGCTTTTCAGACACATAATTCATAGGTTGCATTTCCCCCTGAATATTTTTCCTCACGTGAATATTCCGGAGAAGATAGCCACGAATACGAGAGGAGAACTTTGCAGGAACCCATAAGTGACTTGCATACTTATAATACGTTCCGGCCATCGAATGTTTTTGTGCGTTCCTTGCTAGGAACAAAATTACTCTAATTATTTTTATTGTTCTTCTTATTATTATCAATAATAGTGTATGGAAGTTGTAATATGTCCCTATAAGCTCATGAAAAACAATTACATTAAAAAGCATGCTACTCGGTGAAGATAAAAAATGAAATCCTTTTCACTGAAGAAATTCTTTCAGACTATCTTGAAAGAATTTACAGAATGAGCCTCCTTTACTTAGGGTAGATGATGATTCCAGGCCTCAAAAGTTTTCTTCTGGTATTGGAGTGAATAAATCTGGGCAAGAAATGGTTTTCACGTCTATAGACGTGTATCATGATTCAGAGGAAAAATGCATAAAAGATCTACAACAAGAAGGCTGCTTAATCCCCCAAAGGACCAGCCTTTGCCTATCAGAGGAACTAAGTAGAAACTTAATAGGGACACTATTTCCATATATGAACAGAGGCACACCCAACCGTAGGGGACACGCGTTGTATGTCTCTTTATACTCTAGGTCTAGAACAGTGGTCGCCAACCTCTTCGATGTGTTGAACTACTTTGTTAATTTTGGAACAAACAATGAGCTATCCACACGGAAGTCACGTACGCAACGTAAATGGAATAATCCACAGTTAAATTAGCATTATATATTTATTTTACTATTTAACTGATAATACATAATACATAGGTACTAAAAATACACTTATAACAAAATACCTAATAATTCTAGTACGTACTTGTTCATTGCTTGATTTAAGCATTTTAATAATACCAACAAAAAAATAACGCACTATTATGAACATAAACATTGAGATATAAAAAAACAAGTTCAATGAGACATTGATACTCGAACTCATCCATAATTTTCTTAAGGTTGGCAGTATAATTTGATACAGACATTTGGATACAATTATCCAAATGTTCATCTGTAAGTCGATTGCTATATTTGTTCTTAATAAACTTCATATTGGAAAAAGAAGATTCACACAAATAGGTTGACCTGAATAATGCTTTCACTTTCAAGGCAACACGGCATAGAACTGAATATTTGTCTTTACTTACAATATGCCAGATACATTTGGTACTTGAGACTAACGATTTTAAGGCTAAATCATTTTGAAACTCAATTTCTTCCATTTCTGCTGCAGCGATGTTTTCGCCAAAGTTCTGAATAACACAAATTGCAAACTGTCGGATATCAATTTCCATAAAGGGCGAAACAACAAATTTGCGCTACTATGTAAAGCCATTTCGTTGAAATCCTTTAACCGTTTTTTGGAGTTATTCTTCAGGGTAGAAACTATTTCTACATGATATTTTTGTGGAATTCTCGGAAGATTCTCTGATTTTTCAGTTGTTTTTTAAATTAAAATCATTATGAGAGCTACCAGAACTGCCTCCGCGAGCTATCGGTAGCTTGCGATCGACAGGTTGGCGACCACTGCTCCCTACTTCTAGAGTGTTGCCATTGACGTGCTCGAACCAAGACCAATCTTCTTTCCTCATAACACCCAAGACAAGTTTTTTATGGGGTACTGAACGAATTTATTGATCATGATCAGTATGCTCCTTTCCGGGTTAAAAATAGGAATATTCCCAACTATTCCTCAAAGGTGACAATTCATTAAGCGAAAAAATTAGTTTCATTCTATAAGGAAAAAATACGAAAATCTGAGCTACTATCTTGAATTCAAAAGACTACGTTCTAAGTCTAAACAACTCATTAAGACCCATCATTATCGATATTCCCTTACAATACAAGATGAATTAAAAACAAACCCAGGAAGTTATTCAGCTTCCTATCAACTAAAAATAATAACCGTGAATATCCAAGAAGGATATTCCTGGATGGCGTTGGTGTGGATACGAGTGAGAGTGTCAGCGAGCTTTTTGTTAACTATGTGCACTTATTCGGTGGTGTTTCCAAAGACCAAACAGCCAAAAGAGGCGTTTCGCTATTGATTCACAAAAAACACAAACATAAAATAAAGGATTTTGAAATATCATCCGAGTCAATATGAACCTGTTTCAGACTCCAGTGACAATTTTAGGCATATATGCAGTGTCCAATGACGAGACCTCGAATAATGAAAATAAAATATCCAAGATAGAAAAAACAAGAAAGGTAATCTAAATTGAATATCAAAACATTAGAATATTACAGAGAACGGAGAGCAAACTTGTTGGTCCATATGGAGAAACAACACTCAACAATGATGGAGAAAGACTAATAGACATATTTTGCGAGAGTCATCAACTTAAAATACCAAATGGATTCTTCAAACTCAAGGACATTCACACTTACACTTGGGTACAACATAAGTATGAGTAATTTGAGATCTATTATGACTATACAGGGTGTCTACTTTCAAAGTGGACAAACTTCGGGGGGTGATTATACAAGTGGTTTGCAACAAAAAATGTCATATAACACATGGTCGAAATGTTGACGTTTATTATTTAATTTAACATTTCCTGATTTTAAGAAATATTTCGAGTTTTTCCATAATATGATGATTATTCAGTATTCCTGGTGGTCTCGTCAAATTAGACCACATATTCAGGAAGGGTAATAAATTTGCTACAAGATAAGAGAGTGTGTGTACAAGAAACTCTTATTGCAAGCGTGGTAACGATGTTAATATCACGATTCTGAAGTTAAGAAAATAAGTCCTATTTGTCCAATGGTTTTTTCGATGAAATATTAATAATAATGCACACGTTTTCTTTCCAGTAGAAAATATCTCATTTAATGTACTTTTGATTGACATATCAACTTTTGTGTTAGCTGCCACTTCTCCGCCACAGCATCGTGGTTAACATCATAACATCGAAAAAGTCCAAAATTCCGAACCTAAAATTGCTCTATGTTGAAACCCTTCGTGATCAAATTTTAATGTTATTCCATGAAAATCATTAGTTCATCTTGAATCAAAATAATAACGAAAAAATGAACCTCTTTCTTCAATACATTTGACATATCGTTTTCGTACTGAATCTACATCTCTGCAAAGTTCATAGCGTTTCTGAAGCATTTCTACACAACACAATTCTATTCTGTCGATGAAATCTTTCCGAGTCTGAAAGCGATTTGAAAATACTTTTTTTTTTCAAAGTATTCTAGACATAAAAATCCGAAGGCGTAAGATCGGGGCTCTTCGGTGGCCATCTGACCGTATCTTCCAATCCATTGTATCGCAATATATTCATTGATATTACGACTATTATGTGCTGGCAGCCATTCATTTGAAACAAGACATTTATCTGTTAGACAGGTGCATTTAATCGAATATGGAACAATAGAACTGATTTTGTTAACTTCCGAATCGTGATATTCTTCTCCTTACCATGCCTGCAATATGAGTGTTTTCTGCACACAGGCTCCCTCATCTTGTAGAAAATTTATTGCCCTTTCCGAATATGTGTTCAATTTGATGAGACTACGAGAAAAACTGAATAATGATATTTTAAGAGAAAAAAATTGAAATTTTTTGTGAAATCAAAAAAAGTTAAATTGAAGAATAACCGTCAACATTTCGACCATGGGTTATATGACATTTTTTGTTGCAAATCACTTGTTTAATCACCTCTCGAAATTTGTGTACTTCAAGAGTAGACACCCTGTGTTGTCATAATAGATCTCAAATTACTCGTACTTATGTTCTACCCAAGTGTAAGTGTGAATGTCTTTGTGTTTGAAGAATCCATTTAGTCTTTTAAGTTGATGACTCTCGCATATGTCTATATAGACATCCTGTATAATAACACCTCAGAACACCAGTATAAAAGTGCAAAATGTTAGAGCTTACATAGGTGTTACGTGTGGGTCAGACCACTACGTCGCGTCGTCAGAGCCAGGATGATATTCCCCTACAAACATGTGAAGCGTACGATAACTCAAATAACTGATGGAACGGAAGATATTACTAAAAGTTATAACATTGAAGGCCTTATCCATGTCAGCATACGAACACTATACCAACATACAATAGACCAAAAACGAAAGGACTTGTCTGAAAAATCTGTAAGCGAAGTATATCAGAACATTATAAATAGTATACAAGCAGAAGCAGAAGAATCGCTTGGTATTGAGAACAGATTGCGAAATAATAAACTATTGTGAAATGACGAAATGAAGAGCTAATAAGGAGGAAAAACAACTGTACCAAAAGTAGCTGAATACAAAAACAGAAGAAGATAGAAGGTTTTACATGGAAGTGAAATGATTAACAAGGCGGACCATTTCAGCGGCGAAAAGACAAATGTGGTATAAGAAATGTATGGAGATGAATACATATATTGGATGATTGATCTAAGTAAAGTTAGGGATGGAATCAAGAGTGTCAAATCGAGTAGAAGAAATCGGGCAGGTATACAGAAAATACCAACAAAAAAATTGTTGGATCACTACGAAGAACTGCTGACAGAAAATAGAAATCAATATATTACGATTTCACCTTCAGAAATAGTGATCAAAGGAGAGGAAATAAGCATCGACGTCGGCACACTCGAAAGGGCTGTGACTGAACTGAAAAATAGCAAAGCGACAGGTCCAGTATGAACATATTCATAAATCGTGCTCCAGTACCCGAACAACAAAAAATCGCCTACATTTCATCAATACATAAGGGGAGGTATAAACTGGGCTGATCTAATTATAGAGGAATTTCGGTGAGCACGATTCTCTGAGCTCTTATAGAATACGAATACAACTTTCAAAAAGATGAGGAATAATCTGGGTTCAGAGCTGTGTAGAACATGTACCGATAACGTTTTTTGTTTGAAACAACTGAAAGAGAAAAAAATGGGCGAAGGCCAGGAATCTCATTTATTATTTATGGACCTCCACAAAACCTAGGATACGGATGAAGCAACTATGGAAGGTATTACAACAGTCAAATATCAACCAAACATTGTAAAAGCTCTTCAAAATCTTTTTGATGGCTCAACATCCAAAACAGAAACAGGCAATCGACTTTCACGAGGGTTCTCGGTCAGCAAGGGATTGCGTCAAGGTTGCTGCATATTTTCACGCTATTTTTAAGATCTATGTGTTTATAGCTTTGGCCCTTTGGAAAAGAAAGTGTAGAGGGATGGAAATAGACCTAGGAGATACTTGCCTGTTCTCTTTACAATAATCGGACAATCAAGTGATCATTGCTATAACGAAGCAAACCTGGAATACATGATCCGAAAGTTGCTGGAAGAGTATAAAGACTGGGGTTCAGAACTCTCAATACCACATTTCTATCAATCGGAGGTTAATTATCGAACATCCAACTCGATACAGAAGAAATCGCTGTCTGCTCCAACTAAACATACTTAGAGGAGGAGTTTGATATTACAGGCAGGAACGATCGGAAAAAAAGCAGACTACCAAAGCAGATCCTGGAATGGGTTCCCTCTTATCGACGAAAGCGGGGAAGATCGAGAAAACTTGGATGGAGGGGGTTTGGAAGGTGATGAGCTCAAGAAATCTGACAGAAGACCAGTGGAATGACAGGAGGTTATGGAAATTAGGCATCGGACATTAACGAGAGTCGTTATAAAACCGATATACACACAATAACCAGGTTCACCACACAACTTCTATTTTATCAGCAAGACCAAATTAGATTTTTCTCCATAATAAGCGTCCCAAGAGAATCCTTGTGTAATAACGTGTTGATACGTTCTCCCACATGAATCATTCCATAAAGCTTACTTTTCATTTTCGAACTAACTTGTATTGTATAATAAGGCACTAGAGCCTGTTTCACCACTTGCTTTTAAGTAACTGATATCTTTCTGACAGATATCGTTGAAACAAATTCTAAACTGTTTTATCGAATGATTTCAAACTTGGAAGTTTTTCCACCTTTTACGATTGCCATCTTTCAATATTTCTGAAATTGAATAATTCGGATCCGGACTTGAAAAATTTCAGACGTTTTCTATTTCCGTGAATATTGGAAAACCCTGTACGTGAAAATTATTTTTTTTTCGTTATCACTTCAAAAAATCAATTTACATCGATAACTTCAAATCTTTGCTTGACACCTTTATACAGTGCGATCAATAAACATCTCCTTCAATGAATCTGTACTTTACAGAAAATATGATTTCAAATTCTATAGTTTTATCACCCTTCCTGGCAGTCTTTTCAATTTTTTTTTTAAATTGAAAGAACAGAACCGGACTAGCAAAATTTGAGTTTTTCCGGTGCGTAACATTACGATTTTTATCACTGAAAAGAATACTAATGTTTTAGTAGAGATTTTAGATTAAGAAATCAAATCATAAAGAAGAGTGTTCACTAATAAGACTGATTTATTTAAGAAAACTTTCAAAAAACAAACTGAATAATGAAGAAAACAAGAAACAACAAATAATATGGTATTATTCTATATTAAAAACAAATTGAATGAAAAAAGTTTCAGTTCAGGAATTGCTCACAATGGTATCCTTCCACTTCGATACATTTTTGAGCACGTTGATGAAGTTGTCCCTAAATTTGAGGAAAATTTCAAAGAATACAGTATTGAAGAGTGACAAAACTGGAAAATTCGAAGTTAGACTTACAAAATCAAGATTTATCGAACTATGAAATTTCACTCATGAGGTAATGTTTTTGATCACTTTTTGATTATCTGTATGACAGTTGCAAGTAGAAATTTTAAATTTTTTCATTAATTCATTCTTTGTGATGACGAAAATTAAAAAAATTATAATGTTCACTCCAGGGTGATATTAACGAAAATAAAAAACGCCTGAATTTTTTTTAGTCCGGATCTGATATATTCAATTTCAGAAATATTGAAAAATGGCAATCGTAAAGGTGACAAAACTTCCAAATTTGAAATCATTCGGTCGAATAGTTTAATAATTGTTGAACTTTTAAATTTCACCCATGAAGTTATGTTTTTTGATCACCCTGTATGACCGTGGCAAGCGGAGATTCAAAATCTTTCTTATTGATTGATTTTAAGTAGTTAGGAAAATAAAAAAAAATTATGTTCACCTACAGGTGTTCCGATATTCATGAAAATAGAAAAAGCCCGATTTGTTTTTAGTCCGGATCTGATTTATTGAATTTCTGAAAAAATATTTCAATCGTAAAAAGAAACAAAACGTCCAAATTTGAAATCATTCGGTCGAATAGTTTGAGTTCAACCATAAAATGAATATCACCCTGTATATTCCAAACGAAGGCCCTCAAACAATTGAAACCTCTTGATGCAAGTCCTTGATGTACTTGATTCATGCACGGAAAAAAATCGTAATCTACATTCAAGTACTATAAGGATTCTTTGAACAAATATTCTAAATCTAAGTTGTTTTAATATTGCGTTGAAACTATTTTACTTGAAACAAAAATATCATTCTTTCATTTCAAGAACACACATATACTTGTTTACCAAGATTACAATATATTTAACTGAAGATTTCGTGTTCTCGATTCAACAAGATCACTAGTATAAAAGCAAGAATAGCTATCAAGATCCATTGAAAATCATTTTGTTTCCTCTAGAGAAAATGTAATACATGAGTCAAAATTAATAGAAGTCGATCGAAGTCTAGTTTTGATATTGACTTGAAAGAAAACCATTCTTATAACTAGAATATTAATCCTCAATTGTAGTAAAAATTGTTTTGATGGAAGAGTTGCACTGATTATATTAAGAATAGTTATCTTGGTTGAAATCTAAAATATCTTCCGCGAATTCAACTACTGCTCTTTCCAAACATACACTATTCTTAATCCAAATACTAATATACGCAAGTCAAATACAGATACGCTCTACTACGGCTGGCCGTTGGTCATGCGCAGATTGTGGTTGGTCGGAGCGAATGATAGGGCCACAGCCGTCATAGAGATATAGATAGAGATATACTTTAGACGGCTGTGATAGGGCTTGCGCATGATGCTAGTCTAGATAGTTGGAACTAGTGGAAAGTTTATTGGCAGACATTTTCGAAGAACAGTCGAAGAGAGCAGGAACAGTTTTTTATAGTTTAGTGTTCATAATATTTTTGAGATTTATTATTAATGAGAAAATTCTAGACGAATGGGAATTGGCCGATTTGATTTCAATATTCAAGGGTGAGTACTTATATTTACAGATATTCTGGGAAATTGTTTTATGCACTTCGTTGGTGTGACTGAAAAAATTTACAGATTGATTGTTGGGCAGGTATCATTAGATTTATACTGAAATTCACGCTTTGGGTTTTCAGAGCTTGGAATTTGGAAGATTTGAAGGAGGCAATTCGTGAAGAGGTGGCACTAATCACCGAGGAGACACTACAGTTAGTATGGCAGAGCTTCCTCAACAGAATTGAAAACTGCATCAGAGAAGACGGCCGTCACCTTCCTGACATTATATTTGCAAGTTAAATTAAATGATATATCCTAATAAAACATGTCAGAAAAGTAAATAAATTTTTTGTCTGAAAAAATTAACTCAGTTTTGCTGTTTTCAAAATGTAAATACTTTCCGTGGTCACCCTGTACAATTCGAAACTCGGTGGTTTACAATTCTTCGGTTATATTAATCGCTAGAGGTAACATTACCTCCGAGATTAAGGGTACTTCATTATGTACGATCATTGTAGAGTTGTACCAAGAACCTTATATTCCTTACAATTCGTACAACTCTACAGTAATCGTATACACAATGAAGTACCCTAAATCTCGGACGTAATGTTACCTCTAGTGATTAATATACCCAAAGAATTGTAAACCACCGAGTTTTATTTATTCTTATTTGGAAACTAAGAAAGTTTTGCCAGAAGAGATTGTTCTATGTTGGATCCAAGAAGTCTTATTCTTATTCGAAGTTTTGGGTAGGTTTACTCGAAGAATGTTCTATACTCATTCCAAGAAGCCTTATTCTTAATCGGAAACTAAGAAAGTTTTGCCAGAAGATTGTTCTATGTTCGATCCAAGTGGGCTTATTCTTGGTTAAAATCCTTCATCTCGATATAAAAGTTATTATATTATTCTCAAGTTTACTTTTCCTCATATGAAGTGTAGTGAACATTTACGTTTAAGAATAACGTGCATCTTGCATTGAGTCAAGTTATGCTTGCGATATTTGAGTCTAATATTGCTTCCAGTCAAGACTACTAGTCTTGGATATAGCATTTATTTTTTCAGTGTGGTTTCTGTTAATCGCATTCTTCCCGGGGCACCCTGTATAAATGCAGAATCTCAGCAGAATCAGAATTATAGTCTGGAAATCATTCAAAAATTGGTAAAGGTATGTAGAAAAAGAATAATTGAAAAAATTGAATACTATGGTTGTGATGATTCTATCCTCTAAAAATTTTGCATGAACATTCAGAGTATCAGTCTTCATTAAAAAAATAAACTTTTCTCGAATCGGATATCCTATTATGGAAATATAAAGATTCTTTTTTCGATATTCCAATTGAATTTTTAATGGTTTCGTTGATACTATGGCCACAAAAACTCTGCATGAAAAACTCAGTACATCAATCTCCATTCACAAAAAAAAAAATCACTCGAATCGGATGTCCTGTTGTTGAAATATGAATTCTTAATTTCAATATTCCTATTGAATTTTCTAAAGTTCTGTTCACAACAACAACAAGAGTTTGCATGAACATTCAGGATATCAAACTCGATTCACAAAATAAATTTCACTCGAATTGGAAATGTTTTTATTAATGGAATTAAGAAGTTTCTTCTTATCGATATTCCAATTGAATTTTTCATGGTGCTGTGAACACTGTGGCCGCAAAATTCTGCATGAGGCTCATTATGAGCATCCGACATATGGCCGCAACATTTCATTTAGATTGGTTTCGTTTTGTCTGAGATATTGATGAACAGAAATTTTGAATGGCCATATTTCATGGAGAACCCTGTTTGGCTGGTTAATGAACTTAATCGAGGCAATCGGAAACCAAACTCACCCTGAAAAGCTCAAATCTCTAGAGGAGTCAAACCCTATCGTTTGAGACCATTTTCAGCTCAATCGAAAATTTACAGACATTTGGACAGAACCATATAGTACTCGTTCAAAAAACTATTTTCATCAGGAACATAGATATTGTAATTCAGAATAATGCTTTCTGCAGTTTATCGGATCCATCTATTTCTTTATGGTGAATTTTCTCATTATACTGAAAATGTAATCAAACTGTGAGGAAGCCTATGTGACCAATTCAAGTTCAGAATCTACAATTGATATCATTCTTTCAATTTGAATTCACACATACCCAATAAATACGTTCGTGGTCACATACCATTATACTGAGTTCGGGAATCACGTTACATATTCTATTTCTCCCAATGAATAATACATTTCAGAATATCTCAATCTAATCTTGGAAATGTAACAATCAATGTACTATGTCGGTATAGTTCCAGAATCTCATCTCGATTAATGCGGAATTTATTGTCGGTCTATACATTAAACGCATGAATATTGTAGTTCAATCAACTGTCAAAGCGGAGCTGCCGTGATATAAATATTCACGCAGCGAAACGGATGGACAACATCCTGAATAATGACTTGGCGGGGCTTGATTAGATTTGAACTTGTTGGGCATCAAGAAAGGCCGTCAGATGCAATACGAATATGTTGAGACATTATTACAAATGTAAGAATCAACTTTCTCTATGATTTTTTCGAAATCAAGAGCGAACATAATACAATACATAGAGCAAAAACAAAAATTCCTAACTGAGGTTAGTGCAAAACGGGGTACCAAACTATGTTTTCGTATGATAGCAGAGCTCAGGGAAAAACCTGAGTAGAAGAAATCTTGTCTCGCGTTTCACCGAAAATAAAACTTCTGAAATTTGAATATTGATCTTCTTTCTTCAGAGCAACCGAAAACCCCTCTCCAAGATGCTTTCGGAATTCCGAATCCGAAACGAAAAAATCGAAGCAGAAAAAAGTAACAGAAGAATAAAATGATTGATACTCTATTAAATCGATTTAAAATTAACAACCCAATTCAAAAACGACTCTGAAACTACATGATAGCCCTTAAGCCTTCTAGAAACTTAAATATGGGACAATTATTCATCAGATGTTCAATTCTCTCCTCCTGTTCTCCGCACTCGCAACTAGGACTCTCATTTGAACTCCACTTGAAAAGCATCCTATTGAAACGGCCATGACCTTTTCTTATACGATTAAGAACAGTCCAAATTTTTCTGAGAAGATCAAATCCAGGAACTTTATTGGAGGGATCAGTTATTAAATTTATGTTTTGATATTACATGTGTTCCATTCGGATTTCAAAATTGTTTAATCGCCTTCATTCGAGGTCAGAAAATAATTGGACCAAAATGATTTCAATAGAGGAATCTTATTATCCTAATATTTGATATGAATTTGTAAAAAAATCAAATTTATTCGAAATTTTCAAAGTTAGGGCCGGTCTGGGGATATGTGGAGGAGCAATGTTTGGAAACACTGGTAACCATGGTGTTTTATTGTTCCAGTTACTATTCTCATGGAAAAGTTTAATTGTACATCAATCTTATGTACATGGGCAGTGTTGAGCCAAACAGGGCAACAATATTCGGCAGTAGAGTACACTAAGGCTAGAGCTGCCGTACGAAGAGTTGTTGCGTCACGCCCCATGAAATATCGGCAAGTTATTGAAAAATATTATTATTTCTAGTTTACAATTTCATAAGTAAATCATCAAAATGGGCTTTGAAATTCAAAGAAGAATCTAGTTTAACGCCTAGATGTTTAGGATTGAAATTATGTTTGAGAGGAGAATTACCAACAAGTACGTTAAATTTTCTATAATTCTGATGATTTTTTTAAATGGAAACACGAGACTTCAGTTTTATTAGGATTTGGACATGAACGTCAGTCAAAGAAATAATTTTTTAGAACTTCTAAATCTGCAGAAAAAATATCCTCTATGGTTTCAAAATCTGAATGTTGTGGGGATATCACATAGATGTAAATTTTAAAAAAAGAGATGATAAGACTGATCATTGTGAAAGACAATTATTCAATGTTTCAAAATTGCTATCATTATCGTCAACAAAAACATGGAACCTTCTGCCGGACAGATATTCTCTTCATTTTTTATTTGACCACTTTTCCACTTTTCAGATGACTATATAAAGTTTAAAAATCAATCCATCTTTCCAACAGTATCATATTTATGCAGCAGATAAATCCATAAAAGATGTACCTGTTTTGAATTTATAATTAATAACCGATTCAATAAATGTGGTGAGACTCAAAACCTGACCGCATCGATTTCTATTTTTTCTGAAACCCCCTTGGCAATTTTGTAAAGAATTATCCAACTTCGGTTCAATTCTTAAAAGTATCAGTTGTTCTAAAATTTTGAAGGAAGCGCTCCATAAACTGATAGGTCGATAGCTATTAGGATCAGAGGGATCCTTTCCTTTTTTTTTGGTTGCTGTGAGTTTTGATTTACGAAATTCGGTCGGGAAATTACCAGTATTCAAAATATTATCATATAATGAAAGTGAACAGAATAAGGCCCGTTTGCCCAAGTGTTTGATGAATTCTGAATAGACTCCATCAAGACCCACCGCTTTTCTGTGTTTTGTGTATTTTATTGCTTATTTTAATTCATCTATATTAGAAATAACGTCTTATTCGGTGTTTGATTTTTCAAATTTATTCAATTGTGTCTCATATCTTTGACTTTTGATTTTGAATTAGAAACGGTAACGAGACGAGCAGCAACTAATTCAGGATCAATTTTTTAGGATGACATTATGATTGGTGTAGCTTCACCTAATCTTCTCAAAACATCTCATGAACTCCTACTAGAATTTGAAAAATTCATATTAGTAACTAAGTCATTCCATTTCTCTTTTCAACTGGTATTAAAAGAATTCATTAGTTTTTTAGTTGACTTGACGAATTTTGATAACATTTGTAAAAGTTTTCGGTTTCTTGTTAGTATGTAAGTTTCACGAAAACTTCTAGGGATAAACAAACTATTTTGCAGCAGCCTTAATAACACTACGAAGTAATTATCATGGGATGGTGGAATCCATCTTATATCACTACTCTTTTTGAAATTCCAACGAAATCAACCATATTACCCAATGTCAATAACTATGTTGGCTGCGTGGAAAATACCCCATAATTTGGAAATAAAATATCGGGAAATTGGACATTCTGGTAAGTTTTATTTCTCAACTATGCCGATGTTTCGAGGAAAGTTACCTCAATCAGCTTCAAATTTCACTGCAGGAGAACCTGGACCAATAACTGTTAAAAAATGTTATGAATATGGCAGCTCAAGTGTCTAATGATCATTTTAAGAAAGTAAATGGCATTAATTTGAATAAACTGCAAGAGTTAAAAAATAAATATGGTTTACTGACACCAACCCAATGCAACAGAAATTTCCTGACCAACTAGACCGATGTAAACATCCTTAATGAAGTAAGGATGATTCTCAGCTTGGGTGAGAAACATAGTTTCGTTCCCGACAGACTCCCTGTGATAAAGATCATCAAGGATTTAGAGAACTGTATTGAATCTCAACAATTAAGTATTAATGAAAAGGACAACATCCGCGCCAAATGTGTTGTTATAGTCAAAAACTATTCAACTAAACACCAACATAAAAAACAAGTCATTCTTTCAAAAAAAAATCAAAGAAACCTATGAATTCATAAAGAATAACCAACAATTAGTAATTAGTAGATCAGATAAAAGTAATGTAACTGTGGTAATGACCAGGGATTAATATGAAATGGAGGTTTATGAGATGTTAGATGACTCAAATGTATACAAACTACTTTAGAAAGAGCCTACTACTAAAATCCAAAATAATATCAACATAATAATCAAAAGTCTTAAGGAACGTCAATTTATATCAGATAACGAATACAAAAATATGATCACTGACAGATATTGTAGTGCCGAAGGGTTACATCCTACTATCTTTAGATTTTGTATCCTCATTTAACAACATCCCGTTATCACTTGTGACCCAATTAGTTATAAAGCATTGGCATTTAATCAGTTGCTACACAGTCTTAGATGAAGAAACCTTTTTATTTTTGCTCGATACTTATTTCGACTGTAGTTACTTAGTATTCAATGGCCAGTTCTATAAACAACTGGATGGTAACCCCATGGGAGCCCCAGCAAGTATTTCAATGGCAGAATTCTTTATGTATTGGCTTTTTAGATATGCTGAATCAAAGTTGACCTTCAGAACACCATTAATCAAATTTTATGTGGATGACACACTTATATTAGTAGGTACCAATAGATAAAGTACAAGAAACATTTGATGTTTTCAACTCCTTCATAGTAAGATAAAGTTCACCCTGGAGGTTGAAGTTGATGGAAGACTTCCATTTTTGGACACAGTCATTATAAAATATAACATAAATCGGATTGGTATTTTAAACCATAAAATCCTAAAAGGTGTATTAACTTCTTTAGCAATCACAGCTTACAACAGAAATGTTAGGTGGAAGACAGGTTCCTACTCACCTGTCGCCCGGTGAAATACCACCACATCAGTCGTATTAGCTCCTTAATAATGCCATTATCAGTGCATGTTTCCGAGCTTGACTGGTGGGTCGGTTCCCAAGTGTAGGAAGTGACGACCTCTTTAAGAGAGAAATAGGTGGCTTTTTAAATACAAGAAAAAATCATGATGTCGTCTTCTGGGGTGAAATATTCCGGAAGTAAACTCGTCTCCTAGTCGGATTTCCGGGGGGACTATCCCGGGAGATACAACATGGAGAATCACCTACAACTGAGGCCGCAAACACCTATTGTGACAACACCAATGAAGACAATACCACCAGGCAACTACTTATAGAGTTTTGCAACATAAGGGGAATAGGACATAATAATATTAATGTCAGTTGCGTCCATCAACATTTGCAATCAATTAAACCCCATATCCTTGCATTATCTGAAACTCAAATCAGTCCAAAATCCGACTCCACATACCTTTTATGTCCTGACCATTGTCCAACAAAACTAGATTTATATGCGCCCTATTTCGCTCACCAAATAGTGAACGACCCAGCCAATTGTTTCAATACTTGTCAGATAAGGTCGACTGAATCCAGGTCAACTATCATCTTCAGAGATCGTAATACTTGGCGATTTAATGTCTATAATTCAAATTGGCTAGCTCACTCTAACAAAACTGACGAAGAAGATGCTAAACGCAGCTTGTAGATTGTCCTACAAGAGTTCCCACTAATCCGATGGATTTCAGAAATACGCTTGACTTGTACCTGACTTCAGAACCCGACAGCTATGTTATCAATTCAAACGGCCCTCTCGGTAGCTCAGACCACGTTCTAACATCCGTCTCATGCCCTTTGACTGCCGAAAAACTTGTGCAGCCGAAAATCGTCGCCTAGTTTGGCACTACAACAAGGCCAAGTGGGATGAATTGAGAAAGTTTTACGCGGAATATCCATGGCACGCCACCTGCTTCAATATTGAAGATGTCAGCCAGTGTGCAGAGGCTGTCACTGAGGTGATTCTTTTGGGTATGGAACTTTACATCCCACACAACACCAAGAAACCTCCATTTGCAAAGCCATGGTTCAACAAAGATTGTAAGCGAGCCTGCGTCAATAAAAATAAAGCCTTCCGCGAATGGTGCTCAAACCCGACAGACGAGAACAGGGCAGCGGATATACTAGATAGGAACAACTGCAATCTAACTATTCAAGCCGCAAAACAAGTATTTAACAACACAGTAACAAAAAAGCTTCTAGATTGCCCAAGTGGTTCGCGCCCTTTTGGTCACTCGCTAAGGTGATTAGCATAATTTTTGCCATTGTTCTTTTCCACCACTTCTTAAAGACGACGGTGCTCTGGCAACTAACTCCAAAGAAAAGGCTGACCTTTTTGCAGCTATATTTGCCAAAAATTCTAGAAGCAGGCCAAAAAGAACCCCCAATATTCCCAAGGCTTCGATGCCAGAAGTTAAATTCCGTACAAAGAGCATCTGCCGAATCCTGAAATAGCTGAACAGCAGAAAGTCAACAGGACCCGATGGAATACCAGCTATTGTTCTGAAAAAGTGCGCACCCGAGCTCGCACCTCTGTTGTGTCGGCTGTTTAAGCTGTCCTACGAGCAGAAGAAAACTTTCCCAAACATCTGAAAGGTCGCCAGAGTTCAGCCAATACCAAAAAAATGGAAAAAGTGCATGTCCTCGAAATTATCGTCCGATATCTTTACTACCCATTTTGTCCAAAGTAATGGAGACTGCTATTAATTTGCAGATAGTAAAACACCTGAGGAAAACAATCTCATTAGCGACAATCAATACGGTTTTTGGCGCTGTCGTTCAACGGGTGACTTGCTCACCTATGTCACTCATTTGGACAAACGCTATAGAAAGAGCATGGGGAATCAATTGCAGTTGCCCTAGACATATCCAAGGCCTTCGATCGTGTATGGCACAGAGCATTACTATCTAAGCTTCCATCTTACGGTCTCCCGGAGGGACTTTGCAGCTGGCTCGGAAGTTTCCTCTACGAGAGACAACTTTGTGTTGTGGTCGATTGTGCGGAGTCTGCACTTCATTCCGTCAACGCCGGTTGACCTCAGGGCTCAATCTTGTCCCGACTGTGTTCCTAATGCATATTAATGACCTTTTAAATTCAACCGAGAATCAGATTTTAAGCTTTGCAGATGACAGCACTCTTATAGCGTCCACCACAAACAAGAAGCCTGTATCAGCGTCAACATCCAGTTCCCAAAGAATCGCTCAAGCTGTGACAATCAACAAAGATCTAGAAGTTATTCTACAATGGGGTTCTGACAATCTGGTTGAATTCAATGCCTCTAAGACCCAGGCTACTCTGCTCACAAGAAAAACATCGACAGTTGCACCCCAACTAATAATGGACAATAAAACAATAAAACCAACCAATGGACTTGCTTCTAGGGGTCAATATCAGTCCAAATGCAACCTGACATGAGCACGTCTGCTCAGTTGCCAAGTCAGCTGCACAAAAGCTTAGCTATCTATTTCGTGCGAGGAAATGTTCACTCCAAAGCAGCTTTTATACTTTACAAGGCTCAAGTGCGTCCAGCTATGGAATATTGCTCTCATTCTGGGGTTCAGCTCCTAAGCACTCGTTACTTCTACTTGTTTCCATTCAAAAAAGAGCAGTGCGCCTAATAGATGATCCAACGTTAACTGCCAACCTTCATAGTCTCGATCACCGTAGGAAGGTTGGAGACTTATGCCTTTTTTACAGATACTACCACGGAAGGTGCTCTGCTGCCATTGCCTCCATGATCCACCAGGGGCTCAATTTGATCGACAAACAAGGCTAGCCGATAATAGTCACAAGTTTGCCGTGCATCTTTCTACACCTAGGACATCGTTGTCTCAGAAGGCTTTTCTTTACCGAACTGCAAGGCTATGAAATACCCTACCTCAAGATGTATTTCCCCTGGGTTACAACTTACAGCAGTTTAAGACACGCACAAACCGATTTCTTCTAAATTCATCTCGGGGCGCTTGAAAGGGCGTTATAAGCTCAGTCTTTTCCCGAGAGATGCGTATAAAAAAAATTAAATATAGTTAAAATTTATTTTCAGAACCACAAAACTAAGTAATACAAAATTCAACAATAAGAATATTAATAAAGTTAAAGGAATAATCTCCAAGAATAACTATCCTAAATATGGTTGGCATGGTTGACAAAAATACAAGACACTATAAATTTCCATTCATCCCAGATCTGCCTCAAAATATTAATAAAATTTTCAGAACGTTTGATTGTGACTGTGTTCATTACAATGTTGATAAAGGAAAAAAGTTTACACCAATTTGAAAGACAAAACATCAAAGGTCATATATTTAATTTTGATGATGTGTGAAAATTTTAGACTATGAAATGAATAGACATGCAAGAAATATTAGCATTTTATACAACCAATTATTGAAGGTTTTTGTCCATGTTTGTTTGTCATTGCCTCTAAACTGTTGATACATATAATTTTAATATTAACACAATAACTTATTTAGTTCATATTCTGTGATAGAATAAATAAAAATAGAAAGATAATTCGATTATCCTAACCTCATTGCCTCATATTTCGCGCCTTCACTGGTTTTTTACTTCAACCGAAATCCGTAATGTACTGTGTGATAGATGCTTCTCAGCTCTACTTTGAAATTTTTAAGACTCTATGACCACAACTTTTAATAATTCACTAGGTAGATGCTAATAACATTGTATATTATTGTTTAATTGTATTGTATTTTAAAGGAAATTTAACCTTGAAATAGAGGTAACCCCCCCTCGAAACGTCGGCATAGTTAAGAAATAAAAGCTACCAAAACAGTCCAATTCTTGATATTATTTCAAAATCTGAAGAAATGGACGTTGAACTCATCAAAATACCCATAATTATACGTTTTATTCAGTTAGATCATAATATAATATGTTTCAAATTTTCATTATGAGTGAATAATGTCCCCACGGGATGTTTCATGAGTTCCTGGAAAACGATATCGCTTGTCATCTCAGAACTCAAGCTATTTTTGATTGTGTTCAAGAATACACTCGATACTCTTTCGCCTGAATTAAATTTTGGTAATAATCTATTGTTCCATGTTCCAAGAAATTGATAGAATATTCGAAACAAGTATTATTTTTTGCCATAGATTTCATCGCACTTGGCTTTTTTGTTGTACCATATTATTGAACATAGAACCAATTTCATCAAGATCATACTTTTCCTTTTCCCATGTTGTCTTTTCACATTCACAGCATATATTTGGATCTGAGACCTACGAAATCAGTCAAGGAACATCATTGTTCCCATCTTTCATCATATCCAAAACCTTTACGTTCCCTTGCTGAATTCCATTGGGATTATCTTAAGGTAATCGGAGGTATCAAAATGTGATATACAATCTCTTTTCATTATCTCTATATAGAATTTTAAAAACTTTTAAATTAGGGAATCACTATCAGTATATAGGACGACAATTATCAAAAGCTTCTTTATATAGTCATAATGGAAGTCATATATCGGAGTTTCTGCTGAATCTAGAGCTCATGCCCACATAAATCGGTTTATTCAGACATACTTCCAGTTTTCTGAATTCAACAGCCACCATTTCTCATTGAAAATAATGGAATTTTGAACTCTGGTTTTGAAATATATGATTCTGCCCCATATCGACCTTCTCATTTCGTTATAAGATGAACATTGATCCTGTTCCTAAAATTTTTTAATAGCAATAGAACAATAATAGAAAAGATAATAGATATTTGTATAGGATTCCATATGGACATAATTAAACTAACCTAACACCGCGTTGTTCAACTCGAAAAGTTTTTTCTCAAACTCGCATTCTTAACAATCTTCTTCAGAACTTTATTGAGGTTGATATAAGACTTGAGCCATGCAAATGCTTGAACTTGAGCTTGAACTTTTGATGGAATGTTGCCGTGAGCTTTACATTCTGTTGAAAAGCGTAGCAAGCTGTTAAAGTCTTAGAATTGTAATGCTCAGGACAGAAAGGAAGATCTTTGTGTTTGTCATGTAATTCCCTAGGAGATTCAAGGTCAACTGCTAAAATATATTCTCTGTAGCATCATCAGGAATAGTGTTAACGTCTATATTTATATAATTCGATTGAAAACCGGCGTATGGCAGATAATGCGACATTGCCATCCATATTGGTTGTTGATATCAAGGTTACATGAGGTAATTTTCATCACAAGTAGGATCATAATTAGGCGTATATTTGTTGTTTGTATGAGCCTTTCGTTCTCACAAACTTGACTCAGACCAGCGCGGATTCCTCGTTGAACAAATAGAGAAACATGTCAACATCTGTGGGAAGTTCCAATTCCTGTTTCGTTTGCTTTAACATTGCATCCAGGTAAATCCAGGTATTGTGAAATAATAAGCTTGGTCCAATTCATAGGTCTTATTGCGGCTTGTCCGAAATTGTTCAATACATCAGCCAACAATAAGATATCAGTTTTCATATGAAGATTGAATATTCACCCAAGTTCTGACATTTGAATTTACCCAACACAAGTTGTGGTCTTTCATATCTTCCTCGTGACCATTTCTCACCCTTCAATTTATTATATAATGCTTCGATAGGAAGTAAAGATTTTTAATCCAAACGATGAATACAGTCGATGTTATCATAGGGCATTACCGCTTTTTTGTGAGGTGAGAATATTGAGATGTTCTTCAGATTCACCAGAAAATTGTGATTTTAGGATGGAAAACTCTTTGAATATGAAGAGATCTGATTCAGTGAGGAAGCCTTGAATCGATAATGTTTAATGAAGCTCATATTTATCTTTTGTCATAGGTAACAAATCGATTTTCCTTCCATTCTAGTGGCTATATCTTCTATAACCAAATTAGCATCATACCCCCTCAGGTTATGAAATACTACAGGGTTCATATGACTATCCTTATAGTTGATATAACAACCCTCGTGTGCTGCTCCACGAGAATTAGAACTTCAAAATATCATCATAAGAACATTTTTCATAATATCCCTCAGCTGCAGCTTTATGTTCTCGATAGTTATTTTAAGTATTACCAGTATGCTCTCCAGATCGGCGTAAATGATGAAAACCTTCTGCTTGTATGTATTTATGATTATGAACTTGAGTGAATTTTTTCCTAATTCGGACAATTGATAGCCTTTTCGTTCATTTTTCTACAATCTCAAGGTTATCTTTTGATCGGAAATAACGAAATAACATCTATCACATATAAATTTCTGACCATGTTCTCCACTTAATTGACTCGATCTCGAGTCGAGAGTTTTGATCCATACTTAATGGTATTTTTTAGGTGTATTATCATCCGTATAGTGGCCTTGTACTAAGGGTAAGTAAACATGTGCCTCCATTTTGTTTTGTTAGATAGGAAGTTAATATAGTGAAGTTCTTCTTTTCCTTCTTCAGAACATAGACGTTGATAAATATCTGGTTTTGCTTTGAAAGTTTTTTCGTTTCAGAGTCATGGAGAACTGTACCTCTTTCAACTTCAGAACTTCGGAATAGTGTGGATAAGATTTCACACGATCAGAATTTGTCTTTTTAGGATCAAGTCCGGCAACAATACTTCATGCGAAGCAAGCTTCATCATTGTTTTTAAGTTGACACAAGCTTGTTTATCCCTAATTTGAGAGGGAAGTTCGATGTTGAGGTGAAAACTATTTTATATTCACCCAAGGTTGACAACGTTACAACCCATCCACTATCCCTTTCTAGGAATTCGTCGAGTTCCTTCAAGTGAGATATCGAAACATTATGATTAAACCATTCAGTGATGTCTGTATTTCGATATATAAGTGAATTAGATGTAGTGAAACATTTAAATCCTTTCTTAATTTTATTGGCTGTCATAATCTGAAACTGTCCACAGAACACCATATTCACTTCAACAGCTTCATCTTTTTTCAATGTGTTTAGAATTCTACTGCGGAACATAGCTCCAAACTCACCAGAGAAGCTTTAGGATCTTCAAGTTCCAAATTAGTGATAATTGCAGTACGAATTCTCGACTTGAATGCGAATACTGAATCAACCCAATGTACTTTTTATCTCTGGCACTTTCTTCCGTCTACTTAGCCATGCTCCAATTCGTCTTTGATTTGGAAAACCATGCAGATGAATGGAAATTTTTCAAACAGAAATTTGACCTATATTAGAAGGCTTCAAAAAACGAAGATGAGACTGAGGAGTTCAGGTCAGCATTATTATAAATAGTATTGGCGACAAAGGTCTGAGAATTTTCAATACCTTTCAATTCGATCAGATAAAGATAGAAATAATTACTCGAAAATTCTAGAAAAATTCGATGTTTATTTTCTGCCAACAAAAAACGTTACTTTCGAACGCCACATGTTTTTCATGAGAGATAAGAAATCGAATGAAACCATTGATGAATACGTCACAGTTTTACGAGAATTATGTGCAACATGCGAATTCGATAATTTGACAGACAGCCTGATTAAAGATCGACTAGTTCAAGGCATTATGGATAAACCTGTGAAAGACCGGTTATTGCGTACAAAAGAATTAACTTCAATAAAGCAATTGAAATATGCAGATCTGCCGAAACTACTCAACATCAATTGGAACATCTATGTGGGGATAAAAACGTAAGAAATGAAGCAATCAATGAAGTTTTCAATGTAAACAATCAACGGCGTCGACAAGTTTCTGTTTCATCTGGAATTAAGAATAAAGTATCAATATGAGCAGCACAATTGGAACAAACTATGAAGGCAGAAAAATGTACTCCAATAATCAAGGCCCAGGACGGCAGAATTTCAACAATAATAGAACACAGAGATTTGGTAATAATTATCAAAAATGTGGTTATCGACACAGTTCAAATAAATGCAGAGCTTCAGGTAAAAACTGTTTTTCATGTGGAAAAAATGAATCATTTTGAAAAAATGTGCAGGTACAAAAATAATGATTTGACAGTTCGTGCTCTTCAAGCTGAAAAATTATGAATAAGAGTGAATTTTTGTTGACGTAATTAAAGATTTTTCTGATTTAAAAAAGTCATGGTCTATTGTGTTAAATGTAGAAAGTAAAAAAATTCATTCAAATTGATATAGGAGCACAAGTTAATTGTATACCATTTCACATTTATAGTAAGTTATTTCCATTTGTACCTTTAGATAAATCTAATTGTAAACTGAAACATATTCTGGGGAATATTTAGTTGTAGCAGGTAAAATTAATTTGAAATGTGTTTATAATTTGAAATCATTAATTTAACTTTCTATGTAATAGAATGTGGAGGCCCTGCAAATTAGGTTTGGATGATATAGAAGAAATTGGAAATTGTAAAAATGGTAGCTGGTGTGGAGATTGAAAGGTATAACGAAGAAATATTCTGATATTTACAATGAATCGGTAAAATTCAGGTAAATTTTCAATAAAAATAAATAAACAGATTCAACCAACACTTCATGCTGCTCGAAGTTTTCACATGGTATTCTGAATAAATTGAAATGCAAATTAGATAAATTAGAAAGTGAAAATATATTTAAAAAGAAGTAGGCCCTACAGATTGGGTGAATTCATTGGTAGTTGTAGCTAAAAAGGTGGTAATGATTTCCGGATATGTATGGATCCTTCAGAATGAATAAAGCAATTCTTAGGGAGCATTACCATATTCCAACTTTCGATGATATCGTAACAAAATTGAAAGATTCTAAATATTTTTCGGGTGTTATGTAGCAAACGGTTTTTGGAGTATAGAATTGGACGAAAAAAGTTTTAAATTATGCACATTTAATACTCCATTCGGTAGGTATCGATATTTGAGATTACCTTTCGGTATAAAAAGTGCCACTGAAATTTATCAGAGAAAAATGAATGAAATATTGAAGGAGTAGATGGAGTTCAGATATATATTGATGACTGTTAATTTTTGACGAACTAGAAAAGAACACGATGATGATAGGGTAAAAATGGACAGGAAACAGGTAAATTTAAGTTCAATAAAGATAAATGTCAATTTGGACTGAATAAAATTAATTATATGGGTCATATGATAAGTGCTGATGGCATACAGCCAGATCCTCTCAAAGTTCAATGTATTAAAGAGTACCCTATTCGAAAAATGTTAAAGAAGTACAGAGTTTTCTTGGCATTGTAAATTTTTTACATAAATATATACCAATGTAGCAGAGAAATTACTGCTCCTCTTAGACAACTTTTGAAAAAAGAAAATATTTTCAAATGGGATTGGAAACAGCAAGAAGCGTTTCAGTAAACAAAGAGATTCTAAGTATTCCTCGGTTTAGGTTTCTACAATCCAAATGATGAATTGATCTTGACAGTAGATGCATCCAAGTAAAGTTGTGGTGCCGCTCTTATTCAAAATTCTAAACCTGTAGTAATGCGTCGAAGTCATTGAATAATTCTCAACAAGGTATGCACAAATGAGAAGGAGTACTTTCAATTGTTCCCGGATGCAAAATTTTCACCAATATATTTACGGTAGATCAATTGTTGTCGAAACGGATCACAAACCTC
>CM024240.1:51305911-51330035 GCA_013421045.1 Propylea japonica
TAGCCTAGTATCTCTTGAGTATTTTGTTTTTTCAAAAACCAATTTATCTTGAAGTCGTCCAGAGATATTCAACTTTTTATCAACTCTTGTATTTTTGCCTTAGCCATGAATATCTTCGCAACCATTTGTCCGATTTGAATGTTTTTTTTTTAGTTGTAGCTCTTTTAATGGCGAACGAAATCATACTACAATGAGATGTTTCCAAAAAAGTAATGCATCATGCTGTACAGGGCGTTTAAATTTTCCGGTTTTTTCATTACAGTTTAACGCCTTTTGTGGGCAATACCAGATATCTGAGGCTTCTAAAAACTATACAGTGATGTGGCCTGATGTTTCCTGAGTATTAGGCTTTTTTAAAAGCAATTTAACTTGTACCATTTCACAGATCCCAAACGTTTTCGATTACGTTCAGGTCAGGACTAAAAGCCGGCCACTGTAGATGTTGAATCCCAACCTCTTTAAGGTATCACGATATGGAATTATCGTCTATCAGCAAAAAATTGTCGCCTATGTATCTCGCAGATTTATTGCCCCTTCCCGGATCGCTACAAGATCCATACGAGTAATCAAGGAAATGCTTTTGTCTTCTCCAGATAAACACCCATCCATGGATGATTTTTAAGCTCACTCTGAAGTCTTCAGTGAAGTGAAAAAAGCCTTCTGCGGGGTGTTCTTGCATTCAATCCATATTCATCGAGTCTTCTTCTTGCAGTTTTTGATGAAATTGTAACATTTCGGACAACTCGAAGGCGGTTTTTTTTACTTTGATCAGGTCTTTTAACGTGAGAGCCCATATCCATAAGTCTACGAAGACAACGAGAAAGAAAGAAAAATAAATAAGAGCTAACTTTCAACACGAAAACAAAATGAAGGAAAAGAAAAAACAGCAAAAATGCAAGATTTTAAAAAATGTGAATATCTCTGAATGGTATAAGTTGAATTGCCTTTTAAAAAATCAAAATACTCAGGAAACATCACTGATAGTTTTTGAAGCCTCATATATCTGGTATTGCCCACAGAAGGCGTTAAACTGTAATGAAAAAAAAACCCGAAAATTTGAACGCCCTGTACAGCATAATGCATTCTTTTTTTGAACATCTCATTGTAGTATGATTTTTTTACAATAAAAGAGCTACAACTAAAAAAAAACATTCAAATCGGACAAATGGTTGCGAAGATATTCATGGCTAATGCATAAAATACAAGAGTTGATAAAAAGTTGAATATCTCTGGACGACTTCAAGATAAATTGGTTTTTGAAAAAACAAAATACTCAAAGGATACTAGGCTACAACGCTTTATTTTTTTCATATACCTCAGCAACCTGGCATGCCCACAGAAGATGTTAAAATTTGACTATAAAACATGACATTATTTAAACGCCCTGTTACAACATGAAGATTTTATTTTTTGGACTTCTGCTTGAAGGAGGGAATTCGACAATAATAGAGCTACTATTGAAAGAAAAAAACGTTGAAATCAGACTAAAGATTTGGAAGATATCGATTGTTAAAATTTAACGAAATTTTAGGTGGTGCGCTTATTTTGTCCATCAGTAGGTATATTTCATGTTATTATGTATTCTCTTTGTAACATGTCACTGAATTGTGTGATCTCAACAATTAACGTTTATTATTATTATTTAGCTATTTCCCTGTCGTATATGAAATCATTCAAGACCAAATTTCCCCAGATATGCAAAAGTATTAGGTGTATAAATAAGTTTCCGCGGTTTTTCATTTGACCTCGTCATCCATCTCGAATTTCTTTCCCTAGAACTATCTCTTCAAGTTTAGAAATATATAATACATAATCACTTGGGGTTGAATCTGCAGAATGTGGGGATGAGGAAGCAATTCGAGGCGTAATTCTACCATTTTGCCACCGTCTTTATTGATTTGTGAGCTGCAGCATTGTCTTGGAGGAAGAACCCTTTTTTCTTTGATAAATTTGGGAGATGATTCCTCGATCAAAATAAGCAGGCCTCAGCTGCAGTTTTTTCACATTAAAGAAGTAAATCAAAAGTTCCCGCAAATGATGCTTATCGGAATAAAACTTGACATTTTGCACGAAAAAAATTACGTGATGCTGATACGGAATCACTAGTACTTCAAGGTTATGGTGTTGCCAGATGACTATACTTGGGATATTACGTTTTACATCTGACAATTTCTCCATAACCTTCTGGTGGGGCCATCTTTGACAAACCGCGAAAACTTATTGTACACCTAATAAAAAAAATCGACATTTAAGTATAAACAGGGATACTTCGATCATGAAATAAAAAAAATAATCAACTAGTTTATAAATGACAGCGATTAATGATTGATATTCAATTGCTAGATTAATGGAAGAGTTTATTGCAAGATATTTTCATCGACTGCATTATAAATGAGTATAGATATTATCGGTTGACATAAAATGAATGCTATTTTTCAGTAGAGTTATAATTATTATTGCTTCCTAATACTTTAGGTTCGGTTTTAGGTTGTGAGCGCTCGTTTATTGGCGAAACAATGAGACTTGTTCAGTCGTGAATGCCTAGCTCTTGAAGCATTTGTTTATTTGATTTTTTATGAATCATATGTGCAACTGTTCCTCTTTTTGTGTTTGTATTGTTTTTTTAAATTTCTCAGGATATTTTCAAATGACTGATTACAACTGTTGATGCAGATTCAGAAACTTCTTCCTTGACTTTAATTGTTCTAGAACTATTAACATCTTTTCCTTCATCATCTGTTACATCTAAACATCTTGATAACAAAATTTCTCAATTGGTTTCAAAAAATATTCTATTTCTCCTAAATACTTTACTGTTTGATTTTTTCCTAACTAAATATGATTGCTTATTATATTTCTGCAAAACAATACCTGGAACCCATAATTTACCATCCTGAATGAAAACATTTTGATTAACTGCCAGAGGTTTAAATTTCTGACATTCTATCATGATTAATTTTTTGAATATTCTGTCTATCTATCAATTTTTTTTTTGTTGTTCATAATGGATTTTTGTCTGTTTCAAATAAGTACACCTTATAGGTAGAACTGATCTCAATTTTCTTCCAAAGAACAATTCTGATGGAGATAAAAATGTTATTGTCTATTGAAACATTTTCTAGTTCAAGTAATGCAAGATTGATGTCATTATTGCTCAAAATACATTTTTTATAGTGTTTTTAATTGTCTGGATATTTCTTTCTACCATACCATTCGATCTGGCATATAAAAGACTTGATGTTTTATCTTTGAACAATACACTAGAATATTGAGTTCCATTATCACTGAAAACAATTTTTGGAATGCCAAATTTTGAAAATGAATTTTTCATGACCTTTATAACTGTTTCTGATTTTAAAGATGGTACCTCAGAAACTTCAAAAAATTTTGAAAAATAATCTATGATAACAAGAAATATTTTACCTTCCAGTTCAAACAAATCTGTACCAATTTTTTCCCATGGATATTCTGGCACCTGGTGTGGAGAAAGTGGTTGTTTAGGATTACTTCTGGAATACCCCATACAAACATCACAAGATGAAACTAAATTTTCAATGTCATTATGATAGTGACCCAAAATACAGATTCCTTTGTTCTCATTTTGTTTTCGTTATGCCTAAGTGACTTATGTGTAATTTTTGAAGTACTTTACTCCTTATTTGCTGGTACTACAACAGCATTAGATTTGAATAGTAAATTATCAATCAACACCAATTCACCTCGATAATTCCAATATGGCTTAGCTAACGAATTACATTTAGATTTTCTACCATGGCCAACCATTCTTAACGTAATTGAATAAAATTTTATTTCCTCATCAATCAGGTATTCATTTCTGAATATACCTTGCATTTCACGACTCAAGGGTAAATGTTTTTTGATTAAATCTATTTGAAATTCGTATTCAAGGTAATATTACTTTCACATGATTTAGGAATTATGATCCTAGAGAGAGCGTCAGCTAAATACATTTCACAACCTGGTTTAAATATTAATTTCAAGTCATATAATTGAAGATCTAACAACATTCGTTGCATACGCATTGGGCATTCATTCAGAGGTTTTTTAAAAATCCCTAATAGAGGTTTGTGATCCGTTTCGACAACAATTGATCTACCGTAAATATATTGGTGAAAAATTTTGCATCCGGGAACAATTGAAAGTAACTCCTTCTCAATTTGTGCATACCTTTGTTGAGAATTATTCAATGACTTCGACGCATTACTACAGGTTTAGAATTTTGAATAAGAGCGGCACCACAACTTTACTTGGATGCATCTACTGTCAAGATCAATTCATCATTTGGATTGTAGAAACCTAAAACCGGAGGAATACTTAGAATCTCTTTTAGTTTACTGAACTTCTTGCTGTTTCCAATCCCATTTGAAAATATTTTCTTTTTTCAAAAGTTGTCTAAGAGGAGCAGTAATTTCTGCTACATTTGGTATATATTTATGTAAAAAATTACAATGCCAAGAAAACTCTGTACTTTTTAACATTTTTCGGAATAGGGTACTCTTTAATACATTGAACTTTGAGAGGATCTGGCTGTATGCCATCAGCACTTATCATATGACCCATATAATTAATTTTATTCAGTCCAAATTGACATTTATCTTTATTGAACTTAAAATTTACCTGTCGTGCTTTCTCTAACACCATTTTTACCCTACCATCGTGTTCTTTTCTAGTTCAAGTCATCAATATATATCTGAACTCCATCTACTCCTTCAAATATTTCATTCATTTTTCTCTGATAAATTTCAGTGGCACTTTTTATACCGAAAGGTAATCTCAAATATCGATACCTACCGAATGGAGTATTAAATGTGCATAATTAGAACTTTTTTCGTCCAATTCTATACTCCAAAAACCGTTTGCTACATCTAACACCGAAAAATATTTAGAATCTTTCAATTTTGTTACGATATCATCGAAAGTTGGAATATGGTAATGCTCCCTAAGAATTGCTTTATTCAATTCTGAAGGATCCATACATATCCGGAAATCATTACCACCCTTTTTAGCTACAACTACCAATGAATTCACCCAATCTGTAGGGCCTACTTCTTTTTTAATAATATTTTCACTTTCTAATTTATCTAATTTGCATTTCAATTTATTCAGAATACCATGTGAAAACTTTCGAGCAGCATGAACGTTGGTTGAATCTGTTTATTTATTTTTATTGAATATTTACCTGGAATTTTACCGATTCCATTGAAAATATCAGAATATTTCTTCGTTATACCCTCAATCTCCACACCAGCTACCATTTTACAATTTCCAATTTTTATATCATCCAAACCTAATATTGCAGGGCCTCCACATTCTATTACATAGAAAGTTAAATAAATGATTTCAAATTATAAACACATTTCAAATTAATTTTACCTGCTACAACTAAATATTCCCCAGAATATGTTGTCAGTTTACAATTAGATTTATCTAAAGGTACAAATGGAAATAACTTACTATAAATGTGAAATGGTATACAATTAACTTGTGCTCCTATATCAATTTTGAATGAAATTTTTTTACTTTCTACATTTAACACAATAGACCATGACTTTTTTAAATCAGAAAAATCTTTAATTACGTCAACAAAAAATTCACTCTTATCATCATATTTTCAGCTTGAAGAGCACGAACTGTCAAATTCATTATTTTGTACCTGCACATTTTTTCAAAATGATTCATTTTTCCACATGAAAAAACAGTTTTTACCTGAAGCTCTGCATTTATTTGAACTGTGTCGATAACCACATTTTTGATAATTATTACCAAATCTCTGTGTTCTATTATTGTTGAAATTCTGCCGTCCTGGGCCTTGATTATTGGAGTACATTTTTCTGCCTTCATAGTGTTCCAATTGTGCTGCTCAGTATTGATACTTTTATTCTTAATTCCAGATGAAACAGAAACTTGTCGACGCCGTTGATTGTTTACATTGAAAACTTCATTGATTGCTTCATTTCTTACGTTTTTATCCCCACATAGATGTTCCAATTGATGTTGAGTAGTTTCGGCAGATCTGCATATTTCAATTGCTTTATTTAAAGTTAATTCTTTTGTACGCAATAACCGGTCTTTCACAGGTTTATCCATAATGCCTTGAACTAGTCGATCTTTAATCAGGCTGTCTGTCAAATTATCGAATTCGCATGTTGCACATAATTCTCGTAAAACTGTGACGTATTCATCAATGGTTTCATTCGATTTCTTATCTCTCATGAAAAACATGTGGCGTTCGAAAGTAACGTTTTTTGTTGGCAGAAAATAAACATCGAATTTTTCTAGAATTTTCGAGTAATTATTTCTATCTTTTATCTGATCGAATTGAAAGGTATTGAAAATTCTCAGACCTTTGTCGCCAATACTATTTAATAATAATGCTGACCTGAACTCCTCAGTCTCATCTTCGTTTTTTGAAGCCTTCTAATATAGGTCAAATTTCTGTTTGAAAAATTTCCATTCATCTGCATGGTTTTTTCCAAATCAAAGACGAATTGGAGCATGGCTAAGTAGACGGAAGAAAAGTGCCAGAGATAAAAAGTACATTGGGTTGATTCAGTATTCGCATTCAAGTCGAGAATTCGTACTGCAATTATCACTAATTTGGAACTTGAAGATCCTAAAGCTTCTCTGGTGAGTTGTGGAGCTATGTTCCGCAGTAGAATTCTAAACCATTGAAAAAAGATGAAGCTGTTGAAGTGAATATGGTGTTCTGTGGAGAGTTTCAGATTATGACAGCCAATAAAATTAAGAAAGGATTTAAATGTTTCACTACATCTAATTCACTTATATATCGAAATACAGACATCACTGAATGGTTTAATCATAATATTTTCGATATCTCACTTGAAGGAACTCGACGAATTCCTAGAAAGGGATAGTGGATGGGTTGTCGTAACGTTGTCAACCTTGGGGTGAATATAAAATAGTTTTCACCTCAACATCGAACTTCCCTCTCAAATTAGGGATAAACAAGCTTGTGTCAACTTAAAAAACAATGATGAAGCTTGCTTCGCATGAAGTATTGTTGCCGGACTTGATCCTAAAAAGACAAATTCTGATCGTGTGAAATCTTATCCACACTATTCCGAAGTTCTGAAGTTGAAAGAGGTACAGTTCTCCATGACTCTGAAACGAAAAAACTTTCAAAAGCAAAACCAGATATTTATCAACGTCTATGTTCTGAAGAAGGAAAAGAAGAACTTCACTATATTAACTTCCTATCTAACAAAACAAAATGGAGGCACATGTTTACTTACCCTTAGTACAAGGCCACTATACGGATGATAATACACCTAAAAAAATACCATTAAGTATGGATCAAAAACTCTCGACTCGAGATCGAGTCAATTAAGTGAAGAACATGGTCAGAAATTTATATGTGATAGATGTTATTTCGTTATTTCCGATCAAAAGATAACCTTGAGATTGTAGAAAAATGAACGAAAAGGCTATCAGATTGTCCGAATTAGGAAAAAATTCACTCAAGTTCATAAATCATAAATACAAGCAGAAGGTTTTCATCATTTACGCCGATCTGGAGAGCATACTGGTAATACTTAAAATAACTATCGAGAACATAAAGCTGCAGCTGAGGGATATTATGAAAAATGTTCTTATGATGATATTTTGAAGTTCTAATTCTCGTGGAGCAGCACACGAGGGTTGTTATATCAACTATAAGGATAGTCATATGAACCCTGTAGTATTTCATAACCTGAGGGGGTATGATGCTAATTTGGTTATAGAAGATATAGCCACTAGAATGGAAGGAAAAATCGATTTGTTACCTATGACAAAAGATAAATATATGAGCTTCATTAAACATTATCGATTCAAGGCTTCCTCACTGAATCAGATCTCTTCATATTCAAAAGAGTTGTCCATCCTAAAATCACAATTTTCTGGCGAATCTGAAGAACATCTCAATATTCTCACCTCACAAAAAAAGCGGTAATGCCCTATGATAACATCGACTGTATTCATCGTTTGGATTAAAAATCTTTACTTCCTATCGAAGCATTCTATAATAAATTGAAGGGTGAGAAATGTTCACGAGGAAGATATGAAAGACCACAACTTGTGTTGAGTAAATTCAAATGACAGAACTTGGGTGAATATTCAAATTCATATGAAAACTGATATCTCATTGTTGGCTGATGTATTTGAACAATTTCGGACAAGCCACAATAAAACCTATGAATTGGACCAAGCTTATAATTTCACAATACTGGATTTACCTGGGAATGCAATGTTAAAGCAAACGAAACAGGAATTGGAACTTCCCACAGATGTTGCATGTTTCTATTGTTCAACGAGGAATCCGCGCTGTCTGAGTCAAGTTTGTAGAGAACGAAAGGCTCATACAAACACAAATATACGCCTAATTATGATCCTACTTGTGATGAAAATTACCTCATATACCTTGATTTCAACAACCATATGGATGGGCAATGTCGCATTATCTGCCATACGCCGGTTTCAATCGAATTATATAAATATAGACGTTACCACTTCCTGATGATGCTACATCCAAAGTAAAAGTTTCCTCCAACACCAAATTGCTCTACATAGTCCCCTTATTCTATGGTAAAAAGTTAAAACCATTTTGAGCGTCGGGTTTGGAGGTGAGGGGGTGTGAATTTGAAAAATCACTAGTTTTTTTAGTTTTTCGTGAAATATTCAAAAACTAAGCGCTTCATCCTAAACATTGTTATATATAAAATGTTCTACGTAAAATTATAAATAAGAATGGTCCTTTTCATAATCACTCTAAATTGTATGGTTCGGAGTAACAGAGGTGTTAACTTTTTCGTTATTTGATAATTTGAAAAAAAATAAGCTTCGTAAAGAACGTTGCTATTTCAGTGGCCGGTGGTATGTTAGTGATAAGCTCTTGAAGGAACGACAACCTCACCACTTATCAAGGGGCATTCTTTTTTAAGGGAAAAGAGGCTTCCACAGGCCTAGGCCATATGAACCTGTGGTACGGAGAAACCCACCCTGAACTTCTACGAACATTGCAACATAATTCACTTCTTAAGCATAAATATCTTTCAAATTTGGAATGTTCATGTTCTTTATTAACTTCACTCATCCTCCAGTAATTATCCTCTCCTCTAGCTCGTCGTCTAAGATGTTATTATTGTCCATGTTATCACATGCTTGGCCTGAGCAATTGCTGCATATGCTAGTGCAGTTTAGACCACTCCTTCTGCATTCACAATTACGAACGCATTCATCTTTGCAAGTACACATTATAAGGGACAGTAATTCCTGGGGAGCTGCAGGACGTGCTGTTGTAATTGGTGTCAGGTGGTCGCCAATCTTCTTCCAACCCACGAGTGGATCCTTATCTTCATTCAGCCATTGTTGTACCTGGTGGTAGGTCCTAAATGAATGCTGTCTGGACGCTCCTGAAGTGGGGGTAGTGCATCCAACTTCAGTATAGGTTGCTTTGCAATCGTTTCAAGTAGGACTGGTAGCGGAGACAATCTAGATCTTCAGGTGTTTTGGCTCCAAACATTGCCAATTAGGAAGTAATTTTCTGCAATCAGCCACTGCCTGGGGTAGGCTTTGGGGTGTTGAAGACCAGAAGTTTTTCACGAAGAACGGTGTTGGTTGAACTTTCCTATAAGGTGCAATTTCCCTTTTTAGAGACAGCAGTGGCTGATGCAGGAAATTACTTCCTAGGGATTTTTTTTGTTTCATGTATTGTATTTTTTAGCTCTCAATTCAAAAGAATATATATACTTCTACTTGCAATGTTGGGAGCCAAGGACACTGAAGATCTAGATGGTCTCCGCTACCAGTCCTACTGAAAACGATTGCAAAGCAGCCTATACTGAAGTTGGATGCACTACCCCCCACTTCAGGAGCGCCCAGACAGCATTAATTTAGGACCTTCCACCAGGTACAACAATGGCTGAATGAAGATAAGGATCCACTCGTGGGGTTGGAAGAAGATTGGCGACCACCTGCCACCCAATTACAACAGCACGTCCTGCAGCCCCCCAGGAATTACTGTCCCTTATAATGTGTACTTTCAAAGATGAATGCGTTTCGTAATTGTGAATGCAGAAGAAGTGGTCTAAACTGCACTAGCATATGCAGCAATGCTCGGGCCAAGCATGTGATAACATGGACATAATAACATCTTAGACGACGAGCTAGAGGAGGAGGATAATTTACTGGAGGATGAGTGAAGTTAATAAAGACATTGAACATTCCAAATTTGAAGATATTTATGCTAAGAAGTGAATTTATGTTGGCAATGTTCGTAGAAAGTTCAGGGTGGGTTTCTCCGTACACAGGTTATATGGCCTAGGCCTGTGGAAGCCTCTTTTTCTTTAAAAAAGAATGCCCCCTGATAAGGTGGTGAGGTTGTCGTTCCTTCAAGGCCACTGAAATAGCAACGTTCTTCACGAAGCTTATTTTTTTAAAGAATTATCAAAATTACGAAAAAGTTAACATTTACACCTGTAACTCTTGAACCGTACAATTTAGAGTGATTATGAAAGGACCATTCTTATTTAAAATTTAACGTAGAACATTTTGTATATAACAATGTTTAGGATAACCGCTTTGTTTCTGAAATATTCACGAAAAAACTAAAAAAACTAGTGATTTTTCAAATTCCTCGCACGAAATAGATAGCTAAGCTTCTGTGCAGCTGACTTGGGAACTGAGCAGACGTGCTCATGTCAGGTTGAATTTGGAATGATATTGACCCCTAGAAGCTTAAGTCCATTAGTTGGTTTTATGGTTTTATTGTCCATTATTAGTTGGGGTGCCACTATCGATGTTTTTCTTCTGAGCAGAGTAGCCTGGGTCTTAGAGGCATTGAATTCAACCAGATTGTCAGAACCCCATTGTAGATAACTTCTAGATCTCTGTTGATTGTCACAGCTTGAGCGATTCTTGGAAACTGGATGTTGACGCTGATAAGGCTGCTGCAAAGCTTAAAATCTGATTCTTGGTTGAATTTAAAAGGTCATTAATATGCATAGGAACACAGTCGGGGACAAGATTGAGCCCTGAGGTACACCGGCGTGACGGAATGAAGTGCAGACTCCGCACCATCGACCACAACAAAAAGTTGTCTCTCGTAGAGGAAACTTCCGAGCCAGCTGCAAAGTCCCTCGGGAGAGACCGTAAGATGGAAGCTTAGATAGTAATGCTCTGTGCCATACACGATCGAAGGCCTTGGATATGTCTAGGGCAACTGCAATTGATTCCCCATGCTTTCTATAGCGTTTGTCCAAAGATGAGTGACATAGGTGAGCAAGTCACCCCGTTGAACGACAGCGCCAAAAACCGTATTGATTGTCGCTAATGAGATTGTTTTCCTCTAGGTGTTTACTATCTACAAATTAATAGCAGTCTCCATTACTTTGGACAAAATGGGTAGTAAAGATATCGGACGATAATTTCGAGGCATGCACTTTTTCCCTTTTTTGGTATTGGCTGAACTCTAGCGACCTTTCAGATGTTTGGGAAAGTTTTTTGCTCGTAGGACAGCTTAAACAGCCGACACACATTTTTGGCAAATATAGCTGACAAAAAGGTCAGCCTTTTCTTTGGAGTTAGTTGCCAGAGCACCGTCGTCTGTAAGAAGTGGTGGAAAAGAAGAATGGCAAAAATGATTGCTAATCACCTTAGCGAGTGATCAAAAGGGGCGCGAACCACTTGGGCAATCTAGAAGCTTTTTTGTTACTGTGTTGTTAAATACTTGTTTTGCGGCTTGAATAGTTAGATTGCAGTTGTTCCTATCAAGTATATCCGCTGCCCTCTTCTCGTCTGTCGGGTTGAGCACCATTCGCGGAAGGCTTTATTTTTATTGACGCAGGCTCGCTTACAATCTTTGTTGAACCATGGCTTGCAGATGGAGGTTTTCTTGGTGTTGTTGGGATGTAAAGTTCCATACCCAAAAGAATCACCTCAGTGACAGCCTCTGCACACTGGCTGACATCTTCAATATTGAAGCAGGTGGCGTGCCATGGATATTCCGCGTAAAACTTCCTCAATTCATCCCACTTGGCCTTGTTGTTGTGCCAAACTAGGCGACGATTTTTCGGCTGCACGAGTTTTTCGGCAGTTAAAGGGCATGAGACCGATGTTAGAACGTGGTCTGAGTTACCGAGAGGGCAGCGTTTGAATTGATAACATAGCTGTCGGGTTCTGAAGTCAGGTACAAGTCAAGCGTATTTCTGAAATCCATCGGATTAGTGGGAACTCTTGTAGGAAATCTACAAGCTGCGTTAGATTGCAGCTGATTGATTTGAATTATAGACGTTAAAATCGCCAATTATAGACATTAAATCGCCAAGTATTACGATCCCTGAAGATGGATAGTTGACCTGGATCCAGTCGACCTTATCTGACAAGTACTGAAACAATTGGCGGGTCGTCGTTCACTATTTGGTGAGCGAAATAGGGCGCATATAAATCTAGTTTTGTTGGGACAATGGTCAGGACATAAAAGGTATGTGGAGTCGGATTTTGGACTGATTTGAGTTTCAGAAATGAAGGATATGGGGTTTAATTGATTGCAAATGTTGATAGACGCAACTGAGATTAATATTATTATGTCCTATTCCCCTTATGTTGCAAAACTGTATAAGTAGTTGCTGGTGGTATGGTTTGTCTTCATTGGTGTGTCACAATAGGTATTTGCGGCCTCAGTTGTAGTTGATTCTCCATGTTGTATCTCTCGGGATAGTCCCCCCCGGAAATGCGACTAGGAGACGAGTTTACTTCCGGAATATTTTACCCCAGAAGACGACATCATGATTTTTCTTGTATTAAAAAGCCACCTATTTCTCTCTTCAAAGAGGTCCTCACTTCCTACTTGGGAACCGGCCCACCAGTCAAGCTCGGAAAACATGCACTGATAATGGCATTATTAAGGAGCTAATACGACTGATGTGGTGGTATTTCACCAGGCGACAGGTGAGTAGGAACCTGTCTTCCACCTAACATTCTGTTGTAAGCTGTGATTTCTAAAGAAGTTAATACACCTTTAGGATTTTATGGTTTAAAATACCAATCCGATATTATGTTATTATCCTCATTTATAATGACTGTGTCCAAAAATGGAAGTCTTCCATCAACTTCAACCTCCAGGGTGAACTTCATCTTACTATGAAAGGAGTTGAAAACATCAAATGTTTCTTGTACTTATCTATTGGTACCTACTAATATAAGTGTGTCATCCACATAAAATTGATTAATGGTGTTCTGAAGGTCAACTTTGATTCAGCCATATCTAAAAAGCCAATACATAAAGAATTCTGCCATTGAAATACTTACTGGGGCTCCCATGGGGTTACCATCCAGTTGTTTATAGAACTGGCCATTGAATACTAAGTAACTACACGTCGAAATAAGTATCGAGCAAAAATAAAAAGGTTTCTTTATCTAAAACTGTGTAGCAACTGATTAAATGCCAATGCTTTTAACTAATTGGGTCACAAGTGATAACGGGATGTTGTTAAATGAGAATACAAAATCTAAAGATACTAGGATGTAACCCTTCGGCACTACAATATCTGTCAGTGATCATATTTTTGTATTCGTTATCTGATATAAATTGACGTTCCTTAAGACTTTTGATTTTATGTTGATATTATTTTGGATTTTAGTAGTAGGGTCTTTCTAAAGTGGTTGTATACATTTGAGTCATCTAACATCTCATAAACCTCCAGTTCATATAATTCCTGGTCATTACCACAGTTCAAGGACGTAGCCAGGGGGGGGCGGTTTTGGAGGTTCAAACCCCCCCCCTAAATGTTTCAGAGTTATTTTTTGTTGCAAAAATAATCTTTCATTCGCACTTAAACCAACTTATCTCCGAAAATCTAGTTAAAATCATCAATTTCATATCAGCAACATGGACGATATTAACAAATACTTGCTCCAAAAAACGACCCTCACAATTCCCGGCACGTACAAAGTCAATTGCCAAAATGTCAAAACCCCCCCCGAAATTAATTTCTGGCTACTCCCTTGCCACAGTTACATTAAGACATTTTAGATATTTTCACGTCCTTATAAAAATTGTAAAATGGAAGTTAACAGGACTAGGACAAACCAATTGAAACAACACTCTCAATCAACCGACGTTTCGCATATATATTTATGCTTCTTCACGGCTGGGAAAATACAAATAATTTGGTCACGATAAATCATTACATCGGGAAACTTACGCTAATTGAATTGTTGTTGGTTTTCAGTAAACTCGCATGTTACAGCTTAAAAACTGTGAACTCAATCTATACTAAATTAAAAGATAACACCAAAAAACAAGAACACTCTTGTGTAGTTTACAAAATAAACTGCAAGGATTGTGATAAATGCTACATCGGCCAGACTAAACAATACATCCAGTCGCGTTTGAAGCAACATGAATATGACTGTCGTACGTAAATGCCGAGAAGAGGGAAAAAACAGCTTTAGCAAGCCATCATTTTGAAATGGTCATGCTTTTGATTTTTCGCAATTTGAAATTTGTGGATAAAGAAGCAAATTACCGAATGAGGAGCATAAGCGAAGTTATTCACATCACTTAAATAAAACTGTAATTTCAGGACGGACACTGCATCTCTCAGTCCCCAGTATTCGAATCTGTTTAATCTACACCTGAATTATGGAGATCGAAGATGAAACAAGAACATATTTCATTAACTTCTGTGAGCTCTGCTTGACATCTTACATCGATGTGATGTTCATCGCGGGTGCGCATTCATTGTTTGTGTTTGTTTACGTTTTAACGATTGATAGTGTATGACAGTTATTGTCTTTCCTTTCGTAATTTTGTTTTATATGTAAATCTAAAACTGTACTTTCTATACCACCTTCCGCTAAATGATCTAAAACCAACAACAATTCAATAGCGGTAAAGTTTCCCGATGTAATGATTTATCGTCACCAAATTATTTTGTATTTTCCAGCCTTGAAGAAGCATAAATATATATGCGAAACGTCGGTTGATTGAGAGTGTTGTTTCAATTGGTTTGTCCTAGTCCCTGTTAACTTCCATTTTACAGTTACATTACTTTTATCTGATCTACTAATTACTAATTGTTGGTTATTCTTTATGAATTCAAAGGTTTCTTTGATTTATTTTTTTGAAAGAATGACTTATTTTTTATGTTGGTGTTTTAGTTGAATAGTTTTTGGACTATAACAACACATTTGGCGCGGGTGTTGTCCTTTTCATTACTACTTAATGTTGAGATTCAATACAGTTCTCTAAATCCTTGATGATCTTTATCACAGGGAGTCTGTCGGGAACGAAACTGTTTTCTCACCCAAGCTGAGAATCATCCTTACTTCATTAAGGATGTTTACATCGGTCTAGTTGGTCAGGAAATTTCTGTTGCATTGGGGTTGGTGTCAGTAAACCCATTTATTTTTAACTCTTGCAGTTTATTCAAATTAATGCCATTTACTTTTTAAAATGATCATTGACACTTGAGCTGCCATATTCATAACGTTTTTTAACAGTTGTGGGTCCAGGTTCTCCTGCAGTGAAATTTGAAGCTGATTGAGGTAACCTTCCTCGAAACATCCGCATAGTTGAGAATAAAAGTTACCAGAGTGTCCAATTTCCCGATATTTTTATTTCCAAATTATGGGGGTATTTTCCACGCAGCCAACATAGACCTAAGTTATTGCCATGTGGTAATATGGTTGATTTCGTTGGAATTCAAAAAGAGTAGTGATATAAGATGGATTCCACCATCCCATGATAATTACTTCGTAGGTGTTATTAAGGCTGCTGCAAACTAGTTGTTTATCCCAGAAGTTTTCGTGAAACTTACATACTAACAAGAAACCGAAAACTTTTACAAAATCATCAAAATTCGTCAAGTCAACTAAAAACTAATGAATTCTTTTAATAACAGTTGAAAAGAGAAATGGAATGACTTAGTACTATTTGAATTTTCAAATTCTAGTAGGAGTTCATGAGAGTTTGAGAAGATTAGGTGAAGCTACACCAATCATAATGTCATCCTAAAAAATTGATCCTAAATTAGTTGCTGCTCGTCTCGTTAACGTTTCTAATTCAAAAACAAATGTCAAAGATATGAGACACAAATTGAATAAATTGATGGAAAATCAAACACCGAATAAGAACGTTAGTTCTAGCCCGTCAATATAGATGAATTAAAATAAGAAGCATAAAATACCAAAACACAGAAAAGCGGTGGGTCTTGATGGAGTCTATTCAGAATTCATCAAACACTTGGCAAATATGGCTTATTCTGTTCACTTTCATTATATGATAATATTTGAATCTGGTAATTTCCCGACCGAATTTCGTAAATCAAAACTCACAGCAACCAAAAAAAGGAAAGGATCCTCTCTGATCCTAATAGCTATCGACCTATCAGTTTATGGAGCGCTTCCTTCAAAATTTTAGAAAACTGATACTTTAAGAATTGAACCGATTGGATAATTCTTCACAAATTGCCAAGGGGGTTTCAGAAAAATAGAAATCGATGCAGGTCAGGTTTTGAGTCACACCACATTTATTGAATCGGTTATTAATATAAATTCAAAAAGGTACATCTTTTATGGATTTATCTGCTGCATAAATATGATACTGTTTGGAAAAATGGATTGATTTTTAAACTTTATATAGTCATCTGAAAAGTGGAAAAGTGGTCAAATTAAAAATAAAGAAAATATGCTGTCCGCAGGAAGGTTCCATGTTTTGTTGACGATAATAATAGCAATTGTGAAGCATTGAATAATTGTCTTTCACAATGATCAGTCTTATCATCTATTTTTTTAAAATTTACATCTATGTGATATCCCACAACATTCAGATTTTGAAACCATAGAGGATATTTTTTCTGCAGATTAGAAGTTCTAAAAAATTATTTCTTTGATGACGTTCATGTCAAATCCTAATAAAACTGAATTCTCGTGTTTCCATTTAATAAAAATCATAAGAATTATCGAAAATTTAACGTACGTGTGGTAATTCTCCTCTCAAACATAATTTCAATCCTAAACATCTAGCGTTAAACTAGATTCTTCTTTGAATTTCAAAGCCCATTTCGATGATTTACTTATGAAATTGTAAACTAGAAATAATAATATTTTTCAATAACTTGCCGATATTTCATGGGGCGTGAGACGCAACAACTCTTCGTACGGCAGCTCTAGCCTTAGGTACTCTACTGCCGAATATTGTTGCCCTGTTTGGCTCAACACTGCCATGTACATAAGATTGATGTACAATTAAACTTTTCCATGAGAATAGTAACTGGAACAATGAAACACCATGGTTACCAGTGTTTCCAAACATTGCTCCTCCACATATCCCAGACCGGCCCTAACTTTGAAAATTTCGAATAAATTTGATTTTTTTACAATTCATATCAAATATTAGGATAATAAGATTCCTCTATTAAAATCATGTTAATCATTTGGTCCAATTATACTCTGACCTCGAATGAAGGCGATTAAACAATTTTGAAATCCGAATGGAAAACATGTAATATTCAAAACATAGATTTAATAACTGATCCCTTCAATAAAGTTCCTGTATTTGATCTGCTCAGAAAATTTGGACTGTTCTTAATCGTATAAGAAAAGGTCATGGCCGTTTCAATAGGATGCTTTTCAAGTGGAGTTCAAATGAGAGTCCTAGTTGCGAGTGCGGAGAACAGGAGGAGACAATTGAACATCTGATGAATATTGTCCCATATTAAGTTTCTAGAAGGCTAAGGCTATCATGTAGTTTCAGAGTCGTTTTTGAATTGGGTTGTTAATTTTAAATCGATTTAATAAAGTATCAATCATTTATTCTTCTGTTTACTTTTTTCTGCTTTGATTTTTTTTCGTTTCGGATTCGGATTTCGAAAGCATCTTGGAGAGGGGTTTTCGTTGCTCTGAAGAAAGAAGAAATCCTTCAATATTCAAATTTCAAAAGTTTATTTTTGGTGAAACGCGAGACAGGATTCCTTCTACTCTAGGTTTTTCCCTGAGCTCTGCTATCATACGAAAACATAGTTTGGTACCCGTTTTGCACTTACTCAGTTAGGAATTTTGTTTTTGTTCTATGTATTGTATTATGTTCGCTCTCGATTTCGAAAAAATCATAGAGAAAGTTGATTGTTACATTTGTAATAATGTCTCAACATATTCGTATTGCATCTGACGGCCATTCTTGATGCCCAACAAGTTTCAAATCTAATCAAGCCTGCCAAGTCATTATTCAGGATGTTGTCCATCCGTTCGCTGCGTGAATATTTATATCACGGCAGCTCCGCTTTGACAGTTGATTGAACTAAATAATATTCATGCGTTTAATGTATAGACCGACAATAAATTCCGCATTAATCGAGATGAGATTCTGGAACTATACCGACATAGTACATTGATTGTTACATTTCCAAGATTAGATTGAGATATTCTGAAATGTATCATTCATTGGGAGAAATAGAATATGTAACGTGATTCCCGAACTCAGTATAATGGTATGTGACCACGAACGGATTTATTGGGTATGTGTGAATTCAAATTGAAAGAATGATATCAATTGTAGATTCTGAACTTGAATTGGTCACACAGGCTTCCTCACAGTTTAATTACATTTTCAGTATAATGAGAAAATTCACCATAAATAAATAGATGGATCCGATAAACTGCAGAAAGCATTATTCTGAATTACAATATTTATGTTCCTGATGAAAATAGTTTTTTGAACGAGTACTATATGGTTCTGTCCAAATGTCTGTAAATTTTCGATTGAGCTGAAATGGTCTAAACGATAGGGTTTGACTCCTCTAGAGATTTGAGCTTTTCAGGGTGAGTTTAGTTTCCGATTGCCTCGATTAAGTTCATTAACCACCACTCAAACAGGGTTTTCCATGAAATATGGCCATTCAAAATTTCTGTTCATCAATATCTCAGACAAAACGAAACCAATCTAAATGAAATGTTGCGGCCATATGTCGGATGCTCATAATGAGCCTCATGCAGAATTTTGCGGCCACAGTGTTCACAGCACCATAGAAAATTCAATTGGAATATCGATAAGAAGAAACTTCTAATTCCATTAATAAAAAGATTTCCAATTCGAGTGAAATTTATTTTGTGAATCGAGTTTGATATCCTGAATGTTCATGCAAACTCTTGTTGTTGTTGTTGTGACAGAACTTTAGAAAATTCAATAGGAATATTGAAATTAAGAATTTATATTTCAACAACAGGACATTCGATTCGAATGAATTTTTTTTTGTGAATGGAGATTGATGTACTGAGTTTTTATGCAGAGTTTTTGTGGCCATAGTATCAACGAAACCATTAAAAATTCAATTGGAATATCGAAAAGAAGAGTCTTTATATTTCCATAATAGGATATCCCTTAGACTAAGGAAGAGGAGACGCGGCATGTCATTCATAAATTCTGGAATAGTTGAAGCCAACATCTAAAACTATTTCCCATGAGTAGAACAAGGACAGCTTGATATAGCTGTACTTGTTCCGTCACGGACGCGGCAACAATGCAAAGACTTCGAACGCGTAAATCGAACAACTTCCAGTGGCTTGGAGTTATTGTTGTCGATAGATTTGAAATTATATTTTATACTGATATTATAAGCTTTCCTCTTGGATTAATTAAATCAAATAAGGAATCGTTAGAATAAAAGTTTACCTCTTGAGTATTTTTCATTTTAAAATTTTTCTATAAAATTATAATTTTATCAATATTTAGACAATTAAAACTTTGCATCAGTAGTATGTTATTAATCGTATTTTTGCATATTTGATTTGGAAACTGTTTGTGGTTAATGTGAATATCAATAAATTAAGTTCATTAATTTCGTACTATTTTGTTACCAATATGATTCAATATGAAGAATTTATAGCAAAGAGATGGCTTATTGTTGTAATTTGAATATTTAATATTCTGATAAATGTAGAAAACCAATTTCTACATAAATAACTTCTTACATACATTCAACAATGGTATAAAACCATAATACATTTCCTTTGTAATATGGTATAGATCCGTATACCAACAGAGCAGTATGTTTTTGAGCGCTTGTTCTACGAGTGCTATATCGTTTTGCCCAAATGTCTGTAATTTTCGAACTTTGAGCCGAAAACGATTTCAAACGATAGGGTTCGACTACCTGATGAAGAATTCGTGGTCAAATTCAATTACAGTTGCACGATAACTTGCAGATGAATTATCCTAGAGAGTTCTGTACCCAATGCTTCGGATAAGTACGTTAACCAGCCAAACGTACAGGGTGTTCTATAAAAATGGCCATTCAAAATTTTTGTTCCTTGATATCTTAGACAAAATTGTAAACAGAACCATAGAAAATTCAATTGCAAATTGAAAAGAAGGAATTTCATATTTCCATTACAAGATATCCGATTCGGGTGAAATTTATGTTGTGAATGAAGATTAATACACTGAATATTCATGTAAAATTTCAAGAAGATCGGATCATCCGAACTATAAAATATTCTATTGGAATATCGAAAAAAAGAATCTCTATATTTTCATTACAAGTTAGCGGTGTGAAAAATCATTGTATGAATATTGATGCTGAATATGTTGCAAAATTTCAAGAAGATCGAATCATCAGAACCATAGAATTAAACTTTTTCAATTGTATCTATCATAAGTCCTATACAAAATTTTGAGGTAATAGCCTCATTGTTCCACCTTTGAACGAGAAGATGCTCAGGGAATGAAAGCTTTTTAATGGTTATAAATTGCACTCAAACTCTTGAAGATTTATTCAACATAACATAATATATTTAACAAAATAGAACAGATTATAAAGAAAAAGCATTTTTCATACAGAAATTATATCTTCAGAATTATTTATTACAGAACAAAAAGCAATGGTGATACAGTTCACTCTCAGAAAGCTTTCAAAAAGCTAATCAGTAATATCTGAACCGTTATCCCAGATCGAATGAACAGAATGTATACACATGATTCACAATCATAAATCAGTATTCTAATTTTGAATTATTCTTATGAAAAATCATATCAATTTAAATACTCTGCAGTACCATTCAAGATCAGAGAACAAAAGGAAAAAAGCAGTGTTTAAGTTTTGAATGTTAGGTTTGATACATAAAGCACAATGAAAATATAAAAAATTTAACACTTGTAGTTTTGTTTAAGAGAATGTTGCAAGGACCCTCAAGACAGAATAATATGCTTAATGGTTATAAATTGCACTCAAAACTCTTGAGAATTTATTCAACATAACTAACAAATAAAGCAGATTATTAAGAAAAAAATTTTCATACAGAATTTATATCTTCAGAATTATTTATTACAGGACAAAAACAATGGTGCTACAGTTCACTCTCAGAAATCAGAATGCATTCGAAAACATAAATCAGTAATATATTGCTTCTGAACGGTTCTTAAAAAAATCAAGAATCGAATTGAACATTCTCTATTCAATTGTACTAACTCAAGCTTAGAGAATAACTAGGAAGAGACAGTAGATACAGTTGGAATGTTATATATCATAAAGTACTATAAAAAATTGAAACAGTATTCACAAAATGAAACAAATCATCAATTAAAGTTAACATATAGAATTATATCTTAAAAAGTTTTATTAGGACATAAAACAAAGTGACATGATTCCACTCTCTCAGAATGTATTCACATGATTCACAATCATAAATCAGTAATTGATTTTGAATTATTCTTATGAAAAAATCATAACAATTAGAATACTCTGCAGTTCTAACTCAATATCAGAGAAAAAAAGTAGTGTTCAAGTTTGAATGTAAGGTAGGACTAGTACCATCCACAGATCTGTACCACCTTGAGATCGTATCTAAATGAGGCAAACTGTTGTTGAAAGTTATATCTTTCGGTGAATAGAAGACCAAAGTTAATGCGAAGGCTCTCAACGTCCGATTAAATTTTTGCCTAGTCGTTCCTTTCCACAATCTTTGGAATGAATTACCTGCCGCTTCAGGCCTGAAAAAGAAAGATTCTTCAATCTGGTTGCCTGAATAATATTCATGTATGTACTTTTAACGATGAGCGAAAAGGAAACATACCAATATTATAACGTCTGTTGATTCTGATACGAGTGATTTTTTCTCTCAAACAATCCAGCAATGTTTTCATTGAAGTTATTTTAAACTTCATCCTTCAACAGACTGCTGCTATGAACAAATCTTTTTATTTGACTCTGGACTCTCTTCTATAATGTTAATATCATCCCTTTTCCGTACCTTAGGCGTAGAAAAACCACTAGTGTGCGGATCTCCCACATAAGCTCTTTATCACAAATGAAACAGTAAAATTAATCATGAACTAGTGGAGCACTCAAATGAATATTCACCTCCCCTTCTTATTTGAGATGTTCATGGTTTCTCGGTAAAGCTGGAAGGCATTAAATCAGTATTCTCAACTGCTTGCTCCGTTTGACAACAGATATTCCACATTTTCTACAATGAAAACAAAAATCACACAAAATATGGTTAGTCAGCAATATAAGAAGAAATACAAGGTTACCTTTTTTTCGGAGAACAAGCAATAGCATCATCATTCTGATAGATTTCTTTCTTCATCGAGAGATGAAATTTGATCTTCGCAAATATAATTCTTCGAATATTCACATCTGTAGTGTGAATTATAACTGCATAATTATCTTTGAGCACTTGTGGGAGTTTCATTCGTAGTGGAGCTGGAGCTGCAGCTGCAAACGAGTTCGCATTAATATAATGAACTTAGGCCAAATGATTTCTGCATACATATAACAATGAGTACTGATACATATCTCCTATTTCCCTATTCCATCAAGTTGAACAATTCCCTTCATTGAAACATACTAATTACTACATCACTATCATAATACCTGTTGTATGTAGAATAATTTGGAAGATTTTCCACAGAAACATCTCTATTTAATTGATTGAATTAAAATTCCAGGAAGCTCCTGTAATCTTACCTTGAATTACGTTAGTCTGAAGAATGGTTTCGCAGGAATAGGATTGGCATCATTATTAAGAAATTTGGTACCATTTAGTTTAGTTTTTTTGGTTCAAAATGTTCCGAACATAACTATTCTGTGGCAAGTTTCTATCTCCACTAAGTCCATAATTGAAATCCATATATTCCTTCTCCCAATATCAAATAAGTCTGAAAGAAACTCATGAGAATTGAACAATCTACGCCAATGATTTGCAAAACAGAACAAACCTGTAAAAACTCAAATTAGGGTTGTAGGAGTCCAATTTACCACATACTTGACACTTGAACCATTTATTATATTTTTTGCACAAAATATATGGAAATAGGTCCGAAAAACACTTTTTCAACTTTGAACTCGAGTAGACAGTTGACAGAATCGTCGAAATCCCAGAAAACTAAACGAATTCATCTCGGCAACGGTGTATCATACATCAAATGTCAAATCGGAGAAACTCACCTGATTGGCCTAGAGAAATATCGATCGGATGAGAAACAATTTATGAATGAAACTGAGGAAACGGTGTTGTCACGTTTAAGAGAAATGAATGTTAAAAAATCCTTGAATTTGGTGTATAACTACGAATTCTGTTCTTACTGCCTTGAAAGTTCGGTCGAAATGACTGGAATAGGTTGGGTATTAGCTTTATATGATTTTACCCAAGTTTTCTGTGGATGAAGGTTTAGAGGGTATAAATTCCACCGAAGGATCAATTATGTGGATTAAGTTTGTGATTGTTTATGGATTCATTGAAATTCTTAATATTTCATTCTATAAGTACTCGTTTCGTACGATTACAAAATCAATATCATATATCAGTATCTGGATGATGTTGGTATTCCAAGTTGCTATTTCAGTTTCTAAGCGTTTTGATGTTAATAAATCTGATATCTTGGGAAACTTTGACAACGTTTGTGCATATTTTTGGCGTAATTACCAATCCGTAGTATACAGTAGTCCAGTTCAGTTCTGAAGGTAGGAATGTGGCTTCAGTATTTATCATTGCATACCGCGTCTCCCTCTTCCTATGTCTATGGGATATCCGATTCGAGTAAAGTTTATTTTTTTAATGAGACTGATACTCTGAATGTTCATGCAAAATTTTTAGAGGATAGAAT
>CM024240.1:51330135-51410397 GCA_013421045.1 Propylea japonica
GCTTTGATATTTATAATGCATTTTATCCTGTTGTATTTTCCCGTACTTCGCGCTCGAATTCGCACAGATTGTGTAATAGCTTCAAACGGCCTGCCCATGACTTGTGAGAATTTCTGAGATGCGAGATGGTATATGTTAGCTTGAAACGGCACAAATATTGTCTTGTATTATCCTCTCTGGTATTACTCGAGTTCCTGGGCGTTGTGTATTAGCTTCAAACGGCCTGCATGACGTTCTGAAATTCTGAGTCGACAAGAGGGTGTATGTTAGCTTGAAACGGCACATACACTGTCTTGTTGTGCCCTTCCGACACCGTTCGAATTTCAGGGGGTTGTGTAGTAGCTTCAAACGGCCTGCATGACGCCCTGCAATTCCGAATCGACGAGAGGGTGTATGTTAGCTTGAAACGGCCCATACACTGTCTTGTTGTGCCCTTCCGCCATTATTCGAGTTTCTGGGGGTTGTGTAGTAGCTTGAAACGGCCTGCATGACACCCTGAAATTCTGAACCTGCAAGAGGTTGTATGTTAGCTTGAAACGGCCCATACATCGTCTTGTTATGCCCTTCTGGCATCATTCGAACCCCCGGAGGTTGTGTAGTAGCTTGAAACGGCCTGCATGACATCTTGTAGTTCTGATGTGCAAGAACGCGTATGTTAGCTTGAAACGGCCCATATGCAGTCTTGTAAATGCCTCCCTTTATCCTTCCCCACCGTGTGTCGCTCCGGAATATCGAGGTGCATGCCCTAGCTTCAAAAGGCGTGCATGGGCCTCGTGGTTCAGAGCATTAGGGTAGGTGTATGCTAGCTTGAAACGGCGATATGCTTTCCCCTGGGACCGCACTAATTTCCTTTCACCGCCTGTCCGTAAACCTGATGTGGTTAATATAGCCTGTAGTTGTGAACCGAGGTATGCCAGTAAATAAGGATGTCATTTTTTGGGAATTTGTTTGTTAGGAATTTGCTCATGTTAGAACCTTCGCTTCTGTACCGTTACTTACCAGTGCTTGATTAATTTTCCGCTTGTACTCTCATTCGACTATCTTTACCGTTTTTTAATACCGCTTGTATGTATTCTATTGCTTATTTTTCTGAGAGCTCTCACCGCCAACATAATGCTGCATGTTACATCCCGCGTCAACCTTCTTACCGCCCGGCCACCCTTTTTCCTCACATTGAATTTATGATATCATGGTGTATTTTGATGACTGCCGTTATTTACCGTTTACCGAATAAAGATGTTATTATAATTATGTGTTTTCTTCTCCTAAGGAATATTTGAGTATTTTTCAGAGTTAGGGAATATTTAGTTAGGTACAAACAACTGACCCCTGGACATAACCTTCTCTGGCTAGTAGCTCCCGGACCCCATAGGACACTGCCTATGGGTACCCTAGTGTCCTCAACACTTTAAACTAGAGGTGGCGCCCGAGATCTCTACTTCCGAAGGTAAACGATAGCAACGCAGTTTGGTAGAGACGGGAGCACGTCACACCACTTACTGTGTAGACTTCATATCCACCAACCCCTGTACACTCTTTCTTATATATCTGAGGACAACTGACACATACCTACTATCAAGAAAACACAATATGTCTCGATTGAAAATAATCGATGATATTTTCATAGAATATAACCATATTAACTTGAATGATTTTAACATCTTGTAAATACATCTCAGAGGAAAAATATTATTATAAATCATAAATGTTTCTAGAAAGTACACATTTCATTGACGGTGAGTTTATGATCCACCTGTCCAAAACTTATTTATTTTTTTATTATATCAAACATAATTTATTATTATCGAAAAAGTTGTGAATTGTACATACTGTATCATCGTTTATATTAATTTTTGTCATCTATGTCTTATTTCAGCTGACCTGATGATGGCCTAGAGCCGAAATCGATTGTCTAAGTATATCATTATTCAATAAGTGTGTCTCATTTTCCTGATTAATTCTACCAAACACATTAATGGAGTTTTTCGTTAAGAAAATATAATTAACCAATTGGGTCAAAATTTTATATTTAGTGCTCCATAACGCTACATTCGATCAAAAAGAACTGATTTATTATTGTTATAGTTCTCATAGCTCCCATTTAATGCATATTCGTAGGTAATGAAGAAAAATAATGAATGAATAGAAAAACATATTCATAGTTTGGCAGAATTATTTATTTCACTAACGATACGCGTATCTTTACTATGTTCTAATTGTGTGGCTACAGAAATTTCCTTTTTTATAGGGATCAGGACAGTGGTAGTTGTAGGAGGTCTCAGCAGGGAGGAACAAGGATTCAGGCTCAGAATGGGTTGTGAAATTGTTATTGCTACTCCTGGTCGTTTGATTGACGTGTTAGAAAATAGATACTTAGTACTAAATCAATGTACATATATAGTTCTCGATGAAGCTGACCGTATGATAGATTTGGGTGAGAATTTGTATTCCTATGTATGTATGTAATTTTGACTTATGTTTTTATTTTTGCAGGATTTGAACCAGATGTACAGAAAATCTTGGAACATATGCCTGTTACCAACTTAAAACCAGACACGGATGAAGCTGAAGATAGTCAAGTTCTGCTTGCAAATTACAACAGTAAGAAGAAATATAGGCAAACTGTTATGTTTACAGCTACTATGCCTCCAGCTGTTGAAAGATTGGCAAGGACTTACCTGAGAAGACCCGCTGTTAGTAAATTGCACAAACTGCTTGAGCATTTTTTACTAACTAGTAACCAGCTTACATTTTGTAGATTCCAAAATTTGATACTCATTCAAACCCACATTGCTTCAAAAATATATATCAGCATTTTGAAACGATCCAGACATGTTCACACCGAGCAGAGATAATCGTCAAGAATACTCCACTTTCATATTCTCATTTCACTGATTGGATGATACCAATGATCCATTTCCGATTCGTAGGCTAAAGGTGGAATATCACAAAATAGCAGAGCTTTTCTGAAAAGCCTCAGTTCGAAGTAAACCTGACTGAATCGTTCCAAATCGTTGATATTCACCACTCTGCACTGTTGAGTTCCCAAAAGGACGCAACCGTCTGCAGATACTCTTCATGACAACTCCTTTGAACATTGTGCACGATTGCATAGCTGCACTGATATAAATAATAAACAGAATCATTAATTTGGATTTTTTCAGGTGGTATATATTGGTTCCATTGGTAAACCTGTTGAAAGAGTTGAACAAATTGTCCACATTATGGGAGAAAACGATAAGAGACGTAAACTCATTGAATATCTGAATAAAGGCATTGATCCACCTATCATTATATTTGTTAACCAAAAGAAAGGAGCCGATGTTTTGGCCAAGGGTCTTGAAAAATTGGGTTACAACGCTTGTACACTTCATGGTGGCAAAGGTCAAGAACAGAGAGAATACGCCTTGGCTAGTCTTAAGTCAGGTTCTAAAGATATTTTGGTTGCCACCGATGTTGCCGGAAGAGGTATTGATATAAAAGATGTATCAATGGTCATCAATTACGACATGGCGAAAACAATTGAAGGTAATATCATAGTGGACAATTTTACTGTAATAGAAGAACTGAAGGTTTTTTAATAACTCAATCCTGTGTGCATGTTCGATATTACCAAAGGAGGCATTTTACTAATTTCAACCTAATATATTCCATTAGAAAAGTCATTCTATAATAATCAGTGTGATTTTGTTAATCACATATGTATAGTCCGTTCACGAAAGGTTGGGCCGTCGGTTGGCCATGGAAATTTGGCATATTCCACTGTGTATATTAAAATTTTAGGTTATGTTGTTTATTTTCTTGTCAGATTGATACGCAATGTTGTCAATAATGCATAGAGTTCTCTGATAACTCGCAAGCTCGTCGGAAGAGGCCGGGTACATTCGGCAACGTTTTTTATTTTACGTTTTGACAGCAAATACTGCCAACTTCAGATAAATAAACACGCTCAAACTTTCGTGAACGGACTATAATTATGATATAGTATGAACGTTTTTCTCTTTTGCACATTAATATTCAATGGCTTCTTATGTGGATGGATTTTGTCTTACAGATTTGAGTTACTGTTACAGTTTATCTTCTAATTTTTTTAATGCATAAAAACTAATCGAAAAATATGGTAATATTTTTCAATCATACACTACGGCAAAGCAACCTACCACAAGAACAATCTTTGAAAAGGTTCAGAAACTGGCATACCTGGGATCTTGTCCAATCAGGGCACTGTAGATTATTGCAGGCTTTACACCTCTCCATCTTGTGATAGATAAAACAACACACTAGAGCTAGACTATCCTCAGAATCTTCAGAGAGAGCATAGACGATGAGAGGCAGGGATTATGGTTGTCCTTAACACGTCTCAGCTGCTGACCTCCATAACGACGAAACCATCAAAAGAATAAGCGTTGAAAGGACACTATAGTCCATTTCAGAAGAGTAGGAAGTGAAGGAACCTCTTAGCCCCTCCTATCGCTACGACCTCTCTATCGTGAACGCGGCAGAATAGCCATCTATCTCTCTTGTACTAGTCCGATCTCGCGCGGATATGAACGACAACGAACAAATGTTCTATGGAGAGGGAGGGGTTGAAGGTTTACTCACTTCATACTCTCGTGAAATATATATATATATATATATAGTATAGGCAGGAAGAGGGACTGAGAAAACAAACCAGTGCCAGTGGTTTATCGTTGGGTCGGCAACCGACTCCAGAAGATAAGAAGTTTATATATATTTTATCGGGATCATAACGTCGTTCGACGTTGTCCGATGCCTTTTCGCCACCCCTTTCTGTCATTCCATTGTCCTTGATCCCTGGAACTCATGGCTTTGATGACACCTTCATTCCAGGTTTTCTTCGGTCGTCCTCTTTTTCTGCGCGTTGTGCTGGGACCCACTCGAACACCTTCTTTGGAAGCCTCTGTTCGTCCATTCTTTGTAAGTGACCATACCAGATAAGTTGTTTTGCTTCTATATCTTCGAACGGCGTTCCTTCCACTCCCATTAGTCTTCGTTCCTGATCTTCTGTTCTGTTCTGGCGTGATACTCCCAATGATCTTCGGAGTACGTCCATTTCAACTGTTTCCAGTCTTCTCTTGTTTTCCTCAGTTATTCTCCAAGTTTCCGCTACAGTAGGTTACTTTTTATCATGGTGTTGTATTTTCTGTTTTTTCCAATGAAGGTATTCCAAAATATGCTGTTCAAGCATCCTATGATCTTTTTGCTTGATTTATTCTGCGTCTGATCTCCCTGTTGTCGCTTCCACTTGAGTCAAACTTAACACCTAAGTATTTATACTCTGATACCACTTCTACTTCCTGATTATTTTCCAGCAAGATTTTCGTGGCATTTTGGGTTCCTATTGGAAGGTACTCAGTCTTCTTGGTATTCATCTCTAGTCCCCAAATTTCATACTCCTGTAGTTTCTGGCCATATACTCCAGGTCGTCCTTGACGTCATTGGCCATAATAACTTGGTCATCTGCGAACTGGAGAGAGTAGAGGTAGCTATTATCATCCAATTCTATTCCCATTGGCCCACATTTCTTTTTCCACTTTCGAAGAGCTCTTGATACATACACTTTGAACAAAGTAGGTGAAACGCAGCATCCCTGTCGCAAGCCTTTATTCACGGTGAATTCTTGTGATTATTCTTTCCCGATTTGATCCGCGATTTAGAATCCGTCTACAAATTTTTGAGGGCCGTTATTAATGTTTGATTGATGTTCGTTTCTTGTAGGATTTCCCAAAGTTTCTTCAGAGGAACGCTGTCATAGGCTTTCTTTAGGTCCATATACATTAGGCGGACTTCTTGGTTAGTATTTGTTTTTTTTCTCTATTATCTGCTTCAGACAAAAAACATTGTCTGTACAAGATCTGCCCGCTTAAATCCTGATTGCTCTTCTTCTTCTTTCGCGCTGTATTCAATTTCAATGAGGTCTCGTAGAATTCTTCCATATATTCTGCTAAATGTGCTAGTCACTGATATACCTCTATAATTTGCGCATTGATTTTTATCTCCCTTTTTGTATATCGCCGAATATATACTGTTTTTCATTCTTTGGGCACTGGTTGTCCGCTCAAGCACTTATTTATCAAATTTGTAACAGCCTGGAATAGATTATGTGTACCATGTTTGATGAGCTCTCTGCGGGTACTCCTCCGGGACCTGGAGATTTACCATTTTTCAACCTGAATACTGCTTTTCTCACTGTTTCAACATCTACAGAGACTGTTTCACCTTCAATGTCTATGTTGATGCTGTACTTGGGCCAGAAATTCTTGTCTTGTTTCTGTCAAAAGTTGTTTGTAATGTGTAACCACGTTGTTCATGGGAATTGTGTCAATGTTCGCTGAGTTTTTTCTCGGACTTTTCAGCGCATTAAGGAATCACCAAGATTCTGCTGATTTTCTACCTCCTAAAAGAGAGTCAATCTCCTTGCATTTTCCATCCCACATAAGATAAGAAGTATTCAGTCAAAAAAATAGATATTTGTAACCATTAGGTTCTCATCCAATATCAATCTAGAAGTGAGCTAAGCGCCCCTTAAGACGTTGACTTCCAACATATACAGCGAGTGCTGGGTGTACCTAGTGCAAAAAATCCTTCTGGAATTTTAATCAAGAATCCACCAGAGCTCAGCAAGAGCAAGCTGCACATTCTGGAGAGGAGAAAATTCCGGAGCATCTGGTGTGTCATCTGGCAATCGGTTATCAAGGCAAAGGCTGTTTTTCAGGTGCTGTGATAAAAAAAGTCTCTGTAACTGGTACGCGAGCTGTAGGGAAATACCCCAATCAGCTGAAAAGAAAGAGAGCCAAATAGACTAGAGGTCTCATATATTCTTAATATTTCAATATCAATCTTCTTCTTCTTCTCTGTGCGGTGCCTTACCGGCCGAACTGAGGCCTAGTGGCCCATTGTTCACCCGCATCATTCTACAGAGACTCAGCTCCTCAGACACGAAGACAGATATGTCGCGAGCCTGCCAGGAGTGGTCCCTCTCACCATAGGAATAGAAGGTGTTGGATTTCCTAGGTGTGTTGACCTTAACTCAGTAAGGTTTTCACAGTTGAACAAAATATGCTCAACCGTTTCATCAGTACTCCTGCACCACCGGCATAGGAGCAGCTCGTCAATCCCATTCTCTTCAAATGCTTGTTAAACAGGTGACCAGTCAATGCACCAGTCACCAGACTGAGTTGTTTCCTCTCCAGCAGCAGAAGCCTATTGACCTCAGATCGCGAGGACGGTCTTTCAATGAGAATCCTCGACCACCTCAGGCCACCCCTGCGCTCCATTCCGAGGAAAATTCCCTGTTCAGCCATTTCCTGAAGAAACTTCTGACAGATGTGCGACAGATTGGCAGCGAAGGCTCCGGACCAACAAATGCTAATCCGGCTCCCCGCCTAGCCAGTTCATCTGCCTTGACGTTACCAGGTATATCCGCATGAGCCGGACACCAGATCACTTTCAAAAATTTATCAGAGCCCAGCCTACGCAGAGCTTTCCTGCATTCTTCTACCAAAAGAGAATCAACTCTAACATCAGATAGAGATTTCAGAGTTCCCTGGCTGTCGCAACATTATAAATGTGCTGGCCAGAGTATCCCCTGCGAATGTTTTCCAGTGCGCATGCAAGAACCGCAAATAGCTCAGCCTGCACAATGGAACAGTCCTTCCCCAGAGGGATAGCCTGATTGAAGTGAGGACCCACGATTCCGGCCCCAGACCCTGTTGCTGTGACAGAGCCATCAGTGAACCAGGTGGGACCTTCTGGACTAAGAAGCCTGTTTGATGAAGACCATAGGTCTCTGTCGGGAACAATTACCCTGTAGGTTCGTCGAAGCAGAACCTAGTGCCCGCGCGGTCACCTCTCTGGAGAAGGGGAGCGTGAGCATCCTTAACCATTTTGAGGGCCCTCGCGTGCCCAGTGAAGAGTCCTCCATCGCGCCATTGTCCCCGTTCCCAGATTCCTAGAGCTGTCTTCATAGCCACCTCCTTCACAACTAGGTGCAAAGGAGGGAGACCCAGCAGACATTCCATCGCTGCTGTAGGGGTAGACCTCAGAGCGCCTGTAATACTTAAACAAGCTTTCCTCTGGCATTTAGTCATTTAGAAGGCCACCACACCACAGAGGCATAGGTCAGGATAGGCCTCACCACGGCAGTATACAACCAGTGCATAACGTGCGGTTTGAAGCCCCATTCATTACCCAGCACCCTCCGAGTAGACCAGAATATTACATTGGCTTTATTCGTTTGAGTCTCAACGTGTTTGTTCCACAAAAGTTTGCGGTCCAATATCACCCCGAGATAACGAACTTGTTCGGATAGAGTGAGCCCAACTCCAAACAGACTGGGAAGTCGTAAGTTGCTAGGCACCCTCTTTCTAGTAAAGAGAACCATCTCTGTCTTACTAGGATTTACCGAGAGCTCGTTTTTCAAGCACCATCGTTCGACCCGTCGCAGAGCATTCTGCATCAGATCCCCAATGACACTGATCACCTTACCCTGATTAATATAACAAGGTCGTCCGCATAGGCCACCACAACGAACCCAGCCTTCCTCAACTCCACCAGGAGCTCATCCAGGACGAGATTCCACAGTATCGGAGACAGAACACCGCCCTGCGGACATCCCCTTCCTGGCGAGCCCCCTATGGTCGAGCCGCCCAGCCGAGCCACGATGCTACGTGAACCAAGCAGAGACCACGTCCACCGACAAAGAGTAGGCGGAACACCATGTCTGGCCAACGCAGATTGCATCACACCAAACGCAGTGTTATTGAAGGCACCTTCTATATCAAGAAATACAGCTAGGGTGTACTCCTTGTTATGTATTCCGTCCTCAATACAGTTAACCACTGAGTGAAGAGCAGAATCTACTGATTTGCCCAGCTGATACGCATGCTGGAGGGGTGCAGTGGTATAGCCACTAAAGCATCGTCCCTGATGTATCTTTCCACCAACCTCTCCAGTGTCTTGACTAAGAACGAGGAGAGGCTAATTGGTCGAAAGTCATTCGCTTTCGTATGCGATGGTTTTCCAGGCTTGGGTATGAAAATTACCTTCACCTTTCTCCAGGACAATGGAATGTGACCTAGAGCCAGACTCGCACGGAGAACGTGAAGCAGTGGGGAGGCCAGCACTTCCAGCCCCTTGGATAGCAGAGCCGGAACAATGCCATCCTCACCAGCTGCTTTATAAGACTCGAAACCGTTGATCGCCCAACGAAGTCGAGAATGTGTGACTACACGTGCAGCCAGCTTCCAGTCCTCGTATGAGACCCGTCGATGGCATACACCCTGTGTGTCTACATTCTCAGAGAAGCCAGGAAAATGCGTCTCTAAGAGATGTCTTCAGCTTTCTTCCTCTGAGCCCGTCTTTTGCCCACTAGGAAGATTTAAGTAGTCAATCCTCGGAGGGCCCCCGGCAGAGAGGACCCGCCTGAGCCTGTTAGCTTCAGGCGCACCCTCAATATCACTACAGAAGCGCCTCCAAGATTCTCGCTTAGACTTTCTTATAAGTCCTTTGTACACTCTCAGTGCCGACTTATAGTCGTCCCAGTCACTTGCAAGGCCGGATCTCATTGCCTTGTTAAAGAGATGCCTGCTGGTGCGTCTGGCATCATTAATTTCAGGAGTCCACCATTTCGTTTGACCCTTCGGTCTACGAACCTGGAGACTGCAACTGCTATGATAGGCTGAGATTATGGCCTCCTGAAGCTTTTCAGCTGCAGTGTCCAATTCTCTCGAAGTCCTAGGTTTGGGATGCACCTGTCCCAGGTTTTCAGAGAGGAATGCCAGATATCTGGACCAGTCTGTTTTTCTGGGGTTCCTGAAAGTTACCGGATCCCTTGTCGGGCTGCTTCACTGATGGTGAAGCAGATGTGCCGGTGATCAGACAGTGAGATTCAATATCAATAGAATTATTCGAAAACAATGAATGCTCAGGAAAATAATTGATTCCTAATATTAATAATTCTGTGTCCCTGAATGCCCCATGCTTCGGTAGGCATAGAGATCAGGATATAGGTTGTACGTTCCCAATTGACTCCCCAGTACTGTCAGGTTAGTTTTTCATCTCCGCTGACTCGATTTCTTTCGAGAATAGCTGATGATCAATAATAGCGCCTCAAGCACAAAAAAGTTCCTTTTATTAACATTTCACCTAGTTACCTCTAATGTAGCTGTAGGCGACACGTTGAGGGACAAAACCTTATTCAAACATTAATTAGTTCCGAAGTGTGGGTTTAATATTGGTTGATTTTAAATCAATTGATATTATTCTCCGCTTTCATTGTTTATATTATGCCCGCGTTACTCTTAAACGCAAGAATTTTCATTTGTTATTATTAATTCAATCCTTTTCCTTTCAGATTACACCCATCGTATTGGAAGAACAGGCAGAGCTGGAAAAACTGGTATTGCTGTTAGTTTTTGTACTAATGATGATTCTGCATTATTCTATGATCTCAAAGGAATGCTTATGTCTTCTCCTGTCTCAAATTGCCCTCCTGAACTTATGAATCACCCTGAATGCCAAATGAAACCCAATCAACCTAAGAGGAGGAGAGATGAAATGATATTTGCTTGATCATGGTTTAAAACACTGCAGCACACTGTAGGTGTGTTATTTTTCATCAATTGAAAATATATTTGCAATTCAATATCTTTTATGATAGATCTAGGATGGTAAAATATATAATACGAATGATAATATACAATATTTATTTTCCATTTGTATGTACAAAATCTTTCGATAAAAATTTCGAAAATGTTTCAAAATAAAAAGGTTGGAAGTTGAGATACAATAAATACTATATGGTTATTGGAATTCATTAATTTACAAAATAGTACAATATTAACAAAAGATTCCCCAGTTTTTTCAATAATAATCCAAATGAATATATTACTTCTGTTCTTGTTATATGTATTTCATCATGTTTCACTGTTCTTCAGAAAATTTTCAACCAGTTTGTCATTTAATTTTAAAGTTTTTAGTAAGAAAGTGATAACAAGCCTGCAGATATCAGTAAATCATTTTCTTTTGAATGATTATTAATATTATCAACTATGTCCACTCTGAAATGATGCATCATGTAATTATCCAAGTGAATGTGCCTCTTGTTACATTACAACTGAGTTTCACAAAAGACCATGTTGATTAATTTAATGCCATTACTTCTATGCAAAATTATTTTTAATTTGTGAAATCCATTGCAATTCTGGAAATAAGAATAAAAAAATCCATCACTTCTTTACTCTCTTAAAAAATATCGCTTTTGAAAAAACTACTGGCATTAATTTGGAATCAATGCCAATCTTGCTCAAACAAAACTATTGGAATACTTCATATTCTCTTCAATATTGGTCACCTTGGGTCACAACCTTGATTTCATAAATTCTCATCAGACAATACGACCCAGATTGTTTGCATACATTCAAGATTATTTGTAATCATATTGGACAAAATTTCAGTTGAATTCGAACCCTAGTATTATTTTTGTGCATAATAATATGTTGATTCGAATAATGAATAAATCAATATAATAAGGCCATATACCAAAACATTGGATAAAATATAAGATCTGAATGTGACAAATTATATTGTGATTAGTTTCCCGGAACACCATGCACAATGATGAATACTATCTTCATTAGGTTGTACCAAATTACTAGATTTAATTTCTGATAGCAAATTGATGATCTCTTCAGCAATTTCCTTATTGGCGTCATTAGTAAGTCCCATATCATTGAGGCCATTACTAGTTATTTTATTGATTTCTTGATGTATTTTCTGATGTTCTGTACACAAGTCATTTCTATCTTTGCTGAAATGTTCATGTTCATCTAAGAGTTCTTTAGGAATTGCACCTTTACTGACAATCAAATTTTTCACAAGATTATTCAAACGTTCTAAATTAGCTTTCATTGACTCTCTATCATTTGTCAACTGCTGCAGTTGTTGGTCTTTTTCTAAAGCTCGTTGCTTCAAAATACTCCGCTGTTGCTGATACAATGTTACATATTCTCCAATTGTTTCTGTCTCACCCTGTAGCTGTAACACCAGATGCTCTAATCGTTGCTTTTCTTCTGTTAATCTGGCTATTTCTTCCATTGTTCTCAAGAATTTTTTTTCCAAATGCATCATAGCAGTATTTTTGTCTAAATGCTCATTTCCATTTGCGTCCACTGCTTTCTGACCTGCTGACTGAACATTTTGTAACATTATTTCAAGTTCTTTGTTTCGAATTTGCAAGTTACTAAGTTGTGCCCTTAATTCATTCATTATATCTGTATTTATTGTCCCATGTTCATTGTTTACAAGTTCACGATCATTAGTTTGATTCTTATAATTCGTCTGCTCAATTGTACTGCTCTGATACACCGGATCAATTTCAACTGTTTGGTTCATTTGATTCACTTGACCTACTGGAATAGTTTGGCTCATTTGGCTAGTTTGATTTAATTGGTTCCTCTTCATTATATTCAATTCATTGGTCAAATGAGCAATCATTTGTTTAGCTTCTTGTAACTCGACTTGAAGTGAAGGTGAACTGTGATTTTGTGCTTCATAATGACGCAGGCGATCAGATAACTGCTCTTGATGAACAATTTGTTTGCTCAAGCTTTCTATTTGGTCTCTAAGATGTAATAACTCTTTGTCTTTAATTTCTATCGCTTCGGCTAAGGTTTGAAATGAAATCTCTGTTTTCTGCAATTTCTCCAGAAGGTCCCTGTTGGTTTTTCTTTCTATGGAAACGATCTCGGTTAACTGCACATTGTCATTATTCTGAAATACAGAACATATATATGATTCATGATGCATAACTGATATTAGAAAACACAATTACTTTCAAAGAAACATCTTCACTACTAGAAATTTTCAAGGTATGTTTAAGATTCGAAAAAGAAAGGTGAATTCATAAAAGAATAGAATAAAACCGATAGCGGTCAGGAAATATCGTTTCTTAATATGAAAAAGCGCAAATGTTCTGATTACATTTTTTATGTGTAAGAAATCGAAATTCTAATGATAACCGGTTTTTTTTCAGAGGAGAGTGTTAGAGTTTTCTAATATTTAGCTTAGGTTGAGTAAATCTATTTCACACAATTCTGATTAAACCTGATATGATGAAGGAGAACCATACTGAAAGGGAAACTTCTTCATGAAGGGGTGAAGGAGTTTCTAGTTTTCATAACTGAGCTGCAAAATACTACTGATAAAGACTTACACCCCGATTACACTCAGCTCACTGCCACGGCAGGGAGCAGGGAATTGGGCAGCACGAGAATGTAATCACTACACTTCCCTGCTCCCTGCCGCTGCTGTTCGTGTTGCCTTATGCTCCCTACGCGAGTGGCAGTAGGAAGGGCTGAGTGTAATTGAGGCTTTAGACACGCACAAGTTGTCTCTCTTCAAACCTCAGAATACAGTATTTTTGGAAAATCTCTTTACTGAAAGTTCTTACCACTTTGAACATGACTTCCTGCATACCCTCCATCTGTTGCTTCAAATCCTTATTCTGGGATATAGCTCTAGAAGCTGCAACTTTGTCACTCTCCATAGTTGCCAACAGCACAGCATTATCAGGCAGATTTCCTTTGAGTTGCTCTACTGTTGATTCTAACTGACTGATTGAGATTTTATAACCTTCTACTTCTTTTTCCAACATATCTTTTTCTGATAAAACCTTCATGTAATTCATATTTAATTGTTCTTTCTCTGCTTGTAAATTTTGAGCTAATTCAGTAGAACTTTCAAGTTCTTTTTTGTAAAAACTGTTATTTCTCTGTAAATTATAAGATGCCTGATCGCTTTGAATACTTTGAAGTTGTTTCTCTAAATCACCAATATGCTTTATACGATTTTCCTCTTGGATTTTCAATTGTTCATATTCCTTTTGCTGCTGTTCTAACTGCTGAACTAAATTTGATATTTGATCATTCAATTGTTCAGCATATTGTTGATACTGTAAACTACATTCTTCCCTTTCTTTGGAATTGGTTTTAAGAGTATCATTCAACATAGTTATCTGCTTCTCATATAAAACCTTTTCTTCCAATAATTGTTTTATCTGATTTTCCAAATGTGATGATTCTTGCAAAGTTAACTGCTGTATCTTTATATTTGCCATTGAGTGCTGGCTAGTTAATTCCTGTATTTGTTTTTGTAGAGATGCATTAATTGCAGTGACTGCCTTTAGTTTCTCTCTAGCTTCTAATAGATCTTGAGTAAGTCCTTCGCATTGTGTTTTTGTTTCTGTCAATTCTTTTTGTATTTTTTCAAACTGATCAGCTTGCTGCTTTTGGCAACTATCCATATTAACTTTTTCTGACTTCAATGTTTGTAGTTCATGTTCTAAATCAGAATAATAAATCTTAAGTTCTTTGATTTCATTTTGTAGATCTATACATTGAGAAGATTCATTTCGAAATGCTGTTTGCGTTTCTTGCAGCAAGGTGGATAATTCAGTTTTCTCTGCAACTAACATACCTGTAAGACATACAATTTTAAATCAATTAAATTTTAGGAATGAAATACATATCATCTGTCTAATATCAATCTTAACCGAAAGTAAAAACTAAATTAATACAGTTGGAAATTCACATACATTTACAAACATACGATATTCAATGCATCAGACTGAGAATTTTGTCGGCCAATTGAACAGTTGTATATTCAAAAGATTTACGTGCGACAGAACTCTAACTGAATTACCCTTTTTTCTCTCTCTCTCTCTCTGTTATCATTGGGAGTGGCTTAATTCTAGCAGCATGGTAGGGAACCTGCAGTACTCGCATCGAATTATTTAAAATGCCAGGCTGCCCGTAATACATCTTTCGGGTGTTTCAACAATATTTGATACGAAATAAATACTTGTAGTTACGTATATTTTGGTGACTTCTGATGATAGTTAAAATTGTCAATTCAAAAAATGTATACTGCCATTTGTCTAATTTTTTCGAAATATGGTATTCAAGAAGAAACGCTGTCCCAATGCATCAACGTGCCCTTACGCCATTACTCTTCGGCTGTGATTCAGAAGTTATTTACCAGAATGCAATTAGATATTGCCTTGATCTAGGAAACCTGGATCAACAAAGAGGGCCAAATCAAAGGGTTGGCATGCAAGAAACAAATCTGACCCATGATCAAAAGCAGGTAGCCCCACCAGCTTGTGTTATTATAAAGATAATCATAAATATTATATATATTTATGTTTCCGAATACATGTCCCTTGACTCAATACAAATTATGGTACAACTTAAGGTTGGCGGCGTTGACCGAGACATTGTTATTGAATCCGCATACTTCACTGGAGATGGGCTAATAACAACGCTAGAGGAGGTGCAGGAACTTAGTACGTCTCCCAATCATATTTGACGGTATTAAGGTTGATTCATATTATACGTTCAGCTCAGTTCAGGCCGGCGGAAAGATTATCAGACGTAGACTGAGGTTGCATTCATATTATCAGTCGCGATCGCCTCAGTCACTAAGCGCTTCGTTTGTAGTCGCGAATCTCCGGTTACACTCGAATAGTCAAAGTGACGTGATAGCTTTTCAGTTTGATTATTGAAAAAGGTAGAAGGAGAACAGTCTCCTTCAGCCAAACCACGCCCATCAGTCGTTTCAGCCGATCGGCAAAATATTCTCGTCCAGAATGCCCTCAGTCAGCCGGAAGCGTGTCGATAGATGCTGAACGGTCGGAGACTGATAATGTGAATTAGTTCATTCAAAATACATGGAAACATATTTGAACGCGGCCGAGCTGAACCGAGCCGAACGGATAATATGAATTGGCCTTTATGCGAACGCGCATAACACTGAGGAAGCACCAAGAATAACCCTAGAGGTGAGAGCTTACTCGAATATCTCTTAGCTAATAACCATGAGACCATGAACGTTGGGAAAACATCAACATTTTAAAATATCTAGGAAAAGTACAGGAAATGAGAGAATAAAAAATCAGGGGCCTGGTCCTCTCTGAACAACCACATCATCTCATCAGAGAACCTACTTAGTGATGTTATGATCAAGAAAGTGAGCATCGAAAAGAATTTTAACTCAATACGATGGGAAAAGGAATACACTGCTCAAAACTTCAAAATAATCGAATGGTATAATAATAATAATCTTTATTTATTTATCACAGGAAATCGCAAGAAAACATGGAAGGTACTGAATGATATATGCAACAAACAAGCAGAAAAAGCCCAGCCAATAACAATTAAAGGCATAGACGGAGAGATAATAAAAGATGAAAAACAAATAGCAGCGGAATTCAACAGTCACTTTTCAACCATAGGTGGCAGAGTATCTGAAAAAATTAAACACGGGGCTTATTGCGGATACAAGGAAGAAGAAACATTGTCTATCTATCTAAAGCCTACTGATCTAACAGAGATAAGAGGGATCCTAGCTGACATCAAGGACAACTGTTCTCCAGGTGTAGATCTGATCACCAAGAAAGATATTTTACAGCTGTTCCCTATAACAGGAAATAAACCGGAAGAACTGAACAAAAAAAGGGAGTAAAGAAGACCTCAACAACTATAGGCCTATATCTCTATTAAACACGTTTAAAAAATTGTAGAAAAAGTGACAAAGGTGAGAATAGTAGATTTTATTGAGAAAAACGTTGAATTTGACCCAAACCTGTATGGTTTTCAAAAATGTAGTAGCACACAGGGGGCTACAGTGGATCTACTGGAATACATGCTGAAGGAAATGGATGAAAACAATGTCACAGTGGTTTTCGTAGATTTAGAGAAGGCATTTGACACTGTAAACTTAGAGATAATGTTAAACAAGTTGGAAAAATGGGAATAAGGGGAGTATGCCAGAAACTGATGAAGACTTACCTCATAAACAGGAAACATAGCACAGTAGTTAATAATATAAAGTGACATAAGAAATGTCGATATAGGCTTACCTCAGGGATCTATTCTTGGACCTCTTTTGTGCCTACTGTATGTACCTACATAGTCTGAAATATCTGGGACTATAATGCAGCTATTCCATGTTTGCAGATGATACTGCATTGGTGTTTTCTGTACCCACTTTAATTAATTGTGAAAAGAATATAAACAATGATCCAGATAATACTTTAAATGGTTATGCTACAATGGGTTGTGCATTAATCTGGAGAAGACTGTTTATATTGTAGTGAGACAGAGGATGAAAAAGAGGCATAGTATTGGATTGTATATGAACGGAGTAGAACTGGAGGAGGTCAGAGAATATAAATACATATTTGGGATTGGTTATTACTGATAATTTAACTTGGAACAGACACGTTGAAAATTTAATGAATAAAATTTCACCCATGATCGGTGCAATAAAAAGATGTGGAAATCAGCCTAATGACTGCACAAGAAAATTACTATATTTTCAGATTCATACAACCGCACCTTTTCTACCTAATTACCTGCTGGGGTCCGACCTCTAAATATGTCCTGCAAAAACTTCAAAGGCTACAAAATAAAGCAGTCAAGACAATATACAAGCTAGAGTACTTCACACTTCAAGTATATAAAATAACAGAAATATTAAATGTAGAAAAGTTAAGACTCATTGAACAAACGAAATTAATTTACAAAATGAAGAAAAAACCAGCAGTGTACTACTCCAAAATGATAATAATTATCATAACTATGAAACTAGGAAAAAAGAGAACCTCAGAAATATCTTCGCCAGAACCACAAAAGCCTTAAATTCCCCTATTGCTAGCAGCATTTCCTCGTATAATCAAGTACCGGTACATTTACTAAGTGCTACCTCGATAAATAAAATGTGCCATAATCTGAGACTTTACTTACTAGTCTGTGATACTCTTTTGTGATTGTAGGTAGTAGGAAAGTGTTATATTAGAGTGAAATAATGTTATTTTTCTTTATATTTTTTTTGTTTTTATATTTTACTTTGTTACAAGCTAAATTTAGCTATAAACTAGGCCCTGGTGCCAGTTCTTGTACTGTTTTGGGGTCAGGAATAAATAAAGAAATGGTATAGAGATGGTTCTTAGACTACGATAGGTGCCGGCGCTGGAGTATACGGGCCAAGAATCAAGTGTACACTATCGTTAGGCTTCTTTTTTTTTTTTTTTTATCTGAGACAGACCACGAAGGCTCAGGCCTAAGTACCAGTGTACCGTGGGTGTCGGAGGAGGAGGGACAGATTCAGTCTATTAACACTTGATTTAAAAGACTGGAGGTTAACATTCTGAGGAAAGGCGTGGGCAGGAAGTTGGTTCCACACTCTAGAGACCCTTGGGATGAAAGTACGGGAGAAGGTCGATGTTCTATGCGTGGAGAGTTGTACGGTAAAGGGATGCATGTGCGATGTTCTTCTTGTGGTTCTGTTGGGATTATCCGAGGGAGGGACAATCGATGCTAATTCCTCGGAACACAGGCCGTGATAGTATCGGTAAAATAGCGAAAGGTCACCCACGGCACGTCGATGGGCTAAGGAAGGGAGATTCCTTGTTAGATTGGGATCACCAATGAGTCTACTCCAAAAATGCATAGACAGAAACTTGGAAAGAAATTATCAAGGGCCTGACATAGTCATCCATTCTAATATTAAAACGATGAACTCCTAGGTCATCAACTCAAAGTTGATATGTCAGTGCCAAAGAAAACTCAATGAAGTAGGCAAGAACAACAAGGTCTCTTTAGTCTAGGTTCCTGGTCACTCGGGAATCAAGTGACATGAAGAAGCTAATACACTAGCCAGAAAGGAAGCACAAACGCCACTTACTGGCCCAAAACTTTGCTGTGGCATAAGCAAATGCACCTATAAGAAAGAGTTTCTGGAGAAGGAAGAAACCAATAGAAAAGCACTCAAGAAGTTTCTTTGGAACTTTAAAACTGCAAGGTCCAAAAAGTACTTGGATCTCAGTAATAATAAATTACGCCTCTTCATTGGTTTCCTAACAGGACATTGTCGCTTTGGGAAGTATATGATGAGAATGGACAAGAGAATTATGGAAGAAGGGCATTTCTAGCCTCCTTGTAGCCCTCTCAGCTATTAGAGTTCATTAAGGCTTTGGAACTGGAGGGTGAGCTGTAGAGTAGCAGTTGCGAAAAACAGCTCTGATGGGGGACACAATAGATCTTGAGTTCACAGTATAACGCAACCTCCTCAATAATCTACAATCAATCTGTTTAAAATACTTTTTGTTTGAGCTTTCTACCTTATCTGAGTATTTGGCTGTATCATGAATTGAAAACACCTTGTATAGTATAGTATTGCTGTTTTTTTTTGGCCTAGCTGAGAGAGAGATTGTAATATTTTCCCAAATTCCTTTGTTTCAGATTATTTATCGTCTTTTATTTTTATAATCTGACTTTTATAGGTTTCGTATATATTGACTCCTTCCTATAGCTAAAAAGACAATTTACTTTTGCCTATATTAACTCCTAGTCGGAAAAAAGACTGAACAATAATTTGTAGATACCGATAAACATCTTTCATATCGATAAGATTGGATTGCAAATCGGTAAATATATATTTTTGCAGAAAATATGGTGAGTGGCCTATTAGATTATTATGGAAACTATTGATGGTAAAGATTTCAAATTTTGTGGATCGATATTTGGCCAAGTAAGGTACATTTTTAAAATAATTTCACATTTCCAGTGCTGTCGGATGTACGACAATTTGGCTACAACTTTATTATTTAAATGGGACATCCGGTATTTCTCTTTTTTTTATGATACTCCATAAAATATCAAATCTATTCACTCTTACTTTTTTTACAACTATCTTTAATGGTTTTTGAGTTATTAATTATTTTTCGAAATTTTAGATCAAATTGGAGTGTTACGAAAATGACTCTAGTTCGCTCAATATTTGAAATTTAAGTCAAAAATTTAGCGAGCATTACAAAACGAAACGTTATATTCATAAACCTACCTATAGTTTGTAGATGGCACTGTAAATCTTCCCTCAACTTAGTCAGATCATTTATCATTTCATTATCATTCGAAGATTTGAAATTTGAATCCATTTCACTAATCAAATTTCTATGATCTGTTTCTAGTTTTGCATATTTAATTTCCGAGTCATACAGTTTTTGACTCAATTCTATACATTTTGCATTCTGTTTTTCAATTAATTTCATTAATTCTTGATCTCTTTCTTCTAACACTTGACTTTGTGGAATGTTTGGATAATTCTGTTCGTCAATTAATTCTTGATCTTTCTCTTCTAACACTTGAGTTGGTGGAATGTTTGTATAACCCTGAACATTTTGTTCTTCCTTAATGTAGTTTTCCATTTCATTAGAAAGGTTCAGTATACTTGGTGAACTTGAAGGAGGTTCAATTGCAGTATTGATTGATTCAACATTTAACTGGATCTTATTAGAATCATTGGTAACTATTTCCAATTTGGGTTCTAATTCAAATATTGCTTTTGGTTCTTTCACAATATTTTGAATATTGAGTTCGGGAGAAATATGACTAACATTGGGTATAAACTCTTCCAAATTGCTGTGGCCAAAATTGGTAGTTCTACTATGAAAGTCTGCAGCAATATTTGTAAACTGATCAAATGTGGTGTTGTTTACAAACTCCTGCATATTATTCACATCTTCTTGAGATTTTTGTTCACTCACATCCTTTATAGCATTTATTTTGAATTTGTCATATGAAAAAAATTCTTGTCTAGTAGTATCTGTTGTATTACTACTTGGACCTATTTGTGAATTATTCTCATTACTGATATTCATATTGTTTATTGAGCTTTCCTCAATAAGTATTTGATTTGGCAACTCCATAAGACAATCAGATTCATTCCTATCAGAATTATTGAAAAAATTCGTAAGGGGTTGCGTGAATTCTGAAGAGTGGTACCAACATTTGTGTATTTGAAATTATCAAAGAAGGAGAGAGGATCTGGTAATGAACTGGCCTGATAATTATTCTCCATAGAGAACTGTGGAAGAGGCAAGCTAGCCTCATATTCATTGCTTTCAGAAGGATCTTGTTTTTCTACATTTACAGATTCATTGGTGTGGTTTTCATAACTCTCTTCATATTTTCCTTTTGATTCTTCGGAATATGTGTTATATTTTTGGTTTCATGATGCTTGGATTCAGTTACATTTTTGAGAGCTTTCTCCTTCAAGTACGCTTTATGCTGTAATTATTTTACAAGTAAAATTAGAACAAATTAACATTTGCTAACAGATTGAATCCTTTACCTTCTTTTTAGCTGCTGCTAATTTCTCAGCTACTGTTCTTGTCGTATTGTCAGCCATTCTTTTGAAATGATACGATTTCTCGATATATCGTTTTAAGTTTAAGGATGAGAATTTTTATTATTATTATTAGATGGGAATACTTTCCCTTTTCATCATTTTTTGCTTTTCATTTGGACAAAAGTGACAACTGACAGCACAGCGGACAACATGACACGACACGTCACACTTCACAAGTTTGTCACGAATGTCACGATCATAGAAAAAAGTAACCGTGTACAGGCTGTTCGCACAGATGTTCTGACGTCTGTGATTTAGGAATGAATGCGACAAACTTCATGGTGGCCCGGTGGGGACTCTCTGTAATTCTGCATAGAAAATAATCATAATGCTATATAAATTTTGTCCGTAAATACTTCGTGTTCCGAGATACGGGGAGTTTTAAATTAAGAACTGACTATTTATTGCTCTGAAACGGGTCAAGAAATGCTAGTGAAATTTGATGGGTTTCAAGAGGTAAGTACATGCATTTTAGCATTTTTAGTTCAACATAGACAAACTAAATTTAGTTTGTTCAACATCGGCGCTTATACAGGTAATGATCCCACTATTTATTAAGTAATGGATCCTACTGAGAAAGGTGTGATGTCGGATTGTTGGAAATTCTGATTGTTTGAAACAAGAGTTATATGGCATAATGTCATTATTTTGGCGATCTAACCTCAGCTCTCCAAAATTCGCCTCTAGTTATCTAGCAGGGAGTGTGATAGCCGATCGCGAGGGGATGTGGGAAATCTCACCGTGAAAGTGTGTTTATTTGGAAATGTGTCCTCATTTAGGAATTAATTCACATTCTCTACAACGTTACTTCACTTAATAAAAAAACTCTGTAAATACGGTGGATAGGTCTACTTAAAATACATATAAAATTATTCTTCTGATGATATCAACACAAAAAATGAATTCTTAACACATATTTCAAAAATAAAGTCTGTGCCCTTATGGGTGTTAGCTGTTAGCAGAGAAAAATGTAGACGGGGCACCATACAATTCTGCGTACTATGCAATAAGAAAACAAATAAAAATCCCTTAAGTAAAGCTAAAAAGTATGTTCTGTGGCTAAAGCTATCGGCATCGCCGGAATAGGATATGTGCGATACAGGTTTGGAATGGCAAACATACGGAATTCAATTCATCTGAAAGATAATTTTACCGTACAGTTGAACAGAGGTCTATTTGAAAGATTTACGTGCTACGATTAGGCAGGAATAAATGGTCCTATGCGGATTATGCAGTTGTCTTTGTGTTATCGTTGGCAGTGGCCTAAATAAACTAGTATGGTAGGCAACTTAAAATACTCGAATTGACTAGCACGAGCAGCCTAACGTATTGACTCAATACGTCGGGCTGTCCGTGTTACTCGATTTGACAGAGAACCATTTTATTCGTTCATTGCTTTAATTAGGAATATATTAATCGAATTTCGGCGAGCTGTGGTTACATGTAACTATCTAACTATCACGTGATCATTTGACAGTTAATACACAGTTAATACACAGCTCGCCAAAATTCGACTATTCTTTATAGTATGATTCATTGGACCATCCATCGCGTCACAAACATATATACCAAGTAAATCTGTCGAGTATACCACTATTCAACTGATGCACGGCAAAATACTCTCTCTAATGTATTGAATATCGTATGTTTCCGATTAAATTTCCGAACCTGTAGGTGCGCTTAGCTGAAGCATTGTTTAAGGATTCTTCTTAAACAATGTCTAAAGCTTTAGCTTTACTTGAGGGATTTTTATCTGTTTTCTTGCATCGTACGCAGAATTGTTTGGTGCCCTGTCTATTTTACGCAATTCTGGTCTTCCTGTACTGTCCTCAGATCAATAAAAAACAGAAAACAGGGGAAGAAGTTTGCATTTTCCTTTGAGGTTCAGGTCTGAGGATGAATACTATGCTGAGCCCGTTAAAATGGGAGTGCAAGTTTAGGTTATGTTTGTGTGGATTAATTTTCCTAGCTTTCTATTTGCCTGAATAATTTCCGAAATCACTTCAGTTGGAAGTGAAGTGATTTTGACAAATAGAACATGCCTTTTTCGGATGACAATCAACAAAACGATAAGGTTTGAAATCAGAGTACCATCGACGATAGTTCGGAAGGAAATTCTAAAAGTAAAATAAATTATTAATTACTAGAACTGAAAACCGAGGATAATAATTCACTTTCTGTTATGTTTAGAAGTGAATTGTAAACTTTCACCAAAATGTTAGGTTATGTTATTGTTATGAAGAACTGAAGTGATTGTGGAAATTAAACTGATTTGTCAAAAGCAACATCAGTTGGAAGTGATGCGCATCAGTTCAAAATCACAACATTGTCAAATAGAACGCGCATCAACTGATTTTGCATCAGTTTGGAAGTGATGCGGCCTCAAATAGAAAGGGCCTTTTATGTTCTGTGAAATGGACATGCGTAATGACACTATGGATACATAATTTTTGACAGCTCCAACAAAAATCAGTTACAAGTTTAGACTTAAAGTTCTTTTATTTGGGAGAATATAAAATTAATATAATATTGTTGTACATTTGTTCTATTTATTTTCGTGATTGTGCACTGGTTATCCCCTATACCAATCTACTATCAAATGTCCCCATACTCCAGAGTTGATTTTGTTTTTGAACATATTCTGAATGTCATCAGCAAATACCCCGGTTGTCGATATGGACGTTGATGGTCCATCAAACGGCCCAGGGACTTTAAAACGTTGTTCTAGTGCTCCAATGATTAACGAAGGTAACCCGGCAATGACTACTGCACCACCATCCACATCCACTATTAGGTATGTTTAATATATTTGTGAAAGAGTGTTTACTAAAGGGGTTGTTACAGGGAACCAAATCTCAACATATTTGGTGCTACTCAAACCAGAACTAGGAGATTTAGCGCTAGTTTTAGCCCTGTTTCAGGATCACCTGTGAGTTTTGTTGAATGTATTTTTTTGACAGTTATCCACTACCACAGTCGTATATTTTTTTTGCAAAAAAAGTTATTATGAGTCTTCATCACTTCTTTTACTTACTCTACAGGTATCTGGCTTGAGACTGGCACCAAGGATAAGCCAATTGCGGCAAGAAGAGCATGCAGACATAAGTAATTCTCGTGAATTAGCACATGAACGAGAAATACAACATACAATTCAAATATCCCAATCATGGGAAGATCTAAGCCTCATGGGAGAATCAACAGGAGAACACAAAATCAAGATGACACCCCTTCATGTCAGTCTAGGTGGTTCTTTAAATTCTCACTATGGGTCACCTTCACCAACTAGAATGTATTCTCCAAATTTCCAAAGTCCTACTAGAAAGTCTTGTACATTGAAAAGGAGAAGTGAAAGTCCTGTTCTCAAACCAAGTCCCTTAGGTGTTAAACGAAAGTTGGATGACGAGAAGGTTGATATTTATTGTAGTCCGAAGGCCAAAAGGTTTCATAATTTCACACCTATGGAGCGTGGTGGTCTATTAACCACTACTGCACCTTCTTTGCCTGGTAAATATAGCTTTTTCTTGGAGCAGTCATTATAGATAACTATTCATTTCTTATCATAATTTCTTCTTAAATAGTATTTTTAGACATTCCAACAAATTCTTCTCATTACTACCATAAACCTCTCCTAATAGAGATTATTGTAGGATAACTAAATACTTGAAAGAAAAAGAATTAAATGGTTGCAAATATATCTTCAGCTAAAAAATGATAAGATAAAAGAGCATACTTACTCATAAAATGATTTTTTTTGCAGGTTCTTTAAGTTCAGTGGGAACACCAGAATCGTTTTCTAGTGCTGACTCACCGAGTTTTAATTTTAGGAATATTGACAGTCCCTCTCCAAGTAGGACCATGAGCGTTGAAACATCTGTAGAGCCCATGATACTATCCAAAAATGATCATGATATGGCAGATAGCCCAAGCTAATAATTAGTAAATGTGATGAATCTTAGGGTGTTTCCCTATGCTTATTGTTTCATGTTTAAGTGTTAGCAACTTGTGTTTGTTACATATTGATATTTTATTTTCTTATTTATTTTTCTGTTAGTTAAGTGTCACTCAAACAGGTTTCAATATTTCCTAAGAAGTTTGCTCAATATCAAGTGTGTTCTTTGGCAGGGCAAGATAATAATTTATTCAACAGTATGGGTGCTGAAATTTATTACAAATTGTGACATTGAGTAATTGTTTCATTTTTCATGTTATTATAGTTGAATATTAATATTACCTAGAATTGTTATTAGAAATCTGAGTTGCCATTTTGAAAAGGGCAGAAGAAGAACGAAGGTTAAAAAATATCTTTCTTTATTAGAAATATTGAAACTGCTGTTTTAAATTTTAGGATCCGATTATTTTTGTTCAAACAGACAAATGTAAGTAATATTCATAATATTATGAAAAATCTCTAGTCTGTTAATGTTTGTTCAGTTAACTGCATATCTCTAATATGTTTTTTACCTGCAAGACTTCTTGTGGTGCTATTATAAGAAATATCTTGGCTTGGCTTTACAAGATATTTCATTTGAACAAAGTGCAGTGTTTTCTTGAAATAATTGTATTTATCAAAGTTTCATATTCTCAAAAGAATTTAAATATTTATTCTAGCTGTTATTGAATCGAAATTTATATCCCATCAAATGATGATGATAAGTTTGTTAACCTTTCTCCCATATCAAGTATTTGATATCTAAATCACTTGAAGGAATTAAATAGTATTTCGTTTTTTCTATTTCATTAGACGAAATATTTGTAGCAAGTGTTTTCACAATCTATTTTTGTAATTCCTATATTCTTGCCAAAATGAACTCTTTACCATACAAATTAGCAAGAAGCAATAATATATAAATACATATAATGCCCATGTTACATTTCTCAAATTTAAAAACCAACTGAACTTAGTACAGGATATATCAAAATGAATATAATTGTGCAATAACTTAGGTGAATGCAAAATTCTATCATATTCATCATCTAATTAAGCATTCATATTCTTGAAATATTCTGTATTTATTATCTTCCAAATGTATATATTAGAATAATGAGTGTATATGAATAGTTAAATAATTCTATGAATATTTTGTAATATTTTCAGGATGAAGATTATAGACTGATTCTCAATTTAATTGATCTTTAAATGAATCGCCTTTTCTGAAGTTTTGTTGAATAACAATGACATTATTATAGTTCAAGAAGGAAACTACAGGGTGGGACAGAAGAACTTGCTGATTCAGAAATTCATAATCATAATCAAATACAACTTTTATGCCCGATTGCACCGTTCGTCTAAGCAACGTTTAAGCCCTGAAATGACGTTTCATCAATGGAATAACGTCACTTAAGGGCTTAAACGTTGCTTAGACGAACGGTGCAATCGGGCATTAAAGTTATCTTAGACAGTTTTAAAGATGATAGATATTTGGTAAATGATATCCACTAATGTTAATACACTAAGTTAATTGATTTTGGAAATGACGTACAACTTTGTCCAGATTCTCCTAAAGCATGATGGCAATAGCCTAACAAATGTTCTTCAAGTGGCCCAAAGTACTGGGACGATCATCACAATGTGTCACCGTTTGGTGTGTACCAGAGGTGTATTATTGCGTGTTGGGATAATTGGCCCATATTTTTTCGAAGAAATCTAACGGATAGTTTAAGTACGTTCTGACCGTTACCTTATTTAGCCTCTTGCGATTTTTTATGGGGATATCTTCAATAGCATGTTTATAACGATCGTCCCAGGACCCTGGTCCACTCGACGAACAACATTTGTTTGGCTATCTCTAACATACCCAACAAAATGCTGGACAAAGTTGTCTGTCATTTCCGAAATGGATTAAAGCAGTGTATTTACAATAATGGATGCCTTTTACCAGTTACCATCTTCAAAACTGCCTAAACATAACTTTCAATGTTCTACTTGACAATGGAAAAATAAATAAATCGATATCTGCATTAATTTTTGTTTAATTGAATTTATGAAACAGCAAGTTCCTCTGCGCAATCTGTAAATGCAAAATCATTGATATGTATTTTCATAATGGTTTCTATCATCGTTTTATCAATCTCGAGCAGCTCTTCATTCAAAACAAATGCATTTATGGAGATAGCGATTTATTTTCATTGATTACATAGTTTTACAATTAACGTCGAAAAATGAAAGTTTCAGTATAGTAACATATTAGGTGATAAATATCGTTATAGTTTGAAGCAGTAGTATGTGCTTATGAGCATCAACCACAATGTTCAAATCCACTCTTTTTATATAGATCTTTGTCAAATAACACAAATCAACTCCAACTGATGATAATACATTGTTACAACAAAATGCTGAACACCTATTCTCCATGTGAATTTCATACTTTAAAAATACTTGTGTTCATTCTATTTTTAATAATTTCGATTAGTACTATGCTTTTTCATATACCTAGACAAAACATTTAACAAAAATGGCTGATTGACCAGAGCAGCGCATTATTGTATGATCCTATTCCTATCATGAAGTATTTTGCATATTGATATGGGTACAGGTTTGGAAATTAACATCGGAAACATTGTTCAAACAATGTTGGAAACATACAAAATTCAATGCATCAGAAAGAAAATTTTGCCGTGCAGTTAAACAATGGTATAATAGAAAGGTTCACGTAATTCATAACTCTCTTAATAAACGACCATTTGCAATAATGTAGTTTGGCCTCTCTCTTATCGTTGGGAGTGGCTTAATCAAGCAGTATGGTAGAGAACCTGCAATACTCGCAATGAGTATTGCGCGCAGCCTGACGCATTGACTCAATGCGTCCGACTGCCCGTGTTAGTCGATTGGACAGAGAAAACCATATTATTTGTTTTTTGGACCATCCATCGCGTCAAACGAAAGCGAAAACATTGCACATAAATCTGTCGAGTATACCAATGTCCAACTGCACTGCAAAATACTCTCATGAATTGAATATCATATGTTAGCGCTGTTATTTTCTGAATCTATATATTTACTTTGCAAATGGAAATCAACCTAAAGTCTTTCTGCCTGCTCAATCTTATTCGATTTGAACTAAATGCTCATGTTTTATATATTTCTGTTGAGAGAAATTTTTCTTCTCTTACCTACTCACCGTATACTAGTAGAAAGTTCATTGAAATTTCAGTAAACAGTCACTTTCTGATTCTAATTTATTTATTCTTACCATATTGAATAGATAATTATTTACATTTATCAACTTATAATTAATAAGTATAAAAGTAATATGTAATGGAAAATATGAGTGTTCCATTTGTCAATCCAGCTTAAGGACTATTTTCGATTTATTGTTTCTTTTTTTGAAAAAGTTGGCTCTTGTTTCCTTGTCCAGGCTTATTTCCCCTTCCTCCAAAATTACCTGTAGAAATAAAATTGATGTAGCTCTTGAATCAATTAGGTCTCGGAGGGGTAAAGTACTAGTACCTCCCACTAAAGGCATTAGTAGAAAGTTTTACTTTCAATTTACACTTCATCTCACTGGGTCCTAGTTCCTATTACAGTAGAACCTCGATTATCCGGCCTAATGGAGGGGAAACGGTTTCCGAATAATCGAAAAACACGGAAAATCGAAAATTCCCATGAAAATGCATATCAAGTTGAAAAGGCATTGGTAAACATTATTTATTGAGCAACCACAAAAGAAATCGAACATCCGAACATAATATATAACATACTTTTTATAAAACAGAAACAAAAAATTGCAAAAAGAGATAGGTATACACACATCACATAAATACATTAATCATCAAGAATAAAAAATGAATTTGGAATGAAACATAACAAAAAATAAGGCATAGGTACATTTTCATTTCTTGAAAAATTCTGTAATTCTTGTTTGTCTTTTTTTAAACGTTCGGATTTTTCTCAAGTGGAGGACATTAATATAATCGGCGTCATTTTCCTGCTCTAAGTAACTTATGAGACCATTCGCGAAACTCAACGCATTTTCGACAGAAATAGTTTCCTCTTGTGTAGAAACTTCTTCAACAATATCTTCGTCTGTATCCAAATCCATACATGGATTAGATTGGGAGGAAGTTGATGCAATTTCAGTATCATCCACAGTCTGGTAACCGGGTTCATTCAAATCAGAATTTAGCCATTCTTCAACATCAGCAACTGTTACATTTTCAAATTCTACCATATCCTGGAAGCCATTCAAAAGTTGCGCTGGTAATATTACATTTTCTTCAGATCCAATGTTATTCAACTCATTTTTCTAGGAAGGCCACAATTTGAACCAGGATCTTTGCAAGGTGACAGTTGGAATGTCATGCCAGCTTTCCGCGGCCGCCATAAGTACATCCTTAATCTTCCACTTCTTCCAGAATTCCTTCAGACTACAATCGGCTTCCAAAAGTAGCCGTAGCATAATTTTTCTGAAACGTCGTTTGCAAGCCTCTATTACGGGAATTCCCCGACGTCATATGAATAGCGCATTCGTATTCCAATCGCGCACGCGTGATGAACTGAATCCCGGATAATCGAATAGATATCATGTCGGTGGAACGGATAAGCGAAAACGTGAACGGGCACGGATCACCGAGTCAGCCGGATAATGGGCGAACGGATAATCGAGGTTCCACTGTAATTGATTCAAGAGCTTTATTTCTAACCAAGGATGTTAACTATTGAATTAATAAAAACTAATTTTTTCAGAAATACTAGGGCAAGTAGATGGGTTACCTCTGGCAGCTGGCCTATTTCGTTGTACTTGACGATCACCACCGCCACCTCTTCCAACTTTTTGATCTTTTCCTCTATTCTTCACAACAGCTTCCTCCTTTACCATATCTATTACTTCATCAGGTATACGCAAATACTTGATTGTACTTCCACGAATGTAACATTCAGGCATTCTCCAAAATTTATCTCCATCCTGCAAAAAATAAGTTATTATAATTACTTTTTAGTGCCAGATCCTGGGAAACATTACCCTCGAAGTGCAAATAACTTCTCTCAAATTTATATTCATCCAATTGTCACAGCTCACTAGATGGCCGTTATAAGTTTCCCCATTTTTTAGTTCCACCAACTTTAAAAAAAGAATTATTATTATTATTCAATAGAAATGAAGACTAAGAATTCTATAACTGCTGGCGTATTGAATACATATATTCACATATTCGAAGGATTACGTTTTTTTGTTAACTCACCATTGGATGATTTTGGGCCGTTCTCAATAATGATAAAGGCAACTGAAAACAAAAAGGGTTAAGCTATTCGTACATATACTTTAAATTAAGTAAATTTACCATATTGAATTTATCACGAAATCTCCAATGTATTTTCTCAAATTTTAAATTTCAACAGAAGTTGTATTTATTTTGTTGACAGATAATCTGTGGTTTAATTTGAGGTTGTGTCAGAATACTACAGAATCCCTCTCTTTTTCATTTCACATTCTTATTAGATTTGAGGCGAATTTTGGCGCTGTAACCAGTCACCAAAGCTTCTGGCTTCTGCTGAAGGGAAGGAAAGGGAAAATTGAAATTGTTATCCTCTTGAATATGATTTCGATCTGCAAGATACAAGCCTTTCTTTTACTATTAGTTTCCTTCCAAACTCGTTTTCAAGATATATTTTCATTTGGTTTTCCTGAGGGAAGAAGTGATCACTAACCTAAAGTTTGCAATTTTTTCGCCCATAAATTTCATCGGGGCACACAACTGTAGTCGATTCTTGAATAATGTCGTGTTCGCGATTCGACGATTGTCGACCAACTTCCCTGCTAAGTTGGTCGACATTTGTCGTTTCGCGAACACGACATAATTCAAGAATCGACTACAGTTGTGTGCCCCGATGAAATTTATGGGCGAAAAAATTGCAAACTTTAGGTATAGTGATCACTTCTTCCCTCAGGAAAACCAAATGAAAATATATCTTGAAAACGAGTTTGGAAGGAAACTAATAGTAAAAGAAAGGCTTGTATCTTATATACTCCAATAAATATAGGAAAGTAATTCATATTGTCGCTTTAACCTTTTACGTTAGAATTTGTATCGAAGGTTTTCGTGTTACGTATGGCACAGCCATCTAAAACACTAATTTAGGGAGGCTATGCGTGTAGTTCATAGACATAGAAAAGAATGGACAGGACGTGTGAGAGAGAACATTGACTTCAGAATAAGATAGAGTAATATTAGTGCGAAGCACAGAACATATAATAAAAACATTGAATCGCATTAGATATTTTTATGTTCTGTCAGTTTTTCAACATTATGACAGAGAGATACTGTGAAGGATGGAGTAATATTAGTTTAGTTTAGTCATGGAGGTATACTATACCTCCATGAGTTTAGTCTATGCACCACACTAATATTACTCCATCCTTCACAGTATCTCTCTCTCTTATGTTGGAATCACGAAACGAAGAGTAAAAGTCACGTGACGCCCTGTCCATTCTTTTCTATGTCTATGGTTACGAATTAGACTTCTGACAAGTCACTTTGATTTGTAATTCATTTCCAAACTTAATCTGTATAAGATTAATAATTATTTATCCTCAGTGTTGTAATTGTTAATCTGAATTAGAAATAAATTCTTTTTAAAAAGCAGACTTTAAGTGCGGAAAACATAATTATATGATATAAAACGAGTGTTACTTTTGAGCTCATTACTCAAGGGCATGGGTTTGTTTGACACATTCAAAATATTTCGCGGCGCAACGCGGACACCTATTATAGGCCGCCATACTTGCGTTTCAGTGTTCTTGATAACACTGGCTAACTTCTCAAAAAGTTTCAGTGTTTCGCGAATCATACGATGTTTTTCTTGATCTATATCATATTTACCTTTGTTCTCTATATTGGTCTTTCTGAAAATCACTATGATATGATCCTAGCAATCATCAATTGGTGAGCACTGAGCAGACTCTTGTTCTGTACGAATATATATGCCCTTACGTCATTATTTTTCAACCTAGAGCTTTGTCGCTGAATCAGGTACACTAATAACAAGTAACTACACCATAGACATAGAAAAGAATGGACAGGGCGTCACGTGACTTTTACTCTTCGTTTCGTGATTCCAACATAAGAGAGAGAGATACTGTGAAGGATGGAGTAATATTAGTGTGGTGCATAAGTCGAATTTTGGCGATGTAACTACAGCTTACCACAGCTTACCATAGTTACATAGTTGACAGTTAATACACGTATTTTCTGTCAAATGATCACGTGATAGTTAGATAGTTACATGTAACCACAGCTCGCCAAAATTCGACTATAGACTAAACTCATGGAGGTATAGTATACCTCCATGACTAAACTAAACTAATATTACTCCATCCTTCACAGTATCTCTCTGTCATAATGTTGAAAAACTGACAGAACATAAAAATATCTAATGCGATTCAATGTTTTTATTATATGTTCTGTGCTTCGCACTAATATTACTCTATCTTATTCTGAAGTCAATGTTCTCTCTCACACGTCCTGTCCATTCTTTTCTATGTCTATGTTCGTAACTAACTTAACTGTTCCTAAAGATCTAAAATGTAAATGTTTATGTGGAATTGCACTTTTGCACATCCGCGGTGATTCCAGGAAAATGCCTCGTCGCCGTTGCATTTCTACTAGGTGTCGGTTCCTTAACTCGTCCCCTCTAAGTTGGCAACGTCCTCGTTGTCAGCAGTTTGGTCGTTCCCAAGTTCGATGCTAATAATTCTTCTTGGGTTGAACAGGAGTTCTCTTATTCTGGTTCTGTTAATTATGATAGTGAAAATTCCAAGGATTATGCAACAGAATAAAATTCCACTAATGGTATAATGTGTCAGCTGGGTTATCGGGTGTAGATACATGGGTTGGCTCTGAAGTTTTTCTGCTTCTTGCAGGATTAAGTCTGGATTTTTCAGATGTCTTAATTGAAGGAAAATTTTGTGTTTTGAATTTAAGGAAATTTTCGAGATGTTTTGTATTTCTATTTCGAAAATTGGAATTGTGTTGTCGAATATTGAATTCTCAATAATAATTCTGCACTGAGAATCCAGTAAAGTTCCTTGAATGGGTTTCTTCGTAATTATGCCATGACAGTCTTCTAATACAATCTGACTTTTCTTGAATAAAGTCAATAGCTGCTTATTCTTTAAAACATGGATGATTTTGAAGTTGTTCTCAACCAGGGTTGTTTGACAGTGTTCTGGTGTTGACAGGGTGCAAACTTCTCTGACGGGTAGTTGAAGGCACAGCACAATGGAACTATCTAGTATACGACAGGCTTCGTTGGTCCAATATTCATCGTTCTGGATCGTTATCCTGTACTTCTTGGGTGGGATGATAGCAATGTCTTGGTGATTGGGTATAGAGGGTATACTCGGGAATAGTTAGCAATTAGGTTTTTGAGTAGGAATTTTTAGGAGTATGGTAATTATTTTATCAGTTCCCATGACAGACATTTTAGAAAATTCTAGCATTTTGTAAGGATGATGGCTAATTGGTGATAGTTCCTGCGGTCTATAAATTTCATGGAGATATTTTTCGATAGATTGAAGCTCATCAACTTGAATAAGTTCTAAATTAGGTATTTCTTTACTTGCAAAACTGATAGTTCTTTCAATCATAAGTAAGTGATTGAGTAAGATTTCTGATTTGAAAATCTCATTTTGTACAATTATTAAGAATGTTTCTTTTGATTTAATTTCTTCAAAAAGTGATTTTGTTTGTTCAATATTTTCGTTTAATAAGGTTACATCTTCTGAATATCTCTTAGTCAAATGATCAGCAAAAGAGGTTAATTTATCTATTCTTTCTATTTCATTACTTCTAATTTGATGTAATGCGTCAAGATTTTCATTTATGGTTTTCAAATCATCGTCATCTAAATTTCCTGTAACAAATTTAATACCTTTTCCAATGAAATTAGCCAATCCTCTCCTAACTTTATTACTATTTTTAAATTTACTGAGAATCTGTTCAATCTGGGCAAGATTTGATTTGAATTGAACGCAGATTTTATGTGGAAGTTCATCATAGGAATACTTTTCGTGAAGTTCTTGAAAATTTGATTTTAACTGATCATAGTTATTTATTAATTTTGTAAGGTTAATTGAAAAAAGAAATTTGTGATGGTGGTCAAGTATTCGTGCTTTCCCTAAGGGTTCTTCAAAGTATCCATTAGTTATTATTTTGTAGACCTGAAGGGCCTGGTAGGTTCGGATCGATATCAGGAGCATTATCGGTATCCTGAAAAGAGAGAATATTTTTTCTTAATCTCTTCACTTTTCCTATGTTGGCTGTAGTTTCGCGGGATTTTTGGGTTAATCCAAAGATTTTGTTTTGTTGTTGGTTGGAAACAGTTATTTTTTCGAAAGGGGGTCAGTTTTTCTTGGTCTATTTCTTTCAACATAAATTTCCTGTTGATCTAAATTTGGGGATCATTTCGATTCTCGTTTATTCTATCTAAACGTTTTTGTGCTTGCTCACGATTTCGTTGATAGATGTTGTCGAAAAAGGGTAAAATTTCCTGTTTTCTTTTTTCGTTGTACTGTTCGTAGATAGTCATGGTTAAATCGAATTCTGGTATTTTGTCATAGGGTCCGTAAAGTAAATTGAAGGGCGAATAGCCAGTGGCAGAATGAATCGATTGATTATAAATCAATGTAGCGGTGATCATGAGATTAGAAGGATTTTCGTTCGGGTTTTTCAATTTAAGAATTCTGAGTTTTTCTAATATGGTTGAGTGAAATCGTTCTATTGGAGAGTTAGAGCTTGGGTTATTTACGGTGGTAAAATGTAAATTTATTTTATTGAGTTTGCAGAATTCGATGAACGTTTTATTATGGAATTCTCTTCCTTCATCACATACAATTTTCTGAGGTATATTATGATGAGAAAAATAATGGCGTAATTTATTCAAGATAGTCAATGCAGTTCCATCTTTTACGAGATAGCATTGGGCGTATTTAGAGAATAAGTCGATTATGGTCAGAAACTTGGAATTTTGAAAAGAAAAAGTATCCATGTGAATAATTTCAAATGGTCTTTTTGCTAAAAGAGGACCAGAAAATTTTAATTTGTAAGGATGTCTCTCATATTTAGATTGCAGACATAATTCACATCGGTTAATGATTTGTGTAATTTTTGTTTCATTTTAGGCCAATAATACTTTTTTGATAAATGATTATAAGTTTCTGAGATACCATTATGATTTTTATCATGATATTCACAAATTATTTCTGTTTGACTTTCATCGCAACTAACGTCTAATAGATAAATTTTACTGATGAAAATTTTTACTGAGTAATTGAATGAGTCTTTACAGAATCTAACAAAAGGTAATCGTAATTTATTGTCTCTAAAGAAAATTCCGTAGGTTTCATTAGGTCTGAATATTTCTTTGAAAAGATTAGATAAATCTGTTTCTATGTGATTTTGTCTAATTGTTGCATTGTAGGTATTTTTTCCAAAATTTTTCGTATATTTTAAATTGTATTGCTCTCCTATATTGAGAATTATTCTATTCGGGTAAATGTTTACGGAGGATTCTGTGATTGGTATTACTTTTCCATTATCTTCCTGAGTGGAATGAATTGTAGCATCAGAATTATTATCTTGATTTTGATCTTCAATTTGGTTGTTAGAGTTTTGGGTTTTTTGAGAATTCAGGATGTTTTCTACTTCTTCGTCTTCTAATATCGGTATTTCATCTGTGTTCGGTAAAATTGAAGACAAATCGATATTAAGATCTCCGTCCGATAATAATGAATCATTTTCAGTTTCTCGATTATTGATTTCAATTCGGGAAAGTGCGTCCGCAACTTTATTTTCTTTGCCTTTAGTATGTATGATGTTGAAATCGAATTCATCTAATTTTAATTTCCAACGGATCAATCGTGAATTTGGTTCTTTGATTTTATAAAGCCAAACCAAAGGGTTATGATCTGTTTCAATAGTAAACTTTTGTCCGAAAAGGTATGGTCTGAAATGTTTGGTTGAATCCAAAATTGCAAGTAATTCTTTTTCGATAGTTGAGTAATTTCTTTCGGCTGAATTAAGGGTTCTCGAATAATATGCTACAGGACGATTTGATTGTGAGAGTACACTTCCAATAGCGACATTCGAAGCATCGGTGGTTAATTTGAAGGGTTTTTCGAAATCTGGATATGCTAATATCGGTGCATTCATTAATAATTCCTTACAGAGTTGAAATGCTGAAATATAATCTGGGTCGTCTAGTTTTATTTTAGCTCCTTTTTTGAGACATTTTGTGAAGGGAGATACAATATGGGCAAAATTTTTAATGAATCGCCGGTAATATCCGGTTAAACCTAAAAATGATTTTATTTCTTTGACAGTTTTTGGTATCGGATAATTTTCAATTGCATTCAATTTCGAAGGATTTGGTGATATTCCGTCTGGAGTAATTAAATGACCTAGAAACTCAACTTTTTTGCTCAAGAATTCACATTTATCGAGTTCGATTTTTAGGTTTACTTCTTCAAGTTTCTGAAAGATTGATTTTAAATGGCAAATATGCTCTTGCAAAGATTTAGAAAATACAACAACATCGTCCATGAATACGAAACAAAATTTATGAAGGTATTCTTTCAAAACATTGTCCATTGTACGTTGAAATGTGCTCGGACCATTTTTCAATCCGTATGGCATTCGGAGATATTCATAATGACCGTTGTTAACAGTGAATGCAGTTTTTTCAATTGATTCTGGGTCCATTTCAATTTGATGAAATGCTTTTGCCATATCAAGGGTTGTAAAGTAGCAACTTTTTCCTAAGTTATCTAAAATCTCTTCAATGCGTGGTAATGGGTATTTATCCTCTACTGTTTTTTCGTTAAGTCGTCTATAATCTATTACCATTCGGTATTTTTTCTTTCCGGATGCATCTTTCTTTTTATCTACTATCCATACTGGTGCACTGTATGGCGAAATCGATGGTCTAATAATTTTATCGTCAAGTAATTTTTGAATTTGCTCTTGGATTATATTTTTCATAGAATGAGGGTGTCTGAAGGACTTAACATAAACTGGTTCATCATCTTTTGTTCTGATTTTATGTTTAACAGTATTGGTGAAAGAAAGATCGGATTTTTCATCGTAAAAAATTTTTGAATTTTCGACAAAGGTTCAAAATTTCTTTTTTTTCTTCTGAATTCATGTGAGATGTTCTGATTAAATTTTAAATTTGAAGTTCTTATTTTCGACTGGTGGATTAGATATTTCACTTTCATGTAAAGATTTCACAGGAATTCTTTCGGAAAAGTTTATTTCCACATTGTTTTCTATTGGTTCCGCTATCGGTATAGAACAAAATCCATTTTTGCTTTAGCAATGCATGCAGGGGTTGAAAATTTTTCGAAATTAATTTTTGGTAAGATCACATCTCCGTTTTCGATAGTTACCGGTATTTTTACGAAATTTTTTGCTATAACCTTTCTTGGTTTTAATTTGGAGGAGGAATATTCTAGGTTAAAAGGAATTTTTAAATTATTTATTTCTAAAGTATGAGTTTGATAATCAATCTTCGCACCTAATTTCTGCAAGTCTGCCGTTCCTATTAGTGCGTCAAATTTGAGTGCCAATCTATTACATGCAAGTGGATATTTCGGTTAATTCCGTATAAAATAGGTATTTTCAAATTATTGTCTGATTCAATAGAATTTCCTAGTCCGGAAACAGTGAAAGGTTTTTTATACAAAAAGTTGAAAAATTTTTCGAAAGCTGGTTTAGTATTAATTACAGAATTTGTTGCGCCTGAATCAATAAGAATTTTTAAATCTACTTCTGGAAGGTAAATGTAAGGCAATTTAGATTTTATTTTCACACAATTCAAGTCTAAGTTTCTTCGAGTTCCGAAGCTTCCGTCTGAAAATTTTCCTCTTCTTCGAAATTATTTTCGAACTCTTCTTGAGAATTAACGTTTTCATTGTACTCGTGAAATTGAGGTTCAAATTCTTCAGGACTTTCAATTTCCGATTGAACATTAAATAGTTCTTCTGAAATAAAATTTCGCGATTGATGGTGTCGTGGAATTGTTCTAGTCGACATATGGGTGGCAGGTTGCTTGAATGTATTTCTGGTTGAAATGGACATTGGTGTTGGTTTCGGTTGTAATTTAGTCATACTGGAGCCTGGTTTAGGTCCAAAGACTTCACGACTTGTGGGAAATCTTCCGCTATTCGGAATTGGGGTATTTATACAATAAGGAAAACCAGTTGGGTTTCCAGAATTATTAGAACTTTAATTACTTACAAAATTTTGATTATTGGTTACTGGGTTAGAAAAATGTTGAGCATTGTTTGAGAAATTTTGATTGCGTATTTGAGGTTTCGGGAATTCACGATAATTATGATTTGAATAAGTAGGTGGAGTACGACTATAAAATGGTTTTTTCGGTATTTCTTGTGATTTCCGGAGAAATTCACAATATTCCCATTCTTGTTTCCTATTATCGTAATATCGACATTTATTAATGCATTGCTCTAGTGAATTTATTTCAAAATTACTAATATAAGATCTATAGGGTTCAATAAGTCCAATTTGGAATGTTTTTAGGGCTAATTTTTCTAAATCAAGTTTTTGTATCTTAAATAATTTTGATCCTGACATGTTAAAGTCAGATGTTGCAAAACGTCATTCAAATATTTAGATATTCTACTGTAAAAATCTAAATAGTTTTCGTTCTTTTTCTGAGCGCATTGTGTTAGACATGAGACCAATAAATCTTCGTTTCTTTGGTCTCCATATCTTTGTAGGAGCGCTCTCCTAATTTCACTCCAATTAAGAGCGTTTTGGAAAGCAACGAAATCTCTTGCTTCACCTTTAATTTTTGACCTTATAGAAAAATTAACAGCATACGTTAAATCTGGTGTTAATTTTCCTTCGAGATAAGATACTAAATTATCTATTTCATTAATAAAAATTGACAGGTTGTCACCTGGGGAGTATTCCGGAAGAGAATTTAAAAGTAATTGAATGTCTTGCCTAGACATCTGCTCAACTGCATTTGAGTTAGAAGAAGCTTGGCTGTTATTCATTTCGGCTATATTCCGTTTGGGGTATGGGCGAAATCTACTTCGTTTAATTGATTGGTTTAAAAAATTTTCTACTATTACTAAAGTTTCTCTATCTTCAGAAACTATTTCCAATTCTTTTTGAGAATTATCTGTCATTGAAACTTATAAAAAAGGTTAAAAAGGATGGATTGATGGACTTACAGCACCAAGATTTGCATCCTAAAGTGAGCAGGTCCTTCTTCTCTGTTGACTGGTGAGAAGATTAAAATTCTTTCGAGACAAACAATTCACACATGTTTCATGAGGGGGGTTATGGATCTATTTGATGCTCACACCTCGAAGAAAAATATTAGGCCTGTTTTTGTCATTTGAATATTCAAGGCTTGGCAAAAAAGTTGGATATTCTGAGCAACGAAACCATCCAAGAAGTCCGAGGGAAATTGGCGCCAATTTATCCGTTCGTCCCTGTGTATAAATGGAACATTTAATTCGATGGTTCCTCTAGTGTGATTTCCTTCCTGGAGGAAGTCGAACAGCTAGCCGAAACTCGAAAAGTCAGCTACCATCAGCTATTCGAATGTATTTTCGAGTTACTGAGGAGTGACGCCAAGGAATGGTACATTCCTAGGAGAGGTACGTTCGCTGATTGGGAAGACTTCAAAGATCAGCTGCGAGATGCTTTCTTGCCATCGGAATACGAGGAAAGCTTATTAGATGAGATCAGGCGTAGGGCACAAGGGAAAGGGGAAAAGCTACTTCTCTTCTCTTAACTAGGATGCAAAATTTGTTCCTCAAGTTGACAACCAGGAGACCGCCTAAAGAAGAACAGGTTAACCTTATTAGGAAACGCCTGTTACCTCATCTGCAGAAAGCATTGGCCTTTCAGGATACCCGAACCTATGAGTAGTTGCTTGATAAGAGGAGAGTGTTTGAGTTGGTCCAGTGGCAAGCCGATAATTACACTCCACCGCCGTCACAGAAGGGACTAATGGATGAACCGAACCTTGTATACGTGCATCAACGTCTGAAAGATGCGGTGCAAGGACCGAAAGAACCAACACTTCCGCTATCTAGACCGCAAACACCGCCGAAAATCAGGCAGGAGGAACCGGAAAGGAAAGCTCCTAATAAATTTGGGGAGATGAAACCAAATAGGGTGAGATTTAAGGACACCGAAGTCCAATGTTGGCATTGTGGAAAGATGGGACACACGGCGAAGGGAATGCCGATCCACTCCGAGGATATTTTGTTCCCGGTGTGGAAAACAGGTGATATTGTCCTGGGACTCTCAGTGTTCGGAAAACTAGAGCGGAGCTGCCTAGTGGTGAGAAGGCAGATTCCGTCATGGTACCCTATGGTACAAAAACTTTCACCGAAAGAAAACCGTCCAATTATCACCGTCTACATAGGAAATGAATCTTTCAAAGCCTTATTGGATATCGGAGCTTCGAGGTCTTTCCTGGGTCAAAAGGCCGCCGATAAATGTAGGAGACTGGGAATGATACAGATTGGGATCACCGACATGAGGACTACTGAGGCTGATGGAAATTCATTTGCGGTTAAGGAAGTCGTCACCGACACTGAAAATTGGGAACGAGTTTATTGACTCAGACCTATTTTTGGTTCCGAATTTGCCCATGGACATCATTTTGGGAATGGATCTCTTGACATGTCATGACTTTCGAATCGACCTCAAAACCTCACGATATTTCCTTCGAGATGTACCTCTGTGGAATTCAGCTGTACCTCCGAAAACACCTTAAAACTCGATGATGGATCCGTTAACATCACAGGAACAGCGAATTCCGGACAAATGCTTAAAGGAAGAACTCAAGAAGTTCGAGAAAGTGAGTGGTATAACTGACATAATCAAACATGAGATCAAAATCAAACCTGGCACCGAACCCATCAAGCAAAGGTATCGTCCCCACATTCCCAAAATAAGGAAATCATCAACAAGGAAGTAGACAGAATGCTGACGGAAGAAATAATCGAACCATCAAATTCACCGTGGTGTTCGAGTGTGGTTATCGTGAAAGAGCTATCGTCAAACCCAGGCAGTTCAGGGCAGTTAATGAAGTATCGGTCAAGGACGCCTACCCTTACCGTACATAGCAGGAATTTTAAACAAGTTGCGAAAACCAAATTTTTGTCTACTTTGAACCTAAAACAGGGATATTGGCAGGTACCTCTTACTGAGGAGAGCAGGCCTATCACCGAATTTACCGTTCCAGGAAGAGGACTGCACCAATTCAAAGTGATGCCTCTTGGCTTACATTCAGCTGGAGCAACGTTCCAAAGATTCTTGGACCGAGTGGTAGGACCCGAATTGGACCCCTTTGCTTTCGCCTATCTTGACGATATTGTGGTATTAGGTGAAACATTGGAAGAACACCTAGAATACTTATTTAGGGACCGTTTTTCGCCGACTTCGCTCAACGAATCTGAAAATAAATCCGGAAAAGTGTGAAGTTGTGAAAAGGTCACTGAAATACTTGGGCCATGTGGTGACTGATAATGGAATTGTGACAGATCCGGAAAAGAATGCCGCCATTAATTCCATAACACCGCCGAAGAATGTTAGAGAACTCAGACGATTTCTGGGAGTAGCTAGTTGGTACAGAAGATTCGTTGAGGAATTCACGAAAATTGTGACACAAATTAGCCTATTGCTAAAGAAGAAGCAAAGGTGGAAGTGGGAAACCGATCACCAGAAAGCTTTTGACCAGTTAAAAAAGGAAATTAACTGAGTCGCCAGTATTGGCCTGTCCGGATTTTTCCCAACCATTTACGCTGCAGACCGATGCATCGGAATCTGGGTTGGGAGCCGCTTTGACGCAGGTCCCGGGGGGTCATAAAAGAGTTATTGCTTATGCAAGCCGCTCGTTGAATAGCGTCGAATGGAATTTATTCCGTTACCGAAAAATAGTGTCTTGTAATAGTGTGGGCTATTGAATGCGACCGTACCTGGAAGGCTACCGTTTTACCTTTATTACCGATCATATGAGCCTCCGCAGGTTACAGTCCATTAAGTCTCACTAAGGACGAATTGCAAGATGGAGCATTTCTTCAGCACTACGTCTTTGAAATTAAGTACAGGAAGGGAACTTTGAACCGGGTGGCAGATGCTCTGTAGGGTCCCGTTACCGTATGAGGATCAATCTTGCCTGACCGAAAAATCGATCCTTTCCCCATGGTACGTGAAGAAATACCAGGAGACGCATGAATTTGTAAAAATTCACCTAGCGAGGGCGTTCTCCCAACAGAGTCACCACTATAATCTCCGTAGTAGAGAGTGGACTTATTGGACTGCAAAGTAGGTGATAAGGTTTGGCGTCGGCAGCACACCTTTTCATCCGCCGTAGGAGGTTTCACCTTCGAAATGGCTGTTAAGTACGCCGGTCCGTATACCGTTACCCGAATAGCGTTCCGATCGTTTACGACTTGAAGGATACGTCCGGCAAGTACCTCCGTAATATACATGTCAAAGACTTGAAACCGTTCCGCGGAGACGAGTCAGGTGAAGAACCGACTCAGACCCACGTGAGTCAGTAATATGTTATACTGTACGAATATATCATATTCCGAAATAACACCCAGATAATACGTCTTAAAAAAATAGAAGCCTACTGTTTATTTTTTTTTGTGGAGGAAAAGGGGGTGTGTAATGAAGCGTTTTTTCGCTTATTACTAAAGCCGCTAATACATATACAGCAAAAATTGACGACTGGTAAAGCAGTATGATATTATTACGTCCTGGTAATAATTTCTGAGCGCCGTTTGTATCATTCAGTCGATCGAGGAAAATAAACCGAAAATAAAGATAATTTCGTTCAGAAATTGTTCTGTTATGTCGCTCTCAATTCGGAACATCCTGTATACCGTTTTACGATGTTTCGATTAAGAGTGACCACGTCTAATTTTTAGATGTTCAAAGAATTAAGGTTGACGCTCACTTGGACGAGACGAGACGAGACGAAGCGAAGAACAGGACTAGAACATTTTCCTTTAAAAATTGTCATTCTGTCATTCGGTGGACCCCCCGAAATTTCGATGATTATAAAAAATAACTCTCGGTTTTTGTCACCCTCCGCTTCGCGTTGGAAGACAACATAACCTCGATCTAAAATCTAGTACTTTTTTCCCTTGTATAATACAATATTTTTTTCTGTGACTAGAAAAACGACGATGGAAAGAAATATAACTTTTCACGAAATTAATCCGGCAGAAAAGTGAGTACTTTTTTCCCGGATATATTTATATACACTCTCTTTTTTCCCGGGGAAAAAAGTAATTTCGAGAAAAGTTATATTTTGTAACTTGCCAACAGAGATAAATGTCGAATTTTTTCACGTCACATAATTTTTTTTTTCATTCCTATATGAAGGTGGGACGACGAAGCTATTAAACAAGATTATGACCAAAAACACGATTCGAACAATAGCTCTACCCTTGTTCATTCGGGTAGTCGGCATGCAGCAAGGGTAATAAAAATTTATTGCGGCCCAAAAATAGGGGGAATTTCTTCCGATGGCTGCTCGCCGCATCGCTTCGTCTAAGTGCGCGGTCCCAGGCGAACTAACGCGTCGCTTCGTCTCGTCCATAGATAAGATATACTATATATACAGGGTGTTTCATCATAAACTGGACAAACATATATTTTCGTGTAGAGGACATCGGGTGAATCATTTTTGCCTTATACAATATATCCCGTTTTCGAAGCATAAGCGAGATACAGGGTGTCAAACGTCATTTTGAGCAAGATTCTTATGAGTGTGGTCAGTTATGTATAACACTTGGTGTAATGATTTTTGGTCAAATCTCAATATTTTTGGGTCCTCTATTCAGAAAAGTTGACGAACTCCGAAAAAAATTACAAAATGGCGGATGACCTGCAATGTTCCAAATTTTTTTTTGCGGTTGTCAAATTGACTTTTATTTTCTGAATGAACATAATTTTCTTAGAATTTCTGTGAACATTTTTTTTCAAAAATCGAACACAATTTTTTTTTTACATGTCTACAGCGATGAAAAAATTTCACTCGAACCGGATGAAATTTTGTACAATTGCACTTCTTGAATTATCAATCACGAATATGAAAACAGAATTGTAAAATATCGAACGGTTTCGTTACTACAGTTATTCAAATGTTTCGTTCAGACCTCTGAAATATTGAAAATAAAATTGTTTTGGGTTCTAGAATCAAAATAATTAAATTATTGGCATGTTTAAACATTCTAGATGAATTTATAAGAAAAAAATCAGTGAAACTTAGTTGGGACTCGAAACGACGTAGGTATTAAATAGGGAAATGGCACTGTTCTAAGGATATTAATATTCGTTGCCAGGCAACGGTAGTTCGTAGTTCATAGAGTTTGACTACTGGCTAAATTATATTCACTGAAATTAAAATACCAGTCCAGCTCTATGAACTTCGAACTACCGTTGCCTGGCAACGAATATTAATATCCTTAGAACAGTGCCATTTCCCTATTTAATACCTACGTCGTTTCGAGTCCCAACTAAGTTTCACTGATTTTTTTCTTATAAATTCATCTAGAATGTTTAAACATGCCAATAATTTAATTATTTTGATTCTAGAACCCAAAACAATTTTATTTTTAATATTTCAGAGGTCTGAACGAAACATTTGAATGACTGTAGTAACGAAACCGTTCGATATTTCACAATTCTGTTTTCATATTCGTGATTGATAACTCAAGAAGTACAATTGTACAAAATTTCATCCGTTTCGAGTGAAATTTTTTCATCGCTGTACACATGTAAAAAAAATTTGTGTTCGATTTTTTTTTTCACAGAAATTCAAAGAAAATTATGTTCATTCAGATTTTTTTCGTTTAAATTCATCTAAAATGTTAATACATGCCAATAATTTAATTATTTTGATTCTAGAACCCAAAACAATTTTATTTTCAATATTTCAGAGGTCCGAACCAAACATTTGAATGACTGTAGTAAAGAAACCGTTCGATATTTTACGATTCTGTTTCATATTCTGTAACGTTATTATTTTGAACTTGTCATAAAATGTAGTTTTGCCATCTTTTTCCAAAAATTATTAGTTAAGTAAACTTATTGGGGTGCTTCATTTTCTAAATTTCCTTATTGTTGTAATTATTCACTTCGTTTACCTACCTGTTCGAATTGTTTTCCCTCAGAAGACGGTTTGTTTATTATTTGAAAATTGTGAGGTTAATGTTGGTTGTCATTTTTGGTTAGTTGGAATTATTTGGCCTCAGTAAAGTACTTCGGAAAATTGTGGAAGAATTATAGAAATGGATTTATAGAGACCCTCCTCTGGTATAAACTGCGTAAATTATTAGTACCGTAATGATTCCTTTATATTATTTTGGTTTTGATGTATTTTCTTCTTCTTCTTCGCTGTGTGACAACTGATAGGCTCTGTGAACTTTAGGTATCCGGAAATTTCTGTGCGACTGTCAGGGCGGACATGTTGTTGTGCGGAGGACGTGTGGAAGGTTTAGGCGTTTTCGAGGAGAATTATGAATCTAGATTCATCCTCGTTGTGAGGGATTATATCTTCGAGCGTCATTGTTCCCTGAGAAGTATTTTGGAACATTTTTGGAAATACAGACTTTTCCACATGGAGTCCGTACAGAATCTATCTTGCACCTCTAGGTATGCATACATTTTCTATCTTGAACCAGTTGTCTTACCATCTTCTTTTATTAGGTTGTTGTGTAGCGAATATTGTTGGAATTATTTGGAACAAATTCTCGACTGAATTGGAGGTTGAACCTATCTCCCTCGAACAACAGAGGTAACTTAAATATCCTTAATAGCTTGTGAATCGTTTCTTATAGTATTTTGTTAGGGTCCACGTACCTGGCGTTATTGGAGGTGACCTGTCAATTGTTCCACGTGCCTGGCATGTCTTCTTGGCTGAATTATCTATGTACCTGTCAGTTAGAAGTACCCACGAGTGAGGGGTATCAATTGGCATTCACTTGCCTGTCATCTTGGAGGTATCTACGTGCTTGCCTGTTATTGGTTGGAGCTATCTACGTTCTGGAGTAGTTTGTGAAGGTAACCAGTGTGTAGCACTGGCTTTAACATTGTAAATTGTTGGTTTTTCTATTTTGATAATTTGTGATATTATTCTGTAAGGTAATTTATATATAATTGTGAGCAATTATAATGAGGTGCACTTCATAAGTTGCGTTGGGTACCAACCAGGGTGCTCGTGTATCCCTTCAGGATTTTGTGACAGGATGATTGATCGGTGTTCCCTTCAGGAACCATTGTTTATGTAAAGTAGTTATTGACTTAGGTCGGTTTAGATTGTTAGCTTAGATGATTCGTTTTCATATAATTTAGTGTTTATTAGTGAGTTTTCCTTCTGACTACCCCCTTGGGGAAAATATTATTATCCGTATTGTATCAACCACTGCACATATATTTTTGTTTTTGGTAATAAATAATTGTGACTTGAATTTTTGAGGGATTTCTGTTAACTGTTACTCTGGTAGAGGAGTAAGCAGTTCATTTACCTTGAGTAGGCAGGCATTACTCTACCTGGCGCCCATTACATTCCATCCGATAGAACTCACTCCCGTCTTCACTGAATGTGGCCGCCAGCTATTCATTGCATTGAGACCGGCTTTCCCCAAAGTCAACGTTTCAATTCGTGATTGATAATTCAAGAAGTACAATTGTACAAAATTTCATCCGTTTCGAGTGAAATTTTTTCATCGCTGTAGACATGTAAAAACAAATTTGTGTTCGATTTTTGAAAAAAAATTTGTCACAGAAAGTCTTAGAAAATTGTGTTCATTCAGAAAACAAAAGTCAATTTGACAACCGCAAAAAAATTTGGAACATTGCAGGTTTTCCGCCATTTTGTAAATTTTTTTTCGGAGTTCGTCAACTTTTCTGAATAGAGGACCCAAAAATATTGAGATTTGACCAAAAACCATTACACCAAGTGTTATACATAACTGACCACACTCATAAGAATCTTGCTCAAAAATGACGTTTGACACCCTGTATCTCGCTTATGCTTCGAAAACGGGATATATTGTATAAGGCAAAAATGATTCTCCCGATGTCCTCTACAGGAAAATATATGTTTGTCCAGTTATGATGATGAAACACCCTGTATATATCACGTCTCGTCTCGTCCAAGTGAGCGTCAACCTTTATGGGCCTATTCTGTAAGGCGATGTAGCGCTGTAACCTTGAAATTTTACACCGATGTAGTGAAATGGCAATTCTGTAAGTGCAACATCGCTGTTAGTTCGGCTACATCGGATGTAAATTTTACAGCGGCAAATTTGCGGGTGTAACGGCTTACATCGCTGTTAATTCGTGTGTTTTGAGGTTAGGTGGACAATGTTTTCGGCCTTTTGACATATGCGATTGGTGTTTGAAGGAGTATGTGGAGAAAATTTGTTACCTATATTGATGAACGGACATTTCCAGCCAACGATATTCAATTAATAGTGGAATATGTAGGTCTAGGACTTTCAGCAAGAAATCATTATCTTACTAAACAACATTTGATTTCAAAATTGTTTAAATGTTTGGAAAACGAAGTTTCTAAATTTTGGGGGCTCCATATGAATGAAACATCGATATCGATATCGATGTAATTTGTGCTGGTTTAAATAAATAAATAAATATAAAACTGGATACGTAAATGATATGTTCGGAAATAATCATAAGCGGTTTTTCGATTAAACTAAATACGATATTTATTAATTTATTTTTCTGATGTATTATTAACTGAACCATCAGTAATTGTTTTTCAGAAGGTTCGGTGGAAAAATTCACAGCTGGTATTATCAAACATTTCTTTTCCTGTAATATCGTTTATATCTCCAAAACGACTTAATTGCATTTATCCATTTATTAAATTTTTTACTTATTTTTAGATCTAGAATAAGTTCCTCGAAAATGAACATTTCGATTTTCAAATTCATATTTCGCCCCTCTGAATATTAAAGAATGAAAAAGTTCAGTTAGGTTATAAATATAAAACACAGAATAGCTAAAATTCTTGCTAGCATCTCGATTTCTGTGTTCGCCGTGCTACGCGATGTAACATTCACGGTATCTTTTACAGTCCTGCTTACAGAATACCAATTTCAACACCGATGTAACTTGCCTACTTACATCGCGATGTATCCTTACATCGATGTAAAGTTATATCGGTGTATGCTGGATTTATAGAATAGGACCATTAGACTCTCCGTAAAAATTCGTGCCGTTCGACATGCCGTTAGAACCAGAATTCGCAGGAAAATTCATTATCGAGTTCGATCGAGTTCTCGCCAGGTTTGCTATTTCTAATTTCGCTGGGTTTTTTGAGATTTTCTCCATTCTAGTTCAAAATTAAATTAAATTCGTAGGTTGAAAGTCAGTTTGAAACCTTTAGAGTTATTCGAAAGTGAGCATATTATAATTTTTTTGTAAATTAAATTCACTTTGTGCAGTGCTATAGAGTATAGAGGTTGGAAGAACAACAGTGGAATTCATTTTGTTTGAATTAATTAATTTGGAATAGCTATTTATTCATTTTGTGTATTATTATATCACTATCATCATCACTATCACTACATAGTTTAAAACAATGTCGCTTTCTCTGTCCCTATGTCCCAATGTATGCTTAGATCTTTGAAACTACGTAACGGATTAGGATGCGTTTTTTTAAATAGATAGAGTGATTCAAGAGGAAGGTTTGTAGCAAAGAAAATTCAGGAAAAATTTTAAGATATCGAGAAGAACGTAAGAAATTGGTAAATTTTTGACATTTCTGAAAATTTCCTTATTTATGACATCGAATTCAATGACAACTGTCAAGTCTCCTTATGAGAGGGAAGTGATTCCAAAAATTTCCTCATTTCAGAAGAAAAAGGCCAGATCCAAATGAAACAAGGTATGAATATCGTTTTTTAATCGTTTTATAACGTTTATTACGAAAAATATTTGTTCAGAAACTATGAAATTATAAGGAAGTACGTGACAATTGTCAATTCAGTTTAGAAGTCAAAAAAAGCTCTAGGAAAATTTGCAATTTTGAAAAGAAAAACGAACAGATCCGAATCAAACAAGGTACGAATATCGTTTTTGAGTAGTTCTATAACGTTTATTAATGAAGATATTTGTTCCAGGAATTCTGAAATAACCAGGAAGAACAAAATATTTTGGACATAGGTACGTCTGATGTAAACATTTGTTCATTTCGAGTGGAAAACGTTATTTGAATAGGTAAGTCCATATGAAATCATCAACTTCAACGTTCATTCAACGAATTCCTAACATTTCAGCAATCAAAAGCATCATTTCAGGTCGCAGTGATATTTGAGGCTTCTACTAAACCGAATTTCCCTTTTCACTGACAAATAACGTAATGAGAACAAATTCGGGGATTTTTCGTATTTTAGGAAAAAATACGCCTGGAAATGATATTAAACAGTATGTATTATGATAATTATCGATATTTCATATATTTTTTCGATTTCCTGATATATTTACATGTATTTTGATTCCTAATAAAACCCGTTGAAGTCTGCTGTAAACAGTCGTCACGTGTAACCAGGCAAGTGGTGTTTGTAACGACTAACGTGTGGACCCGGTAGTGTACGGGTTCGAATCCCCATCGTGGCATGTTCTGTTTATTCTGGATAAGAAAATTGTTACCAGGTTCAAAGAAAGCTGATGAAAATAATTCAAAATTTTCATGTGCATATTTATATAGGTACGTTTCAGATTATACAGGGTGTTTTCTATAAATCGATCAATTATTTCACATTTCTACGTTATAACAGAAAGCTTTCAATGAAATTGAAGGGGCTTTTTGAATTTCGAGTGATTTGTTACAGGAGGTGGGATTTTAAATATAGATACTATGCTTCGGATTCATACGGGGTGCTCCTATAAACATGTCGAATATTTGAATTTCTGCATTATTGCGGGGACATTTCAACAGAAACGAAAAAGTTTTTGAATTTCAAATGATTTACTATCGATGGTGGGATTTAAAATATATTATGCTTTGGATTTATACAGGGTGTTTCCGTAAAATGTCAATATTGTAGTTTTCTACTTCATAACACATTTGTATAACTTTTCTTATAAATGTTCAATAGACGCTCTGAGTATATACAGGGTGGTGTAGTGTAGTCAGACAGATACCCAAATAGATCAAATATCTATGAACATCAAAAACCAATGATGATCTATCGACGACGTATACAAAACAGTTCGAATGACCTACTGTTCATCTGATCTATCGGTTCAATTGATCTACCGGTTAAATTATTCTACTTAGAAAGGTAGATCTACCGGTTTCACAAATCTACTTAAAAATGTAGATCTACTGGCCTGACTAGAAAATCATTGTTTTTCACATGGGCAGTTATACGTTGCGTGTTCACGAGTTGGGAAACCATCCGCTTTGTTTGTGTTAACGTCAGACCAAAAAACGAAAATATGGTTTACAAAGAGCACTTCACAAAACGGATAGTTTCCGGACACGTATAACGCTTCGATTCAGTATTTACTTTGGATTCACTTTCATTACTTAGAGAAGTTCAAAACTAAACACTTCATTTTTGTAAGCGAAATGAATTCATTACTGTTGTGAAATGAAATAAAAGTTTTCCTTTTCAAATATGAAAAAAAAATTTTTTTCTTCATCTTTCAATCACCAAACGCAATTTTACATAAAACGAAGCCATGTGTGGCAAGAGCGTGCCTATAAATAGCGCGTACGAGGTACCCGTGCGAAGCCGGGGCGGGTCGCTAGTCTATGTATATACTGCAAATACAATTTGTACATTTTTTTCTTGTGTTTTTTTCCCAGAGGGTGAGCAAACTTAATATTTATTTATCTGATAAACTCAATCACTCAGAGCTTAGATTGAACAGAGCCCTTCTGCAACTGTTCTAAAGGCTACCAGGTTAAGATTAGTGTGCGACATCATCAAGGAGTTGTAACCTTGAAAAAATTATCACAACTCGCTCTCGAGCGAAAGAAAACCGAAACCGAATTACACAATATAACTTTTCAGAGAAAAGTCAACAAAAAATGCATTAGATTAGATTAGATTAGATAGTGGTCGATCGGCACGTTGATTACCCTTCTGCACTGCGACCAATAAGGTCTTTTGTGCGTTACCATGCTAAAACTACGTTTTTCCAGGAATCTAACCTCCTTAGCAAAGCTGGTTACTTCCTTAGGAGACTTCGCTCTTATGTCGGCTGGCGTTAATAACGCGCCCCCTAGTAGAGTAAGTCTGGTTTGCGCCAGCGCAGTGCATTGGCATAGTATGTGTTCGGTGTTTCAGTGGCCGATTCACATAACCTACAAATGTCGGAGTTTCTTTACCGATCTTGTGTAGGTGATATCTCACGGGACAATGCCCTGGGAGAAGGCCGATTAGCAGCCTTAACTCGTTTTTTTTTTGACAACGATAGAGCTTGTTGAGCCTTCTCTTTGGAGGTTCAATTAGTCTCTTTGCTTGTCTTTGACCGGATGTGTTTATCCAGTAAGAGTGTTTCTCCCTTTTTTCCCAAACGCCTACCTCTGCCCTAATCAGTGTAGGTGATACCCAAACAGGAGGGCACGGGTCCGGTGAAGGGTGTGTTTGCTCCTCTTTTTGCAAGGGCATCAGCTTTTCATTTCCCTCAATGTTCTGGTGGGCAGGTACCCAAGTTAAAACTAGCTTGTTGTACTTCGCCAGTGTTTTGAGGGACTGTTTGCAGCTCCAAATGGTCCTTGATCTACAATCAACGGCCATAAGCTGCCTCAGTGCCATCTGACTATCAGAGGCAATACAAATTCTGGCTCCCTTGTACTGTCTGGACAGACAGACTTGGGCGCATCTTTCTATGGCCAGAATTTCAGTTTGAAGCGTTGTTATTGGCTTTCCCAAAGGCTCCGATTCCTTGTATTTGGACCGTATATGCCTATTCCTGCTCCTTGTTCCCTTAGGGACCCATCGTGTACCAGATGAGATGATTTTTACGAAGTCGAGACAAACCTTCCACACTTTCTTGGCGATCACCTTGTCACTTCGTAGTTGGCGTCAAGGTCATACTCGATTGGCATGGAATCCCTCGGTAGCAAAGGGAGGTCACCACCGAGTGATCTTAAAATATTTCCGTGTCCCTTGCCAGGCCCTATTTGGTCCATTCTTAGGGCACTCATGAGACCTTCTTTCTTAACATAAATATGCAGCGGGGTGAGATCCAGTATTACCTCTACTGCAGCTCAGTGGCGGCTCGTGGGTGAAAAAAGAGGTGAAGAGCTAAAAAAGCAGAAAAATCTAGAATAACATCTTTTTATGTAAACTCACCTATTTTTGTATATCAGATCTAACCTTCGGTCCTTTAAACTAGCAAATTTGTCCGTAATGTCTTCATAAAATGGTTGTTTGTTTGTTAGTTGAATTAAAAGTTCTTTTTAAATGGAAATATTGGCCAAAGAGGAAAGCCTGTGTTGAGATACAGAATTTATTAAATAAGTTTTTATTCTCTTGAGGCAATATTATATGATTTTGCCATTTTTCATTTTTTTTCTTGTAGAAATTTTCAAGTCAACAGTAGGCCGACCTTCATTCAAGATGTCCTTTGTCTTCGTCTTTCCAACGATGAAACGGAGTTTCTATTAAACTGCACACAATGTCATTAATGGGGTTCATTTTAATATCGAAGCCGAAGCACTTAAAGTAAACAACAGTTATAGGCGATGCGCGGACAGTTAAAGCGGACAGTAACCGACGACGTAACATGTGCAGACTGCAGAGGGTTACTGGAGCTCTTCAATACAGCGAGAAAAACGTAATAGAAAGCCCCGGTGACATCACCGGGGCGGCTTTTCAGGTGAGGGAGTGAAGTGGCTCTTCACCTAAAAATTCCTAGAGTCAGGGTCACCTAAAATGTTCATTGAGGATGATAATATTATTATTCATTATTTATACAATAATTTAATCGTTTCATTAGCTCCATGTCAGAACTCAGGAGACGTTTGTTATCGAATCACGAAACTCATTATAAATATCTTGTCGCTGGCCGCATCGAGAGAAGAGGTTTGTCACGGAACTTGCACCTCGATCGCTGCGTTACTATGGTAACGGGTGATGTCACCGGGGCTTTCTATTACGTTTTCTCGCTGTATTGAAGAGCTCCAGTAACCCTCTGCAGTCTGCACATGTTACGTCGTCGGTTACTGTCCGCGCATCGCCTATAACTGTTGTTTACTTTAAGTGCTTCGGCTTCGATATTAAAAATGAACCCCATTAATGACATTGTGTGCAGTTAATAGAACTCCGTTTCATCGTTGGAAAGACGAAGACAAAAAGGACATCTTGAATGAAGGTCGGCCTACTGTTGACTTGAAAATTTCTACAAGAAAAAAAAATGAAAAATGGCAAATCATATAATATTGCCTCAAGAGAATAAAAACTTATTTAATAAATTCTGTATCTCAACACAGGCTTTCCTCTTTGGCCAATATTTCCATTTAAAAAGAACTTTTAATTCAACTAACAAACAAACAACCATTTTATGAAGACATTACGGACAAATTTGCTAGTTTAAAGGACCGAAGGTTAGATCTGATATACAAAAAATAGGTGAGTTTACATAAAAAAGATGTTATTCTAGATTTTTCTGCTTGTTTAGCTCTTCACCTCTTTTTTCACCCACGAGCCGCCACTGGACATCACCCGTTACCATAGTAACGCAGCGATCGAGGTGCAAGTTCCGTGACAAACCTCTTCTCTCGATGCGGCCAGCGACAAGATATTTATAATGAGTTTCGTGATTCGATAATAAACGTCTCCTGAGTTCTGACATGGAGCTAATGAAACGATTAAATTATTGTATAAATAATGAATAATAATAATTATCATCCTCAATGAACATTTTAGGTGACCCTGACTCTAGGAATTTTTAGGTGAAGAGCCACTTCACTCCCTTCACCTGAAAAGCCGCCCCTGCTGCAGCTGTAGGAGTTGTATACGCAGCTCCTGTAATGCCTAGACAGGCCAGTCTTTGAAGCTTATTCAGCCTCTGCTGGCTTGTCTTTTCTTCAGTTTTAGTCCACCAAACTAAAGAGGCATATGTGATAACAGGTCTTACCACCGTCGTATAGATCCAGTGGATCATACGAGGCTGCAGACCCCAAGTTTTGCCAAATAACTTGCGGCATATCCAGAACGCCGTTGTAGATTTGGCAATGACTTTGTTAAGGTGAGAGTTCCAATTGAGTTTTTTATCCAAGGTGACCCCAGATATTTGACCTCATCGGAAAACTCTAGTTTTATTTCCCTTCAACACCGGTGCTACAAGTGTTAGCTTCCTACGACGTGTGAATGGAACAATAACCGTCTTGGTTGGATTGACGTTAAAGCCCTCCTCCTGACACACCGATTGATGATATCAATGACGTTTTGGGTCAGCTCTGAAGTAGTACCTTCGAACTTTCCCCTAACTATAACAGCCAGGTCATCTGCATAGCCAAAGCAGCTGTAACCTTGCTCGGCTAATCTTCTGAGTAGTTCTTCAACCACGAGACACCACAAAAGAGGCGACAGAACTCCACCCTGTGGACATCCCCTCTCCGTAGTGACCGTGACCGACACCCCTCCAAGATCCGCCGTGGCTCTCCGTCCCACCAGCATGGACTGAATCCATCCGATGCTGGAATGATTTATACCTTTCCTTTTCGCAGCCTCTCTATGGATGCGTAGTGTGGTATTATCGAAAGCAACTTCCACATCCACAAATGTGCCAATTGCGACCTCCCTAGCCTCCAGCGATGATTTCAGCTCCGACACTAACTTGTGCAGAGCATGGACCGTGGATTTGCCAGGTTGGTATGCGAATTGTCGCACATGCAATGGGTTCTTTTTCAAAAATTGCATCATAATATTGATAATAATACAGGGTATTTATAAATGATTGTAACAGCGCAGTTGACTGTGGATTACAGAATACCAATCTCTAACCAATCAGTGCATAGCATGATCACATAATTCTGTGGTTTGCATACGAAGCGGCAAAATGAGAATAATCCAAAGCCAACTGCTCTGTTACAATCATTTATAGAGACCCTGTATTACTATATTATTGTACAAATCCTATAAGATTAATATAAGTCTTGTCTAATAAGACTACACCTACATCAAGTATAAACAAATTCAAAAGATTCGATTGCAGGACAATAACATAACGATTATGTGAGGTTTGAATGAAAATAACTAAATAAGAGGGTGGTAAATGTGACTAATAATTACAGTTACCCTGATTAGGTTTATCGATGAATTGTTAACCCATAGAATCCATTATTGATAGCAATAACAATAAAAATATCAGCAAAACTCAGAGATTGAATAGTAAATAAAAAATAATTATGATAATATACATATTTATTATTTTTATTTTATCAAAATATACACATTATATAACAAATTTGCAACTAATTAAGGAATAAAATATAATTATCAAAGAGAGCATAATTATCAATTTTGATAATCATTCAAAAATTATGAATTGTAGCAACTTTCCGAAGTGAATCCATTTCTTCTGTTTGAGGTCCGTGCACTGGCAATGCCAATATGAGTATTTACTGATATTGGAGATATGGCAGAGAATATGCGATTGAAATGGAATGAATCTATCACCTACATAACCAAAAATTATGGCAAAAATGAAGAATCAATGGCTCGATTCACCCCGGTTGAATAATCTTCGAAAAGCAACTGCAGAAGTTGTGATTAGGAGTAGAAATGGATAGTTTTATTGTAGCCTTCTTATTTCGGTAATAACGATGAATATAAGCGTTTCTGTGAAATAACCTGAGTGATCCGTGCGAATATTTTTTATTAATCAGTTTTCCACATGAGAAAAACTCATTAACTCCAACTCAAACTTCCTAATTAGTATCACGAAATCGAGCCCTTCTGCGCCCATTTCATGTCGTCCGCCCTAGGCCTATAACCTGTTGTCGTCTCGACGATAAACTCTAGGCAAGTCCAAAAGTGTATCTTTTCCAACGGCCAGTTCAGCCACCCCGTCGTTATGCAAAAATAGGTTTCGTGAGGCGCCACGTGATGTATCCGATGGTGTTTGCGTGGCAGGATGACGTGGCAGTCTTGCAAGAAAACAACCCAGCTGGGTAGGCCGAAGTAGGTGTGAGACCACTTGTGGATCTGTAAGAATAGATTTTATGAATATTATATTATGATTTATGGGGAGGTTTGTTACGGCGACATTCGAATAGTAAGGACTGCAGAGATCTGTTTATTTATATTTCACTTGGTTTTCCGCATTGAATTATTTTGTATATAGGGGAAACCCGGGCAAGATGCATAGTGTGGGTAAGACGAATACTCGTTTTTTTCAAAAACCCACAATAGATGGATCTACTGGACGAGCACGGGTCGGTAAAAGAGCAACTCATTCGTGCCATGATAGTTCAACCTGAATGATAGATGCGTGCATTTGTTGTCAAAATAAGAATAAAAGTTTTAGGCTGTTTTGTTACGATTTTTGGCAAAGTATGTGTATTGATTTATTGTACTTTGTATTAAGTGTTAATGAATAGACTATGTTTAATCGATTGCGTGTTTATTGAAGTTTAATTTGTGTTGGTAACTTTTCATTCGTCAGTAGAAATTTCACAGTGGACTAATACAACTTTTGAATATCAGTACTTTGGGCAAGACGGATATGGGCAAAACGGATAGCTATCGAGGCAAGACGCATAGCTAGCTAGCAATGAAAGATGTGAAAGAAGGGTGAAAATCTATTAAAGCTACCGCTAATAAGTTTGGAATTCCATTCTCGACATTGCATAGACATATAAAATCGGGAAATACGTCAAAGAAACTGAGTAGATTTACAACGGTTTTTTCGCCAGAGCAAGAAGAAGAGCTATGTGCTTACTTCAAAAATTAGACAGCCTGTTTTTTGGCCTTACTCGTATAGATTTCTTAGAATTGGTAGATATATCAATATGCAACAAAAAAATAATGTATAATATAAGATTAACACTTTCTGCTTGACTTATCCTTTTTGCCCTAGAGGTGTATCCGTTTTACCCAGGAGGGTCGGGCAAAACGGATAATGGGCACTTTTTTTTGTTTTCAATAATTTATATAGATGTTGTTTGAGTTTCAAAGTTTTAACTTTTATTTTCCAAAGATGATTAGCCAAAGTTCAAATTAATAATAAAAACAATGTTATTTTCTAGAAACTTGAGTGTTTTTTTCAGCCTTTTCCTTAACATATTCGTCTTACCCGGGCTTCCCCTACAGTGCTCATATGCATAGTTAATAGTTGCGAAAAAATTTAAGAGGTAATTCCTTGTTAAAAGAAATGAAAAACCTTTTAAATTTTTTTCTGTAAAAGCACAAAAACTAATAAGAATTAATTAGGCAGATATTTTATTCTGGCGAAAAGACGTTCGAAAAATTTTGTTTTTTTCTCTATGGTTGACGAAACCACCCCTGAACACTTGCCAATCCCATATTTCACGATAAATAGTTATCTTATATATGACGATAAAAAAGTAATTTTCCGGCCATTCTCGGGATCACTAGATCGATGTCGAATAAAATCGAACGAATAGTTCGAAGCAACTACTCGTTCGGACGAAAGTTTAAGTTGATTTCGAACTGAAATAATTATAACAACTTCCAAAAATCTACGCTCAAAACGTCACGAACGACTGATCCCGAGAATCGACCAGGAAGTAAACGTATATTTATATTTCCCTAACTAGGCCGGGAAGTAGGTATGATCTTGATAAATGTAATAATTGATGATTAACATATAGTCCGTTCACGAAAGGTTGAGCACATAGTAGGCGTTTCTTTATTTATCTGAAGTTGGCAGTATTTGTTGACATAACGTAAAATAAAGTCAACGTTGCCGAATATACCCAGCCTCGTCGGACAAGCTTGCGAGTTATCAGACAACTCTATGCAATATTGACAACATTGCGTATCAATCTGACAAGAAAATAAAGAACATAACCTAAAATTTCAATATACACAGTGGAATATGCCAAATTTCCATGGCCAACCGACGGCTCAACCTTTCGTGAATGGACTATAGCAATAACGAAATAATGGCTGACAGTTCAAATGAACTCGCAGACTTCCATTTTATCTACTCGTCCAAATAAACCCTTTCCGTACTTGGCGAGTGGAATTCTGCGAGTTCAGAAAACTATTTTCGGGCGTGTTGCGTACAATATTATCGGCAATCATGAAGAAACACTATATCTGCTGGTTTCCATGTTTTATTGCGGATTGTGATCAAAAACATGAAACTTTTTGACAATTTTTTTCCTTAACCCTCAACTACTATGCCGGGGTCCCAGGGACCCATGGGCATCTGTTTTCAGTGTGAATTATGACAACGCCGCGTCTAAACAAATCACTAGTGTCGAGGAACATTGGTCATCAGTCACATACTTGTGATTGTAGTATGCAAAGTAGTTTTTGAGTATTTGGTGCTTTCGGGTCTCTGGGAGCCACCAATAGTAAATATGTCACAATTTATTTATAATAAGTAAGAATCAGAAATTTTCGTTTCTTTATATTTTTTTGTGGTGAAATTTGAATTTTAGGATTAAAATATAAACATGAGTTCGAAAAAGCATTTTCCAACTGATAATGAGATAGAAAATCTGTTTCAAGATGAAAATTTTTGGAATGACTCAGAAGTTACAGCTGACGCTCCCTCAAAGGCTCAGTTCAGTCAAATAACCGATTAAAATTATCGAAGTGATCATGATGAAGTGGACAATGAATTTTTCAGTGATCACGACACCAGCAGTGAATTTTCGCATAGAAAAACAAGAGACAAATTCCAATTGAATTCCAAGCAAACCGGAGCCGACCGGTATCGTCATCACTTTTTGGATTTCAGGGTAGACCAACCCTTGTGAGCTATGTACCTAACCTATAGTCCTATAGGAAAGATTGGTGGTGCGTATATCTAGCATGCATCATGATTCGAAAATTGATGAACATTTTCTCGAACCAGATATAATAGAATTCTAAAACCAAACCAAAGTAGGGGTAGTGGTAGATGCATCAGATCGAAAATGGCAATGGCGTTTGCCAATGGTGCTACTTTTTCAAATACTCAATATTGCCGGAATGAATTCTCGAGTGCTTTTTCAGTTTTCACCTCATGGTAACGAAATCCAAAGGTTTACGTAGCTGAAGGAACTCAGGATAGCTCTATGTAGGAAATACATGGAGAGCAGAATGAACAATTATTCGTCGTCATCTCCGTGAATCTATTGCCAACAAGCTTGGGACTTCTCTACCAGTTGAGTCAATCGAGGTCTAAACGGAAAGGATGTGCCTTTCATCTAGTGAAAAAAGGCAGAAAAACGAGCAATATATGTGAGACGTGCAAAAAACTTATATGTTTGTTTTGTGCCAAAACGATACTTATGCCAAAACTGCGTGAACAAGTAGAATTTTCTTCAAAATGGTTCAGAAATATGTATTATCTGAAATACATTCTATAATAAAAACCTTGAATATCCGTAATGTTTTTTTTCAATTTTGAAAAACACGGGCCCATGGGACCCATACATAGTAGATATGTTATCAATTTCGGGCATAGTACTTGAGGGTTAAAATAGTTTTTTTTGGACGAGTAGACAAAATTTCAGGGAAGGCCGTAGGCGAATCCTGAAAGTTTGTTCCATAAAATATGGCCATTCGAAATGTTTGTTCCTCAATATCTCAGACAAAAAAAACAATCGAAATGAAATGTTGCAGCCACATGCAAGAAGCTCATAATAAGCCTCATGCAAAATTTTGTGGCCATAATGTACACAGAACCATAGAAAATTCAATTGGAATATTGAAAATGAGAATCTTCGTATTTCCATAAAAAGATATTTTGTGTATGCAGATTGATATACTGAATATTCATGCAAAATTTTGTAGCCATAGTATTAACAGAACTATAGACAATTCAATTGGAATACTGAATAGAAGAATCTTTATATTTCCATAACAGGATATCCGATTCGGGTGAAATTTCTTTTGTGCATGAAGACTGATATACTCTTAGACGTTCTTTTGTCTAAGGAATCCTGCAAGGATCCTTAGTAAGGATATACCTAATTTTCATGCAAAATTTTGCGGCCATAGTGTCAACAAATCTATAGAAAATTCAATTGGAATATTGGGAAGAAGATCTTTATATTTCCATTACAAGATATCCGATTCGAATAAAATTTATTTTGTGAATGAAGAGTGATATACTGAAGGTTCATGTAAAATTTCGAGAGGATCGTATCATCAGAACCATAGAATTTAATTTTTTTTATCTATTTTCTACATATTTAATTTTCTGAATAATTTCCCCTTCCAGAATATAATTCCGATTGTGCCGAGATTCTGCCTTCATATAATCGGTATCAATCTCAAGTCCCATATAAAATTTTGAGGTAATAGCCTTATTGCTCCACCAATGAACGAGCGCTCAAAAGCTCCTGCTCAGGGCTTTTCTTAAATTTTTGTTAATCCGGACTTGGATTTCCCAAGTGACAGATAGTTTGATCGCTTGTGTAGAAATAGTATAGCGTTCGTAGCAAATATCATAAAAATATTCTGCGTGGTTCGTGAGTTATGGACACTCAAAAAAATCAACCAAATTGATAAAACAGCCGGTATCTTTGTAGAGAAACTTGTTAGACCCAGAAAATATAGTATTATCCGGGAACACCTAGAGGTGCTTTATTCACGGTCAACTTATATTCGTTTCCAAATGTGACACACCGTATTTGAATTTTACGTGATGTTCAGAAATTGGATATTTGAATTTCCGAAATACGATCTGAAATTTTGCATATGGACTAAAAATGTGATATGGAAAATTTTTCTTAGCATTTTTTTAAATTTACACATTTCACTTTATTTTGCTTAACATTAATTTTTAAAGCAGAAAAAAATATTCCGACAATATAGCGGTAAATAAAATTTTTTTTTCCGAAGCGAACTCTCTGGAAAGCGCTGTATTCAAAAAACACGAAATGAACGAGTATCACTAACCCGTTCCTAACAAATCTTTCAAAAATGTGTCTATAATTAACATGTCATCAACCTGGAATTATGTTTTTTTAAGTAAATTCAAGTTGAAGTTTTACCTGATTGGTTAGTGCAATAAAGATGGCCAAAAGAAAGACGTAACAATTCCAAGTGAACTTCTTTTGAACTTCATCTTCCGAAAGGGTGACGAAATCCCATACCATGCGACCTAGAAATGGAATGGTTACCATGAAGTTGTCTCCATTGGTTTCTATAAAATCGTGCCTAGTGATGGACGTTGGATCTATATGATGTTCACGGAATGGACGTAAGAAATTCTGTGAAGAATAAATATTTAATTAAAGTTTGAATTGTTATGTCAGAACTAGTAAATGAAGCACATAAGGTATTTACAAATTTATCACACCATCAAGTCAGAACTCGCATGTAAAATACACTTAAGGTTGACGCTCACTTGAGCGAAGAGGCGTGTCAAGAGACGAAGCGTGATTTGCCGCCTAGGAAGTTAGCATTGAATCAAATGGAGACTCGCTCATCTAGGCGACGCCGACGTGGAGGGAGGGGCGAATCGTCAGATATAAAACAGATTACTTAGAAACTTTATAGGTTTTCACTCCCAGTCTCTGAAACATAAATAATTAAAAAATGTCAATCAGATTACAAATGAGAAAATACACAATTCTGAAGAATTTTAGAGTTTGTCTGAAGAAGGTGTCTGATATAGCCACCGAAACGTTACAATATCCTTTCAATTTGTTTCATTTTTCAGTTTTACTGTTAGGCAACAATTTTTTTCAAGACCAATTTGCTCCTGACAAATAAGTGCAAAGATTTTCGCAGGAGCACTTCACCTTAACCAAACATTTTTTAATTATTTATGTTTCAGAGACTGGGAGTGAAAACCTATAAAGTTTCTAAGAAATGCAGAATCCTCCCAGAATATATTTCAATCGATATAAAACAGATTAAACGTGCACTTGAAAGAAGCGAAGCGTTCCGCATCGTTTCCCGCAGGAGAAGTTTTGCATCGAATGAAATGATTCTCCGTTCATCAAGGTGCGAAGAGAAGAGCAGAGAATAGGCGAGTCGTTTGATGTGTGAATGATCCTTGGGGTATGTGCGTGTCAAATTTCTCGCGGCAAAATGACGCTTCGTCTCTAGTCGCGCCTCCTCGCCGAAGTGAGCTGCAAACTCAAAACCAACGATTCGCCCATAGGCACTACCCACACATTAAAATACTACTGCTGGCTTGATGTACGGATACCTTATTCTATAGAATTTTCTCCTGAATACTCAGACAATAGGGGATTCTGCGAGATGACTGATACTTTTCAATTGAAGAAAATGTTCAGTATTGCTTCATTCGATATTGAATGATTATAATGAGCCCAATAAATTGATAATTACATTTAGCTAATCTAAAATATCAACTAATACGAGTTGAGAGTTAATATGTATCAATTATAAGATGGCTAATTGATTGGATAGGTCATATAGTGTTGAAATTCACATAATATCAGTAGTATTTGCATTACTAACGTATCAATAGGGAAATGATATTGCAAAATACAAACTTAGCAATCATGAATAATATGAACAAACTGAAAAAAACAGTTATGTAGGTAAAATAAAAATAATTAAGAAAAGCTCTGAGCAGTAGGGAAAGTGTGCCCATGTTGGCACCCTTAACGAATTATTCATATATTTCATTAAAGGAATATTTCTCTATTTCATCGAGTGTACAGATTTACTGCTACTCGTATGTAGTATGCATTCTTATATATAGTTTCAATATAAATTGTTAAAAATTTGGATTATAGCACTTTTTAAAATCTGGCCACGGGTGCCATCATAAGATCACGTATGTCCTTTGATGGCATATAACTTAAAATAAAATGTTATTATTTATTGAAATGTTTTATTGAAGAAAATAGCAGTCCTATTTCATTAAAACGAAAATATAAGTGTAAATAAACTACATGCAACTACATCTTTGGCATCGTCAAAATATAATTTTTATACGCACAATTAACGTACGAATATGATTTGCACTAGCACACTCGGCATGGCACCAGCTGGCGCATTTCTGGCAACGCAACCAATTCTCCCTTGGTCGAGACATGGACAACAGCTTATAACAATAAGGACAAGCGGCATCTGAATCATCGTCATAATGTCTTTCTTCATTCTCCTCATTTTCTTCTACGACTTTAATCTGTCTTTTGACCTTTCTAGCTAGCTTCTCTCTCTTTCTTTGCCTTCTCTTCTTCTTCCAACTTCTTTTCTTTTATGTCAGGGATTGTATTGAGGATTCCAACTTTTCCTCGTTTTCTTCCTCTGTTCACTGTTGATTCTGCAACGGCAGTTGGCAGTGGTGAGAGTTCTTGTATGATTTTCAATGATCTCGATACTTCACTTGAAACCATTCTCATTATTTTCGGATACCTATAATATTTCTTGCGTAATACCAGGCTTTGCAGGAATCTTCTCTTGATCCTGATTCTTTTTTTATGATGGCACCCTATGCTATCATAGGAACAGTCTGGCTATGCCATCATAAGCATAAGTAACATATATTTTTCAACAAAGCGAAAAAGGTACTAAAAAGACGAAAAAACCTAAAACTTTCACACTAAAAGCATTGTTATAGAGTGATTGAAGGAAAGTTTAATCATTTTTTACACAGATTTTTTGAATATCCAAATAAAACGAGAAAGAATGAAATAACTGTCATACATCAACACTTACCCAAATGATTGAACTCTTAAGTATAACAGTCACAAATTGCCACATATTCAAGGTGTAACTACGTATATCAAGCGTAAATGCCATTTAGCGTACAAACTCAGTGAATATAAGTTTGTTCAGTTGATGTTAACAGACTTCTTCGAAGTGTGCCATCATAAGCAGGATGCCATCATAGGCATACTTCCCCTAGCTGTTGAGCGCAATAAGACTCAAATTTTTATATGGAACTTGAGATTGATACCAATATATAAATGCAGAATCTCAGCACAATCGGAATTATATTCTGGAAATTATTCAGAAAATGAAATATGTAAAAAATATAAATAAAAAAATTGAATTAATTTAATTTAATGGTTCTGATATACGATCCTCTTGAAATTTTGCATGAATCATCAGAATATCAGTTTTCATTCGCAAAATAAATTTCACTCGAATAGGATATTCCGTTATGGAAATATAAAGATTTTCCTTTCAATATTCCAACTGAAATTTCTATGGTTCTGTTAACACAATGGCCACAAAATTTTGCATACAAATTAAGTATATCAGTTTTCATTCCCAAAAAAAAATCACTAGAATCGGATATCCTGCTATGAAAATATAAATATTCTTCTTTTCAATATCCCAACTGAACTTTCTATGGTTCTTCCAACACCATAGCCACGAAATTTTGGATGAACATTCAGTATATCGATCTCCATTCATAAAATAAATTCAACTCGAATCGGATATCTTTTTATGGAAATCTGAAGTTTCTTCTTTTCAATATTTCAATCGAATTTTCTTTGGTTCTGTTTACACTATGGCCACAAAATTTTCCATGAGGCTTATTATGAGCATTTGGCCGCAACATTTTATTTCGATTGGTTTCGTTTTGTCAAAGATATTGAGGAACAAAAATTTCAAATGGGCATATTTTATGGAAGACCCTGTACGATTTGGCTGGTTAACGAACTTAACCGAGGCTTTTGGGAACCGAACTCATCCTGAAAATTTCAAGTCTCTAGGAACCCTACAATTTTCAGCTCAAAATTCGAAAGATACAGACATTTGGGCAAAACGATATAGCACTCGTAGAATGAGAGCTCAATAAAGTTGAATACACTGCATGGGGGTGAATATTGAAACATTCTAAGTATTGTGAAGTGTTAACAGGAATTTGGAAAAAGTGAGGTTATTTTGTTTATCCTAAACAAATAAACAAAATAACCTCACTTTTGACTAAAACTGCTAGGCAAGATTAATTATAAAGGAAAAATATATATTTTTAATATTATAACGAGCCTTGAGAAAGGACCAATCGTGTCCGAAACGTTGGCAATGTTATAAATGGTTTAAACATCAATACCCAGATTTTCTTTTTCCAAATTCCTGTTAACATTTCACAATATTGAATATGGATGCAATTACACAACAGATTCTAAGTATTTATAGTATTCGTTCGGAAAGTTTCGTGCTCCTAAGCAGTTGCAGAGCTTTGTGTTCTTGAGTTGCGCTAAATGTCGGTTACTGGTTTCTTTGATAACATCGAAATAATCACAATCCGAAAGAATATGAACATGACAGCACCGATGTAAGCAGGAGCAACTCACCAATCAAAAGGAATAAGCCTATTATTAAAAAGAAATGTTGTTTCACTAGTCCACTCGTCCAATATATTTTCGAAATTGTTCACTCTGATTTTACTGATCTCAGTATCTGACAGAATGTTTTAGTGATGAAAGACTCTGTTGGTATTGAAAGTACTATTAAATTTCTTGCACTTCAGTTTGGAGCGACCACCTTTGAGATGCTGAGTAGATGACAACTCGTATAAAGGACTCGCAAAAATGAGGTCACCACGATCTCGTCTAGATCGGAAGTTTGGGAAGATTCAACAGTTCCAAATGTTGCTCATAAGAAGGCCTCTCTACTCCGTACGATATTCTCTCTGCCAGACATGCGTAATCCCCTAACATAGGTCCCATAAGTTTTGGCACAAATTTAAGAAAAGTGACAAAAATATAAATTTGTTTATTGTATTGTGACAGACATCGATAAACGTTTCAGAAGCAATAAAAAAAATCATTCCATTATCTTCCACAGATCGCAACTTTCTGTTAGAAGAATTGTCCTTTCGCGGAAAAAATGGCACGTTTTGGTCGGCTAGCCAATCTTGAATTTGTCTTGCATGGCAACATCTAGGAATTCTGGCTAGCTAGAGCTCATTTTCCTTTTCTATATTTGTGATTCCAGCGACAAAGTGTTCTTAGATGTCCTATATTGTAGTAGTAGTTTTCTTAGCGAAGCACAAAGCTTGTTTTTCTCCTTTTACCACATTTCAGGCCCTTGCTTGGTTAAATTTCTAGGTCTTCCACTTTTTGGAAGGTTTATAACGTCAATGACTATCTTGCTCACACATACGGATTGTCCGATTAATAGTTCTACGAGATATATTTTTATTTTCTGAAATGCGTTTTATCTTGGTCGATAAGATTCGTCCTAGTTAATTATAAATACTTTTCCAAAATTGTATTTTGTAAGCCATATCATATCCACTTAACCACTTCAACAACTGAAGTATCAAAGTAAAGCCAAGGTTACAAAAAACTTTTATTTTCCTAGCAACCTGTTGTCTTATTCTTATCACCACTATATTGGTCTAAAAAAATTGTGCCAAAACTAATGAGACATACGTTATTGGCCTGCATTTTTGTAGAGATATGAGCGAATAGCTGGACAACTGATCTTTCAATGCGTATAACTTCATTGCGCAGTGTGCATTTTTGAAGGTAAAAGAGGGACTCGCGCCAGGATGGGCTCTGACCAGGAGAGGTCATCAGCAATTACCACACTCCAGCGGTTTATTTGTGGTGGTAATTAGACTTCAGTCGAATTTTTTTATCGGTTATGTCCATAATGCCAGTGTACCGTGTAAGATGTATACAAGAAGATTTCTGCTGAGAAATCACCAAACTTCCAACTACTGAATATATTTCTTGAAGATTTTAACATTTGGCAACCGCAACAAGACCCTTCTATGACAAGCGTGGAAAAAGTCAAGTTGACAGATGAAGAACTGGTCATTGTATATTTTGTAATAAAAATGTTTCAATTGATATAATGGAAAGAAGATGACTTTTTAAACTGAAATCACCCCGGTCTAGGATTGTCGTTCCCTACATTTTGAGCACTCGTTCTACCTAAACGAGTTTAGCCAAATGTCCTTAATTTTTAAATTTTGAGCCGAAAATGGTCTCGAACGATAGGGTTCGACTCTCTGATGACGAATCCGTGGTCAAATTCAATTCTGTCTGTGGGGCAGTGCGGCCGTAAGCACGATAACTTTCGAAGAGATTGTCCTAGAGACTTGAGATTTTCAGGGTGAGTTCTGTTCCTAAATGTCGCGGTTAAGTTCGTTAACCAGCCAAATCCTACAGGATGTTCCATAAAATATGGTAATTCGAAATTTTTTGTTTTTCGATATCTCAGACAAAACGACAGCAATCGATATGAAATTATTCAGCCACATGCAAAATGCTCGTAGTAAGCCTCATACAACATTTTGTGGTCATAGTGTTAAAAGAACCATAGAAAATTCAATTGGAATATTGCGAAAAAGAATATTTAGGTATATTTTCATAACAAGATATCCGATCCGAGTAAAATTCATTTTGTGAATGAAGATCGATATATAGTCCGTTCACGAAAGTTTGACCGCATAGTTGGCGTTTTTTTGTTTATTTGAAGTTGGCAGTATTTACTGACATAACGTAAAAAAAAGTCAACGTTGCCGAATGTACTCGGCCTAGTCCGACGAGCTTCCGAGTTATAGGAGAACTCTATGTTATATCGACAACTCTATGTTATATCGCGTTTCAAAGCGACAAGAAAATAAACAATATAACCTAAAATTTTAATATAGGTACACAGTGGAATATGTCAAATTGTCATGGCCAATCGAAGGCTCAACCTTTCGTGAACAGACTATACTGCATGTTCAAGAAAAATTTCAAGAGGATCGCATTATTTGAACCATAGAATTTATTTTTCCAATTTTTTTTCATCTTTCACTTTGAGAACAATTTCCAGAATATAATTCCGATCTCGATCTTTTTTTCAAGGTAGCCACAAAAGGTGGAGCCAAACAAGCCAAGTGCTCGTATGGCTCGTGTGCTTGTGGCTCGGCTCGAGCTAGCATCATCATCCACGCTAATTGCAAACTACCCGAGCACGAGTAGTGTGTGGACCCAGCTTTACAATTCAAGTTTATTGAAATCCGTTGGACTATTGATCGACATCTTCGAAGTTTTCACCCTACGATTACATTTTCTTCACGAATTCTACCCAAGGAAATGCGCAGGATATGGCGATAAACACGAATTGAAAATTTCTACTTGCTGTTTGCGGGTCACGATTGTGATAGCGATGCGGCTTTCGCTCATAATTAATCAGGCTACCTGGAGGAAAAATGATAAAACGATACTGCAGTACATTGAACATATAGGTGCAAAGCGAGGAGTGAGATAGTATCTTTCTGCCTTGGGGAAATGGGCTGGATCGTGTTATAAGTGAAATTAGTCTGTCATATAGGTATATTATTTTGTTATCCGTCCATTAGGGTGGGATTGTGTGGAGGAGTTCATGCATTAGGAACATTTTCATTATTGATCATATTATGATGTGCACTTACAGGGTGTTTCAACATAAACTGGACAAACATACATATTCGTGTAGAGGACACTGGAAGGATCATTTTTGCCTGACCACATATATCCTGTTTTTGAGATACAGGGTGTTTAACGTCATTTCTGAGCGCTCGTTCTACTCAAACGAGTGCTATATCATTTTGACCAAATGTCTAATTTTGAGCCGTCTTAAACGATAGGGTTCTACCTCAGAGTAAGAAATAAACATGTTTATTTCTTACTTTGAGGGTTCTACTCTCTGATGACGAATTCGTGGTCAAATTCAATTCTGTCCGTGAAGCCGCCCGGCCGGCCGTTAGCACGATAACTTCCGAAGGGATTGTCCTAGAGACTTGAGATTTTTAGGGTGAGTTCTGTTCCTACATGCCACGGTTAAGTTCGTTAACTAGCCAAATCCTACAGGATGTTCCATAAAATATGGCCATTCAAAAATTTTGTTCCTCAATATCTCAGACAAAACGAAACCCATCGAAATGAAATGTTGCGGCTATATGCAAGATGCTCATAATAAGTTCCATGCAGAATTTTGTGGCCATAGTGTTAACAGAACCATAGAAAATTCAATTGGAATATTGAAAAGAAGAATCTTTATGTTTCCATAATTGGATATCCGGTTCAAGTGAAATATTTTTTGCGAATGAAGACTGTCATACTGAATTTTCATGAAAAATTTTGTGGCTATAATGTCAACAGAACCATAGAAAATTCAATTGGAATATTGAAAAGAAGAATGTCTATATTTCCAAATCAGGATAACCCATTCAAAAGAAATTTATCTTGTGAATCATCAGCACCATAGAATTTTTTTACAATTATTTATTTTTCAAATATTTGATTTTTTTGTAGTCTAATCGACAAACGCTAAAACCCACAATTCCAAAAATTTTCCAAGTTTGTTGAAGGAGGAGTCTGATATAGACACCGAGAAGTTACGTTATCTTTTTCATTTATTTCCTTTTTGGGTTTTACTGTTAGGCAACAATTTTTTCAAAACCAATTTGCTCCTGACAAATAAGTGCAAGAATTTACGCACTAGTATTTCATCTCAATCAAAAATTGTGAAAACCTAAAAAAGTTTTCTAGAAATGCAGAATCCTCCCAGATTATATTCCAATCGATATCAATTCCGTTTGCCTAATAGTCCAGTCAATTTGTGCTCAAAAGAACCCCTAGCAGGAAAGTTCTGCAGTAGGTTTGATTTTTTCGATTTTTCATGTTTTTTGGGGTGGTGAATCCGAATCTGAGGTTTGCTAACAAAATTTCGTGAGGAAACATTGAAAAAAATACAAAAAAAGAGAAAAAATCTCATTCTTTGGCAGTTTTCTGCTTATAACTCGGAAACTATCAACTTTTCGTGAAAGACCTTCCTATACAAAATGAAAGTACATAAAATTTCAAACAAATTGCATTATTGAAGCTTTTCCTGCGATGAACCGTTCTGGCTCAAATTATAGTTTTAAATGAGGTATTTTCTATGACTCAATAAATGAAAAAAAAATTTCTATGGTTCCAATTATGCGATCCTTTTGAAATTTTGCATGAATATTCAGTATATCAGTCTCGATTCATAGAAAATATTTCACTCGAATCGGATGTCTTGTTATGGAAATATGAAGATTCTTCTTTTCAATATTCCAATTGAATTTTCTATGGTTCTGTTCACACTATGGTCACACAATTTTGCATGAAGCTTATTATGAGCACCTTGCATTTGGCCGCAACATTTCACTTCGATGGGTTTCATTTTGTCTGAGATATTGAGAAACAAACATTTTGAATGGCTATATTTTGTTTCATAAAACATGCCCATTCAAAATTTTTGTTCCTCAATATCTCAGAGAAAACGAAACCAGACGAAATGAAATGTTGCGGCCAAATGCAAGGTGCTCATAATAAGCTTTATGCAAAATTCTGTGACCATAGTGTGAACAGAACCATAGAAAATTCAATTGGAATGTTGAAAAGAAGAATTTTTATATTTCCATAACAAGATATCTGATTCAAGTGATTTTTTTTTTGTGAATTGAGACTGATATACTGAATGTTCATGCAAAATTTCAAGAGGATCGCATCATCAGAACCATAAAATTAAATATTTTTCATTTATTGAAACATAGAAAATACCTCATTTTCAACTATTATTCGAGTCATAACGAGTTTTCGCAGAACAACCTGTGGTAGTACAATTTGTAGGAAATTTTATGTATTTTCATTTCGTATGGGAAGGTTTTTCAGGAAAAGTTGATAGTTTCCGAGTAATATGCAAAAAACTGACCAAGAATGAGATTTTTATTCTTTTTGTGTATTTTTTTCTATGTTCCGTCTCGAAATTTTGTTAGCAAACCTCAAATTCGGATTCAGCACCCAAAAAACATAAAAATTAAAGAAATCAAAACTACCCCAAAACTTTCCTGCTAAAAGCACAATTCGACTGGATTATAATACCTTCGTTGGAATCGAGGCTTCGAATCCTGCATCTAAGTTTCACTGAATTTTTTTTGTATAAATACATTTTGCCTTTTAGAATGTTTCGACATACCAATAATTTAATAGTTTTGATTCTAAGAATCCAAACAATCTTTTCTTAAAAATGTTTAAGAGGTCTGAACGAGACATTTGAATGGGTGTAGTAACGAAACCGTTCGATATTTTACAATTCTGTTTTCATATTCGTGATAGGTATAAAAAGAAGTACAATTTTGAAAAATTTCATTTCAGTTCACTTTCTATCATTATTATTGAGTGAAATCGATATTCCTCCTCATACATGTATTATTCCTTTTCCTCAACTATCAAATAGTACGAACTGGTATACAGGGTTGGAACCAAGTAAATTTCGAACTAAATCGACAATGTTTATGAAATTTTCCAGTTAAGTGCAATACATTCGACGACCAATTTTTTGTTGATTATATATGTAGAGTGTTTGGTAATTCGACGTGATCCTTCAAAGGAGATATACAAGACATCATTTGCAGCAAAATGCGTATACTGAAGCATGGTCCGAGAATTTATGGTTACAGAGATATAGCGATTTTTTAACGTTGTTGGTGTTTTCTGCTTTGTAATCGAAAAATATTGAATTTGTGAAAACGACTTGAATCTAAATAGGTATTCGAAGAATATTTTTTTCAAGGCTAAGGAGCTGATCCTCATTTCTTGCGAAAAAGTATTCTGATAATTCGAGATAAATAGCCTGTTTTTCTCATAAAATCTTGATGAAAAAATTGAGAATTACTCGAAAAAAGTATTATGAACTCGGTGTATAAATGTAAGGAAAAACTTCTCTGTTTAGTAAGCTTTACAAAAAGGTGCATACCTACATCAATAATTATTAATCTGACATTGTTACCTTTTTTGACAAGGTGAGATTCGCGACCCCTTGTCATCAGAACTCGAAAACTTTGTTAGCGTATTTTTATTTTCCACATTTATTATCTCATGAAAAAATTTTTGGGCTCTGATTTTTTTCTTAGAATGAGTTGTTTTCGAGTACAACCGCCTAATGTATTATCATGCATATCGGTGTTTTTAGTAAAGCCTAAGTATCCAACACTCATCAGTGTGATATTATGTCTTGATATTGCACGATTATTATGTGTTTGATTCGAATTCTCAGATGAGAGAAGAAATAACATCAGACTGATATTACTTTATGCCCTTTTACTCGAAAACAAATCATTCTTCGGAAAAATACAAGATAAAGAAAAACAACCCAGGCTTTTCTATGAAATAATTTGAATAGATAAAATACGCTTTAGTTCTCGGACTCCAAGACGAGGAGGCTCAACTGAAATTGAAGAGAATAAATTCAAAAGGGTCTTAGTGCCACTTTCACGAAATTTTAGATTTAATTCTATAATGAGTCTATGTGCCAAGGGCAATAGCGTACAAAACGGTCTATGTGCCATCCGCTATAGACAGTCATCATTTCTGATGAACAATTAATTTTCCTTTTAATGTTTTTCATATGTCCTAGACACGTTTTATGGATATCTCAGTTTTTTTTGGCACTTAGACCCTTTTGAATTTCCACTCTTCAATTGTCTTAAGGGGGCATCATGCCAGAAAAGGTAAGACTATCAGATTCATTAACACCCCTGTATGAAATTTGGTATGTAATGAAGCAATAATATTCTTAGATATTAACATTCTGGGGTGCTCAAATAAGATGTCCGAAATGGGGACCCATTTCATAAAAATTAAAAAATGGGTACCCTAAACTGTCTTCAAGAATGTCCTGTTAATTTTGTTGGATCTATTTCGAAACACCCTGTATAGCTGTATTTTGATATTGTCGAATGAAACATTTGGAAAATATTTAAATGAGCCCTTATAATTTGAACAAATGCTCAAAGACCTTGCACGTGGGTTATTTCTTAAGGCAGTTGAGAATATGAAATATGTATATTGATGATGATAACAATTGTTTATCGCGAATCATTAGAAAAAATCGAAAAATGGTTGTCGAGTTAGTTAAGACCGATCTTCACAGCAAAAAAATTCTTCAGGAGTTTTGAAATGACAAAAATACAAGCATTAAGTACTTACTTTCCCAATATGGGAAGATCAACCGAACCCCATGTATCCGCTGCCCAATGGAAAAATCCGGAAAAAAAGTCTGCTGTGATGATTCCTCCAAATGCAGCCGCCACAATGGCATTCGTATTCTCTATTTTCAGGTTCTTAATAATAAGAAAAAATTGACTAACATCAGTGTTATACATATTGTACACATATGCATTCTTGACTCCTCTTTCCTGGAAAGAAAAAGGATAAAATTTATTTTTTTGCAAACCGACTGACGCCAACTTAAAATCAATGAATGTATTCTGTAGTCAAACACAGTTGTTTTTCATGACAATTTCGAATTTTAACTGGAATTCTCATCTAAGACCGACAATGAACCAACGGTCTCTTGCACTAGAGTACTAGACTACTACTATAAACGGTTTAATTGGTTCGTAGATAGTTTGAGTAGAATTATGCTTTTATTAAAGAATATTCATAATATACACAAGTTTTATAACTAAAATGTATTTTTTGAAAATTTGATAAATAATGATATTCAAAATATATCATGATATATACAGGTTGCTTGGTAGTTTGACGTGATCCTTCGAAGGGAATATACTACACGTCATTTGCAGCAGAATGCGTCTAGTGCAGCATGGCCGAAAATCTATGGTACGAAGATAGGGCGATTTTTAATTTTTTTGATATTTTTTGCTTCGTTATCAAAAATAATAAATTTGGTGAAAACTACTTGACTAAATATGCAATGAATATTATTTAAAGCTAAGAGCTTACGAAAAAGTAGACATAATCTATATACAGGGTCATAAATAGCTGCACCTGTTTTCCTCATAATTTTGATTATAAAATTCAGTATTGCCGAAAAAAAGTATTATGAACTTGGTGTACAAATGTAAGGAAAAACTTCCCTGTTTCCTAAGCTTTTCGAAAAGGTACATAATAATATGTCGATAATTCCTTCGTGTAAGGAGAAACTATGGCAGGAAAAACTGAATATCATAGGTAACAGACTTCTTACAGTCATTTAGATATCGTCTATTCCGCTAGTGATTCGTAATATAAGCAGGCCATGGTTCGAATGAAGGACCTGTTTGGTTTCCCGGCCATAGTTTTTGATTGCATGAAGGAATTATCGACGTATCTACTTTTTAAAAGCTAGAGAAGTTTTTCCTTACATTTATAATAGTTTTTTCGAGTAATTCTCAATATTTTCATCAAGATTTAATGACGAAAACAGGTGCAGCTATTTATGACCCTGTATATACCGGGTTTTCAGAATGTTTAGTGAATACTTTTTCTCAAGAAATGAGTATCATCTTCTTTCTTTCGCAGGGGATACTCTGAACTCTGAAATCTCTATCCGATGTTAGAGTTGACTCTCTTTTGGTAGAAGAATGCAGGAAAGCTCTGAGTAGGCTGGGCTCTGATAACTTTTTGAAAGTAATCTGGTGTCCGGCTCATGCGGATATACCTGGTAACGTCAAGGCAGATGAACTGGCTAGGGGGAGCCGGATTAGCATTTGTTGGTCAATAGACTTCTGTTGCTGGAGAGGCAACAACTCGGTCTGGTGACTGGTGCATTGACTGGTCACCTGTTTAACAAGCATTTGAAGAGAATGGGATTGACGTGCTGCTCCCTATGCCGGTGGTGCAGGAGTACTGATGAAACGGTTGAGCATATTTTGTTCAACTGTGGGAACCTTACTGAGTTAAGGTCAACACACCTAGGAAATCCAACACCTTCTATTCCTATGGTGAGAGGGACCACTCCTGGCAGGCTCGCGACATTTCTGTCTTCGTGTCTGAGGAGCTGAGTCTCTATAGAACGATGCGGGTGAACAATGGGCCACTAGGCCTCAGTTCGGCCAGAAAGGCACCGCACAGAAAAGAAGAAGAAGAATCATCTTCTTAGATTTGAAAAAAATTTTCTTCTGAAAATATCATGGCTACTTATGTGGTTTTCATTGAAAAAAATATACTTCATACTATATCTTCAAATATAAAAAATTTACTATACCTACTTCGAAAAACACGTGGAAAAGTTAAGGGAAAATGCTTCTAGAATGAGTTGGTTTTGAAAAAATAGCATGAATAATATACTATGTATAATAAACGTTGAAATAAAATGTTCAATTTTAATACTTATTTTTTATAAGGAGATCGAGAAATCTTTTTCTGTATCCAATAGGTTAAGAAATGCAGTGCTGAAGAATCGAAATCTGGTTATCTAGTTTCTAATTATAGGGTTAAATGATATTTTCGACCAGTATTATGAGAGTGAAAAAACTAATATAATGAACATACTGGAAATGTCCATTCGATGAAAAAACAGTGTTCTGTCAGTGCAACACTAGTGCAAAACTGGTGCACCCAATTGAAAACGCTATATATACTTCTTCGGAAAATATGAATATGTTTTTGAATATACAGGGTCTCTATACATTAACAGCGTAGTTGGCATTGGATTATTCTGATCTTGCCGCTTCCTCTGCAAAACTCAACACATTTATCAATCTCTCTCTATAGGCATCTGAAAATAAGAATGCTGCGCCACGGCGAGCATTAGTAGAAAGTAGAACTATCAATATTGATTGTATTGTTTATGTGTATCTGCTTCATTGAAATTTGGATTTTTCATCAATAAATCGAATTTTTTACTGTGTTATTATATTATATTTCTGTGAAGACGGTGCAGGGTGTCATCATCTGTTTCAATTTATTTCAGCCATAGTGAAAGATGAATTAGGTTAAAAGGCTATTGAGGAAATCAAGAAAAACAATTCTGTTTGTTGAACAGTTGAATTAACTTCATTTTATTATATTCCTACAGTACTTTTTCTCTTCACAAGAGCATTCTTCAGTGGGTTCCTCTTCGTTTAGACTTCCTTGTCTCAACCTTTCAGTTTAACTACTAGAACTACAACATTCCGGTTGTTCCTCCTTTTGGTAGTAGATCCAACAGAAAGATTTCTGGTAGGCACAGTAGTAGTCTTATGAACTGGGATCTGTAAACGATTAACCCCATGACTCTAATCTAACCTACAAGTTTTGTGTAATCCGTACTTATACCTCGATAAAAATAATTGTCATCTACAAAATGCAAGGAACAAACTTTCATATTTCCTGTGACTGATTTTAAGTTTCAGTTACCAGGCTTTTCGTCGATCCATCAACACTTTGTCACTTCACTCCGCGATTTCCCTTCTACTCAAACACGAAATTTATCCCTAGCCTGAGGAAAGGCATGGAAATCTATATTATTTGGAATACTTTTTTTCTCAGGTAGAACACTGAGTATATAAACAATAGCGATTTCAATGAATTATATTTAAAAAATTATTAATAATGTTAAATATTCACATAAATTACGACAACACAAAGCAAAATGAAGAATCATGTCAATATTAAAGGTTACTCAGGTCGTCACCAGAGGGCGTATCGCTTAGCTTGATTTGCCTATATAATAATAATAATAATAATAATAATATATAAATGTCTTTATTCCAACAAAAAATAAAAAACAAGATTTTACACTACAGAAAAATGTTTTTGTGGAAAAGGCGAGATCAGTGCACCAATCGGTTTACTGTTCAATCTAACCTGATGTGATCCATTCAACATTACAAACTAGTTTGCTTAACCCTACTGAGTTCAGTTAAAAAAAAGCACATAAAAAACATAAAAAAACTGAGACTATCCACTAGATATTACTAGATTATTCCACTCTGCTGACTCATTAGTTTTTCAAAAAGATTATGTTTAAATATATATTATATATATATCTATATATTATGTTTAAATATATATATATATATCTCTCTAGTCGTCTAGTTTTCATCTCTTGACATTAGGGGCGTTCGGCATCGACATCGGACGTGTCGGATCGATCTGATCATTGATCATTTCAACCACAGAATTGCACCGCCTAACTTGCGTAACAATGAAAAAGTTTTATGTTCTGTGGTGTAAATACCCAATCCAAAGCCAACTGTGCTGTTACAATAAATTATAAAGACCCTGTATTAATCTTTTTTTATATGTAGGTACTAATATGCATTCGATGTGGATTACTAATAATAGAAATAACAATATTCCTGCGGCCAACTCAGAACTTTGAGACACTTTCCAAATGAAATTTCCACAGGTTATCGTTTCTTTATTTTATGGACTAGATAATACAACTAACTATTGATCGAGAATAATTGCTGAAATCATTTATTCGAAAAATGATGTTTGCTTTAATAATTATTCATTTCGCGTGCTCAAGTGCCATCATCATCAGTTTCAATTCCATAAATACTTTATCATGGACTGACAAGTTATTAACAGATAACCCCTCATAGAAATTCAATCTGAATAATTTATGTAATAAATTCAATCTAGTAATATTATATAAGCTTACTTTTATCCAAGTTTCATCAGAAAATCATGGAATAGTAAGTATGATTTGGGATTTATTCTGGGGCCTACCTAACATCTAGATCTAGATACTATTCTCCAATTAAGTATTAAGTAAAATATAACATGATTATAGGATTTCATTGACATTCCGTTCAATGATCGGAAAAACAATTATTTCCAAGTTTCAATCATATGATTCGGAGGATAAGCACCTAATATCAAATAAGTGATTTGCCGTAGAAGAATTGACCTCACCTTAATTTCGATATTTTTGAGCGCTCGTTCTACTTGAAGGAGTGCTAAGTATATATATCGTTCCGCCCGAATGTAATTTTCGAATTTCAAGCCGAAATTGATCTCAAACAATATAGTACGGTGTTATTAACCTAAAAAAAGGCCTAACCTTCACATCCAAAGTAAAAGTTTTATTCCAACTCCAAATTGTTCTATATAACCCTCTTATTGTTTGGTAAAAAGTTACACCATTTTGAGCGTCGGGTTTGGGGGGGAGGGGGAGAAAAAGTAGGAAATTTAGTAGTTTTTTTAGTTGTTTGGAAATTGGTTGAAAAATAAGCTGTTTAGCACAAGGAGTGTTATATACAAAAATATTCTACATGAAATTTTAAACTAAAAATGTCCTATGCATATTCCCTGTAAAATTTACGGTTCATGAGTTGCAGACGGTGTAAAATTGAAAATGATATAATCACTACTTACATAGTATAAAACAAAGTCGCTTTCTCTATCCCTATGTCCCTTTGTATGCTTTTTTTAATAGATAGAGTGATTCAAGAGGAAGGTTTATATGTATAATAACATCCATTAAATAGTGGAGAAGTACTGTTATTTTTGAGGTTTCTAATGTGATGTCGTGAATAATCGGGTATAAAACGTATGAAAGCCAAAGCAGCGGAAGACGTGCGAGGCGAGGGGCTTCGGTTTAATTCGGTTAGCGTGTTCGCTTCGGAGAAGGGGGCGTGGCCTTTTACATCTGAGTGCAGCTCAGTCGCGATCTGTGCCCTGTGGACCTTTGGTCGCGTGGTCGGCTCCTTAAGCAGCGGATTGAATTTTTCAAAACAATATTAGCACACTTTCGATATTCGGCCACATAACAATGGAACGGACATATACTGATACGTTCGTACGATACAATGAGTTGTCAGTTTTTATTAATGAAAATGAACCGAAATTAGTCAAAGACCAGAGACACGCTTTTGATGAACTAAATTATAGTGCGCTTAAAAAGAGATTTAACTTTCTTTCTTGACGCCCCGGAAGGCACTGGCCAAACGTTTCTTGCAAATTTGGTATTGGCAAAAAGTAAGACAATCCGGGAGAAATGGATAGCCGTTGCCTCTTCAAGGAATGCCGCTACTCTATTAAAGGATGGGAAATCAGCACACTCCACCTTAAGCTACCTCTGACAGTCTAACTAGAGCAACAGTCAGTTTGTTCCATACGTAAAAATGGGCCACTCGGGAAACTTTTACGAGAAACATCTTTAATTATATGTGACGAATGTACCATGAGTCATAGAGCTCATGTTGAAGCAGTAAACCGAACGCTCAAGACCTCAGAAAATCTGATGCTGTTATAGGTGGCGTTACTTTGGTTTCGCGGGCGATTTTCGGCAAACACTTCCGTAGTAACAAAAGGAACAAGCGCCAATGTCATCAGAGCATGCTTAAAATCATCTCACTTATGGAGTTCGGTTGCATCTCTCAATTTACGAACAAACATGAGATCCCATTTGAGCGAAAACGCCGATGACGACTTTCCCGTAAACGACTCAATCTTAGCGAAGGAAAAATTGTCTCTTCTAACACCAACAGCAATGACGTTAAATTTGACGAGACATTAGGATACATATTGCACAGGTTGTAACATCTTATTGATGCAATATATCCCGGTCTTGAAAATTTATTGGAGAGAGATTATCATATTATCTTATTTTTTTTAAAAATTATCAAAATTACGAAAAAGTTAACATTTACACCCTCTGTAACTCTTGAACCGTACAATTTAGAGTGATTATGAAAAGGACCATTCTTATTTAAAATTTAACGTAGAACATTTTGTATATAACAAATTTAGGATAAACCGCTTAGTTTTTGAAATATACGAAAAACTAAAAAAACTAGTGATTTTTTCAAATTCCAACCCCCCTCACCCCCAAACCCGACGATCAAAATGGTGTAACTTTTTACCATAGAAAAGGGGACTATGTAGAGCAATTTGGTGTTGGAGGAAAACTTTTACTTTGGATGTTGAGGTTTAGGTCTAATTACACCGTACTAATGGGGTTCAACTGCCTGATGAGGAATCCGTGGTCAAACTTAATTCTGTCATTGGGGCCGTCCGGCAGTTAGCACGATATCTTTCGAAGGGATGGTGCTAGGGACTATGATCATTCAAAATTTTTGTTCCACAATATCTCAGACAACGAAACGAATCAAAATGAAATTTTGCTGTCACATGCACGATGCTCATAATAAGCCTCATGCAAAAATTTGTGGCCATAGTATTAACAGAACCATAGAAAAATC